>JADBJO010001206.1:332500-347500 GCA_016801955.1 Conus betulinus | reverse complement strand
TCACTGCACCCAACAGGACGTGTTTCGTTTTTGTTTGTTTGTTTTGTTTGTTTGTTTGTTTGTTTTTCCTTTTTGGCTACAATCAAGGCACCCCACAACGATCTCTACAAATTCTAATAACAAGTTAGGCCTTTACGGTGATTTTTTGTCGGGAGGTCCATACACTATTGACAATGAGAGAAATGTTTTAAGAAGGCATTTTATAGAACGGAATGAGTCTTTATTAGCAGGATCTTCACTTGAAATGTTTTACTGTATTTACAGTTTAGGAGTTAACTATATGCGGATCATATGCCGTGAGCACTTTTGTGTTGAATATTGTCATTGTTGCTATCTGTACTTTTTCCACTTGTAAGATGTATATATTGCATATTTTCTTCGACATGTTGTTTTGTTTTGTTTGTTTTTTCTGTAATATCTTTGATTCTGGGGTGGGTAGCCGAGAATGGAGGGAGGGTGGTTTGTAATTCTCTTGAATATTTAAAGGTACCAAAATCTTAGACACAAAAATACATTTCAAGTTGATGTGTTGTAAACAAAATGTTATCAAACAGAGTTTGTGCGTACGTGAATCAAGTGCGTGCGTGCGGATGTGCGTGTGTATGTACATATGTGTGTGTGTGTGTGTGTGTGTGTGTGTGTGTGTGTGTGTGTGTGTGTGTGTGTGTGTGTGTGTGTGTGTTATGCCTGCGTAGATGCATGCGTGCATGCGTGTATGTGTGTGCGTGCGTGTGCGTGCGTGCGTGTTCGTAGTACTTTCATGCTGTTGAGTTTTTCTTCCTTTTGAGTCGATTTCCCCGCGGACTTCATTTTCGTTCTTCTTCAGCGACTAGTGTGCTATAAGAGGACGTAGAATGGAACAGTCAGGCCGAACAGTGGGCATAGCTGAAGGGTGTGTAATGAGATGTGAACCCCCAACACGAGAGAGGAAGGAGCGCGCTGCGGGCGTGAAGATGGAAAGGGACACGGAGAGATGTTCCAGTGCAGAACAAATCCAAAATGTCCGGGACGGAAACGATCTGAAGGCAGGGGGGTAGCCTTCTGGCCTGTGACACCGGAAATCCGTTTGGAAACGAGCTGCTACCTGCCGCTGTTGCCTTGTGCAATGAAGCTGAAGTGTCTCCTTGTTTGGGGGGAGGGGGGGGGGAGGGAGGGGGACCGTGTGAGACGGACGAATCTGAAGAGAAGGGAGCCCACCTGATTAGCTCAGATTACAACGACAACAGTAGGAGAGACACAAAGAGAGAGAGAGAGAGAGAGAGAGAGAGAGAGAGAGAGAGAGAGAGACAGACAGACAGACAGAGACAGACAGACAGAGACAGACAGAGGGACAGACAGATAAGAGAGAGAGGGACAGAAGGGAAGGGAGAGAGGAGGGGGGGGGGGGGCAGGTGTGTTTGTTTTTTAAGGTTGGGTCTGATGTGTGATCGCCAGCTCGGCGGATTTTCACGTCTTTCACTCCTGTGCTCACCTACATGTATAGATTGTGAGTAGACTCTTGGGGCGAGAGTGTGGGCGGATTCACGTCTTTCACTCCTGTGCTCACCTACATGTATAGATTGTGAGTAGACTCTTGGGGCGAGAGTGTGGGCGGGAGGGGACCGTGCTTCTTATCACCCGATTCGATAAGGGGCACACGAACACTTTGGGGTCATCTTTTGTTTGAGTACCACTTTTAAACGTTTTACGGCTCTTCCTTGAAAAATAGATCCTTGAAGTATTCGACGGTGTGCGTTTGCTTGCTCCTCTCTTCTCTCTCTCTCCTCTCTCTCTCTCTCTCTCTCTCTCTCTCTCTGGCTTGAGCACGCACACGCGCGCGCCCGCCTCTGTGTGTGCGTGTGTGTGTGGTGTGTGTGTGTGTGTGTGTGTGTGTGTGTGTGTGTGTGTTTGTGTCTTTCTGTCTGTCTGTCTGTGTCTCTCTGTATGTGACTTATTGAATGATTGCGTGGATTAAAACTAACGGTTATAGCGATACGATGTGTTTCCAGACAAGGTTTTGTGGTTTTCTTCTTGACGTCTAGCACTTCAATTTAACACTTGTCTGTATTGAAGACCCAGTAGACTTTCAAACGAAAAAAAAACTGAATCAGTTCTTTTTTTTCTTTGTTTTTCATCTCTCCTTTATTCATCCTACACAGTAACATATGTATCAGGTCGCCTGCGAGCATCCTCGCGAGTGCTACCATGGAAAGGTGCATTACACCTGCTGTTATACACCTGCATTACACTGCTGTTATTTATCTGCCGTTCAAATGCAGTGCGGAACGAGACAAACGAGGCAGGTAAGGGAGTTTAGTTGTTTCACTCAGCACAGTCAGCAGGCAACAGCAAGGCTGACGAGGTATTGACGACTCCTGTGGTGGCTTTGAAACGTCGTCCTGTACACCGGGGTAGTGTTCTTCAACATGCTGTGTCATCCGTACATTGTACAGCCGTATCCGTGTCCGTTTCTCTCTCTCTCCCACTCTCTCTCTCTCTCTCTCTCTCTTCTCTCTCTCTCTCTTCTCTCTCTCTCTCATATAAACGCGCGCGGCACACACACACACACCCTCCACTCTCTCTCTCTCTCCTCTCTCTCAATCTCCTCTCTCTCCTCTCTCTCTCTCTCCTCTCTCTCTCACACACACACAACACACACACACACACACACACACACACGCACACGCACCTCTCTCTCTCTCTCCGCTCGCTCGCATGCATACGCACCTCTCTCTCTCTCTCTCTCTCTCTCTCTCTCTCTCTCTCCTGGCACGACGCGCGCGCGCGCCTACACACACACACACACACACACACACACACACACACACACACACACACACACACACACCACAACACACGCAGGTATCGTATTTGTGCGTATGTTTGAGAGAGAGAGAGAGAGAGAGAGAGAGAGAGAGAGAGAGAGAGAGAGAGAGAGAGAGAGAGAGAGAGAAATATGTAACCGAGCTTACCGCTATCACGTACATTACTTTGAGCTTTGCATATAGAACTGACACTTGATTTGACACAACACACGTCTCCCGTCACAGCGGGAAGACGTCCTCAAGTTATTTACCTTGGCAATTTCCATACGAATCTCTTGTCGCTGTTCCTGTTTCGGTTGGTGGGTGGCGGCGGTGGTGGTTGTTCGTAACGTTCTTGTCTTACAGATTTCCAAATAGAAATCCGCGCACACACTGTTAGAACCGGAGACGGTGTTTGACACACGAATATGGCATGGGGTCTGAGACACTCAGATTGCACACAAACACACACCTACATTTCACCGATCATTCCACCCTACCACATTGATAACGCTTCTGCTATGACCCTCTCCAAAGTCGTTGTCGGTTTTTTTTTTTTTTTTTCTTTTCTTTTTCTTTTCTTTTCTTTTTGCAAAGAGGTAACGGCTTTGAAAAGAGCCCTGTTTGGTGATCGGTGATCTACATGCTAATAAAACGGATTGAATACTAATCCTGCACGTGTGAATACCAAATCAACTCCTCGTCCGATCAAATCCTCAGGCTCTTGTGTGTCTACACCCTCGAGTACATCAGAGGGGTACGTGACGTCTTCCATATAGACACACGCTGCGACAGAGACTGGAATCTAGCGGTCCGGCCGGAGTGTTTATGCCAAGGGTGTGTGAGAGGGTGCACACGTTGTGACGACACTGCGGCGGGCGGGCACATTCCATTGCCATAATGACATGGCCGCCCGCAGAATGGGATCGGTATGGCTTGATTCCGACAACAGAGCACCACCAGTATGGAAGCCTATAGGGTTAAAAAAAAAAAAACAAAAAAAAAAAAAAAACCATCACTGCCATCCTCTTCCTGAAAGCGGCCATTTTCTTCCAGAACACCGGGATAATTATTGCAGCTGCAAGAGTAGCTATCACTCTTGCTGTTTGTATTCACTTACTCCTTTTCTCGCTTTGGTGGCCAAATGTGGCCATACCATGTGATCAGAATGAAAAGAGCAATTATGACATGAAAAAAAAAACCTTGCTCATTTTGATTCATGAAAGCAGATGATTAGGGTTCGTGGAAACAGATGCACAGCAAGGTCTCGAGAAAAGACTCATTGAAATAGTCAGTGAGGACTCACAGAAACAGACATTTCTGACACATGGAAAAAGATAAGGACTGTTGGAACAGATAGGTAGGATTCCTGAAAACTGGTAGCTATACCCACTGCGTGAGCAAAACGCTGGTATCATAACGCACACTGTTGACTTTCAAAAGGCTGCTTAGTAAACTCGCAGTGACAGAAGCCAGAAATTCCGACATAATTAGCCGGTTTCAGGGCTTCTGCCTTATTATGGTATCTCTTTGAATAGACAACGTTATGACAGCGTCAAAAAGCAAGCAAAAATAATTGTTTTGCTTGTGACAGTAGTTGTTTTGACATGAACATTATTTTCCCGGTAATAATCGGCTTTCACATTAGTGTTTTCTAAATGATGATTACGGTGTTCGTCGTGAAAACAGTAATCACATTTTGCAGCCAGTAAATTACCATATACTACAGGTGATCTGATCGTATGTGTATGGTGGGTGGTAGTGATAGGTACAGCCCACGGTTTATATAAAACATATATCGGTACATATATTTTCCCACTTTGAGTTCGGTCCGTGGGTGGCATACTGAGATGTTGATTAGTGTGCTGTCTCTCTCTCTCTCTCTCTCTCTCTCCATCTCTCTCTCTCTCTCTCTCTCTCTCTCTCTCTCTCTCTCTCTCTCTAAAACAAGCAGGCAGTGGGCATATATGCACACACGTACATACGTAGGCATTACACTTACTCAGAGACCCAGTAAGAAAGAAGAGAGAGAGAGAGAGAGAGAGAGTTGACACGTTGACACGAGAACACAGTAGTTCATGTCCGTAAAGAAATTCCATGGTGAGAGAGGGGAGTACTTTGGGAGTTTACATGGCCGACAACACTTTTTCTCTGATAACTTGATCAAAACTGCTTGAAAAGATCCAATTTTTGACGGTAAGCTCCTGCACTAATTGGCATTTTAGCGGTACTGCAACACGTCACCAAGGTAGTGATAAACCGGCGAAAAATTCGAGAGAGAGAGAGAGAGAGAGAGAGAGAGAGAGAGAGAGAGAGAGAGAGAGAGTTATTACTTCAGTCCCATAGGGAGGCGGAATGCAACGCAAAGAAACTAAAATGCACCGGTCAAACCCATGAGGAGTTTTCAATATCCTCTTCAATCCCTTAGCTCCCCATCCCCTTTCCCCCTCTCCCTCACCATTCAGTAGGATCCCCCTCACCACCACCCACCCCCCGCCCCTCTCTTTCTCTCTCTCTCTTCTACTTTACGTGTCTTCACGGGCAATCCACAACACAGATGTTCTCTTCATTGATCAGCATGTGAGCGTGTTATACTCAGGACTCATATATAACATTACGAATTCCGTCAGGTGTAACAGTCGTAAACACCCTCACTAAAGTACAGACTTACATTACTTAAGGCAGACTTCGGTTCTCTCCCTGACTCCGGTCGTCTCTTTGTGTGCTTCACCTTCGCCTCTTGTCCAGATTTGGGCTTGAAAGCCTATCGGTCGTCTCTTTGTGTGCTTCACCTTCGCCTCTTGTTCAGATTTGGGCTTCAAAGCCTATCGTCGTCTCTTTGTGTGCTTCACCTTCGCCTCTTGTCCAGATTTGGGCTTGAAAGCCTATCGGTCGTCTCTCTTTGTGTGCTTCACCTTCGCCTCTTGTCCAGATTTGGGCTTGAAAGCCTGTGCTAAGACCTTGTACCACAGACCGGATTATTTTGTTCATTCTTTTTTCGTTTTTTTTCCCCCCTTTCATTGTCCTTTCCTTTCGTTCTTTTCTTTCTTTCTTTCTTTCCATTGATCCTCTCTCTCTCTCTCTCTCTCTCTCGCTCTCCTCTCTCTCTCTCTCTCTCTCCTCTCTCTGTGTGTGTCAGTGGTGTGCGTGCGTGTGTGTGTGTGTGTGTGTGTGTGTGGTGTGTGTGTGTGTTGTGTGTGTGTGTGTATCCCTCTTCCTTCTTTTCTTTCCATTCTCCTACTCTTCTGCTCCTTTGCCAACCCCTGTCATATTTCTTGTTCTTTTCCTGTTCTGGTTCCTTTGTTTGTTCTTCTTTCTTCTTCTTCTTCTTCTTCTTTCTTTCTTCTTTCTTCCTTCATCTCTTCTCCTCTTTTCTTTCTCTTCTCTTCCTGCTTCTTGTTCTCTTTTTCTTTCCTTTTTCTTCTTCTTTTTTTTCCTCCTCCGCCGCCTCTCATTTTCCTGTTCTCCTCCTCCTTCTCTTTCTCTTCCTCCTCCTCCAACCTAATCTATTCCTTCTTTCGCTTATCTCTTTTCTAGTATCGCAATCTCCTTTTTTCACTTCCCCCCCCCCCCCCACCCCTTATTCCTCCTCCTCTTCCTCCTTTCCTCCTTCTACTCTTCCTGCTCCTTCCTCCGCCTCCGCCGTTTTTTCTTTGCTTGCTTCTCCTTCTCCCTCCTCAACATTGTATTTAACTTCCTCCTCCTCTTTCTTTCCCTCCGCCTCCTCCTCTCCTCCTTCTTTTCACCATTCTTTCTTCTTTTTCTCTCCCCTCCACCTCTTTTCTTTTCTTATCTTATCCTTTTTCTTCTTCTTCTCTTCCCTCCTCCTCCTTCTTTTCACCATTCTCTTCTTTCTTCTCCCCCCCCCCCCCCACCTCTTCTTTTCTTTCTTATCCTCTTTCTTCTTCTTCTCTCTTCCTCCTCCTTCTTTTCACCATTCTCTTCTTCTTCTCTCTTCCCCCCCCCACCTCTTCTTTTCTTTCTTATCCTCTTCTTTTCTTCTCTTCCTCCTCCTCCTTCTTTTCACCATTCTCTTCTCTCTCTCCCCTCTTCCTCTTCTTTCTTTCTTATCCTCTTCTCTTCTTCTTCTCTTCCTCCTCCTCCTCTTTTTCACCATTCTTCTTCTTCTCTCCCCTCTTCCTCTTCTTTTCTTTCTTATCCTCTTTCTTTCTTCTTCTCTTCCTCCTCCTCTCCTTCTTTTCACCATTCTTCTTCTTCTCTCCCCCCCCCCCCACCTCTTCTCTTCTTTCTTATCCTCTTTCTTCTTCTTCTCTTCTCTTCCTCCTCCTCCTTCTTTTCACCATTCTTCTTCTTCTCTCCCCCCCCCACCTCTTCTTTTCTTTCTTATCCCTCTTTCTTCTTCTTCTCCTCCTCCTCCTCCTCCTTCTTTTCCACCATTCTTCTTCTCTCCCCCTCCACCTCTTCTTTTCTTTCTTATCCTCTTTCTTCTTTCTTCTCTCTTCCTCCTCCTCCTTCTTTTCAACCATTCTTCTTCTTCTCTCTCCTCCCCCCCCCCCCCACCTCTTCTTTTCTTTCTTATCCTCTTTCTCTTCTTCTCTCTCTTCCTCCTCCTCCTTTCCCCTCACACATGCCCCTGCTCTTTCCGTCACTACTTCTTATTCTTATTATTCCCCTTGCTCTTACTCTTCTTCTTCTTTTTCCTCCGAATTCTGTCGTCATCGTCTGCCTGGCTGTTCAGAAGAAAAGTGTGTGTGTGTGGGGGGGGGGGGGTGGGGGGGGGGGGGCGGGGGGGGGGGGGGGGGCAATAAGGTAAGGAAGCCGACTTGCATAAACAAATGACGGCTCCCACACAAACCAGCCCGCTGTTCTTGCTCCGCTTTGCCCATAAAAAATGTGTTTTGACGGCCACAAAAGTCGCCCTCGTTTCCGTTCGCTTCGTGCCAAAAGACTGACGAAATAAAGGCCACTGCCGGCCACGCGTTGATGAACCCTCGTTTGAAGTTTATTACCTCCTCCAGGTTCTGAGGTGTAGGGGCAGGTAGAAAAAGGCGAACACTCTAACAGAGGAAAAGGATAAAGGCTCCCGCTGCACGTTACGCCAGTGCTCGAGCGGATAACGCACGCGCTCGCTTAGAAAGGTATCGACTCCTAGGATTCCTAGGTCGAGCCCTACAGGGTCTTTTTTTTCTGGTAATGGAGTTGGTATGGGTGTTGGTGGGGTTGGAGGTGGTGGTGGTGGTACTGTCCTGTTCCACAGTGTGATAGTTTGTTAGTCTTTCGAGTGACGTGATGCGCCTGAGTCCCGTGCGCATCCTGTGCTTTGCGCACACATGTGAAAGATCTCACTGTATTAAAGAAGCTGTCTCTGGCAAATTTCTATTAAAAAAAAAAAAAAACATGTATTTAAATTTCTATTCAAAAATATCAATTTGTACAGGTAAAATAATTGTAGACAAAAACAAAAGGAAAAAAGAAAAAAGAAAAAAGAGTGTGGGGGAAGAGTGGAGGGGGTGTCGGGGGGAGAGGGAGGGGGTTGTACTCAATTGTGACTAACTCGTCTATAGCGGAGCAAACTGATTTCTACGAGGAGAAATCCTGTGTAATAAGTTATTCTACCTAAAACGCACAATGCAACTCAATTCAAGAGAACAATGTACAAGACAATTAACAATAAACACAACGTAACAATACAACAGAACAGAACACAAGAAAACGCAAACTAAGGTTGAAGCGGAAAAAAAAAACTATAAAATACACCACCGGTTCTAGCTTACGGTTGCAGAGAAACGTCCACAAATCTCTGACAGTAAAAAGTACCGTGCACCAATTCTTACAGCTCACTTGGGAGTCCGCGTCAACCTCTCGAGAGTGAGAATGCCGATCCTTCCAGGTACCAAACGACGTTACCATACACGGTACATGGACAGAGTTCCCCGATGGTGTGAAACTACCACAGAATCTTATGAGCTGCATCTCTGTTAGATGCCATGAATGGATTTCCCGCAGCAAGTCGAGCTGGCACTAATGACTTTAACGCAGGAATGAAAGTCGACGCAATATAGGACAGGCAACAAACGGTTCTCTTCACAGGACAGTACTGGAATTCTTCCCCGTTATGCAGCCAGTGAAAAGTGGGATGTTTACACTCTTAAGCTCTCTTGTTCATCGGCATTCTCAATCCTCCTCCTGTCACCCCCCCCCCCCCCCCCCCCTTTTTTTTTTTTTTTCTGCAAATCCTGTATGTCATGATGACGGAGCGAAAGTTCGCCTGCTCTTGTTTTCCTCCCCACTACTTATTCATTCAGTGCACACACACACAACACACACACACACACACACACACACACACACACACACACACACACAGATTGAGAGAGAGAGAGAGAGAGAGAGAGAGAGAGAGAGAGAGAGAGATAGGCAGACATATATGTATGCATACACACACAGAGGGGGGAGGGAGGACGGGGGGTAAGGAGTAGGGGAAGGGAGTGTGGGGGTTACACAATTCACCGAGTGTTATAAACGTCCCAATGAATCGGTCGTGAGTCCAAAGGATCGGTATTCGTCTGTCGGGTCGTTTACTCATTTAGACGCCAGGCTTGCAGATGACGGCTTTGAAAAACAAACCCCAGAATAAATGTTTTATCAAACCTTCACTTGATCATGTCTAATACGATATTTTGAAAAAAACGTTACGTCTTTAAACCTCCGGTGTTTTTTTTTTTGTTTTGTTTTTTTTTACCGCAGCTTTCCCTAATCATCCAACGGCTGCAGACCAAGCGCCATCTTCTCTCTGTTCTTTCCCCCCTTTTTTCCTCCATACCCTCTCCTCTTCCGTCTTCTTCTTCGTCTGTATATTCTTCCTCTCGTCCGCCATTCCGTCGATTCCTCTTCTCTCTCTCTTCTCTCTCTCTCTCTCTCTCTCTCTTCCTCTCCTCTCTCTCTCTCTCTCTCTCTCTCCTCTCTCATCCTCTCATTTCCCTCTCTCTCCTTTCGTCTTCTCTTATCTCTGCTTCTCCTCCAATTCGTGTTCTTGTTTTTCTTCTTCTTCTTCTCTCCTCCTCCTTCTTCTCCTGCTCCTCCACCTCCCCTCCTATTGCATCTTTCTCTTCTTCTCTTTCTCTGTCTATATTCCCTCTCTTCCTCCTCGTCTTTCTCTTCTTCTCTTCTCTGTCTATATCCCCCTCTCTTCCTCCTCTTCTTTCTCTTCTTCTCTTTCTCTGTCTATATCCCCTCTCCTCCTCCTCTCTTTCTCTTCTTCTCTTTCTCTGACTATATCCCCTCTCCTCCTCCTCGTCTTTCTCTTCTTCTCTTTTTCTCTATATCCCCTATCCTCTCTCTTCTCCTCTCTCTCTCTTCTCTTTCTCTGACTATATCCCTCTCCTCTCCTCTCTCTCTCTTTCTCTTCTCTTTCTCTGACTATATCCCCTCTCCTCCTCCTCTTCTTTCTCTTCTTCTCTTTCTCTGACTATATCCCCTCTCCTCCTCCTCGTCTTTCTCTCTTCTCTCTTCTCTGTCTATATCCCCTCTCCTCCTCCTCTTCTTTCTCTTCTTTTCTCTTTCTCTGACTATATCCCCTCTCTTCCTCCTCTTCTTTTTTCTTCTTTTCTCCTCGTCCTCCGTTCCCTCATCATCTCCTTCACCTTCTTTTTGTTTTTTGTTATGTTTTTGTTTTTTTGTTTATGTTTTATTTTTTGTTTTTTTTTTTTTTTTTTTTTTTTTTTTTTTTTTTTTTTTTTTTTTTGGTTTTGTTTTGTTTTGTTTTTTTGCATCGCTTTCCTTTCCTTTAGTATCGGCTGCATCATGATGCACGTTTCATTAGCACGAACGACCTTCACTGACTGCATGTGCTTAGAACAGTCTCCGCCAAGCCTTAGGGCTCTGGCCGCTCGTGTAATAGCCTTTAGAGAAAAAAGCGATCGAGAAGGTAAATTGCCGCCAGCTATTAAGATCAGCAGGCTACTAATTCGACAAACATGGGTAACAGAAGCTCCGGCAGCCCTTTGTAGATGAAGATGAGGGTTCTGTGGTACACAGAGAGAGGGACAGACAGACGGAGAGACGGACGACAGAGAGATAGAGACGATGGATGAGAGAGAGAGAGAGAGAGACAGAGAGCAGGACAGGGAGGATAGGAAACGACGGAGAGGGTGTGGGAAAGGGAAGCGGGAGGGAGAACAGGAGGAAGGGAAAGGATGGGGGTGGGGAGGGGCAGACAAGAAGTGTAGCCTGTGGGGGGGGGGGGGTGAGTTTAGTGGTCACGCACGTGCATTCTGACTAACATGGTCTCTGGAAGCGCACCTTGAATGGGTTGATTGGCGGGTTGGTTTCACCGACCTGTGGTTTGGTTAGCCTCCTGTCTGTGCTGAGAGGACTGGGGTGGAGCGGGGCTGCTGTGTTCTCTGTGTGTGTGTGTGTGTGTGTGTGTGAGAGAGAGAGAGAGAGAGAGAGAGAGAGAGAGAGTGAGAGAGAGTGTGGAGAGAGAGAGAGAGAGAGAGAGAGAGAGAGAGAATCTCTTTTCCTCTCCTTCAC
Organism: Conus betulinus; assembly: GCA_016801955.1. Taxonomy (NCBI): domain Eukaryota; kingdom Metazoa; phylum Mollusca; class Gastropoda; order Neogastropoda; family Conidae; genus Conus; species Conus betulinus. The sequence continues at coordinate 336,224 of JADBJO010001206.1, read as the reverse complement.
TCTCCACCCCCCTTAAAACAAACTGGACGAGGTATTACACCATGTGAGGAGGAAGGGAACGGGGTGGGAGGAAGGATGGTGGGGGGGGGGGGGGGCAAGGGGAGGGGGATAGGGAATTTAAGAGGTGGCTATGAGGCAGCGAATGTTCTCTTCTTCTTGTTCCAATAGTTTTACACCTACCCGACCACGCACAGCCTTTTTTCAAGGCTATCGGACTCGTACGGGGAGGGGGGGGGGGGGCGTCATAATTATCCGGAATAAAGACCACACACCGAGAAAGTAACACCAATCTAACCCCAAAGAATATAATATAGTGGGAATACTGTTAATATCCTTCAGATTAGGTCGTTCTGCTTTCTTTTTATTTTTAGTTTATAAAGTGTACAAAGTAATGAACAACGTTTAACTCAAACAAAAAACAAAGCAAACAAAAACTACATTCAAAATGCCACATGGGCAAACAGGCACCGTGGACTGGATAGGCAGTTTTCATCCTACACAGTGTGTTAAGCTTTCATTGCCTGGTAGTCAGATTACAACGACAAAATGCTGGCATGTCATAGAATGCGACCAGAAAGCGCACACACACACGCGCGCGCGCGCGCACGCACACACACACACACACACACACACACACACACACACACACACACACACACACGCATGCACGCACGCACGCACGCACACGCGCACACACCACACACACACACACACACACACACACACACACACTCACACACACACACAAACACACACATACACACACACTGGAAACTTTTTTTTTACCGGAAAAGAGACAGGAGAATGGTCTACGTAAGCAGAAAACCAATAGACAATAGTAAAACAAGGATAAACATGCTGAAAAAAAGAGACAGTATGAAAGAGAGACGCAGAAAAGAGGAAGTTATCAGGGCACAAACCTCCAGAAAGTGGCGGGGCTATATGTGTTGGAAGAACCCGCCGGTACATCAGTGGGGAGTTCTGTTCAATTGCAAGCGTATTTGTCACTGTCTGTCAAAATCATTAAAAAAAAAAAAAAAAGGGGGGGGGGGGGAATAAATGAAAGAAAGAAAGAGAGGAAAAGAAACCGCTTGCTGCCCGGCTAGCAGCGAAGAGAAACTTTGTGTCGGTAGAGGCAGAGGGGATGGATAGAATCTTTCACTATGAACAGGTGGGACTAGGGAATATGTACGAGAGAGAGAGAGAGAGAGAGAGAGAGAGAGAGAGAGAGAGAGAGAGAGAGAGAGAGAGAGAGGAAAGCACACACCACGCTTTCAACAACGACAGGCACATCACTCACTACCCACCCTTTCAGTTCAATCCCCTAATAGCCGAAGGCCACCATTACCAACCAACCCCCCCCTCCCCCCCTCCCCCCCCCCCCCCCCCCCCCCTCAGTCTCCACTCCCCCCCCCCCCCCCCCCCCCCCGGCTCCCCCCTCCCCCAGTCCCCTACCCACCTCCCCAACCACATGCTTGACCACCCAGACTCAGCCCTCCTCCTCATCATTATTACCAGCTGGCAAAACAAGCTGGCAATTTTCACGTGTTTTGCAATCGGCGTGTCCAGTTGAGTGACTGACCCAAGATCCTACCTTGTTACATCGCTGAATGTCGCAAACCCATGATTTGTAGCACAGCGTCAAATGGTCGCGAGTCCTCACGTTTTCTCAGGGAGTCTACATAGTCCCCCCCCCCCTCCCTTTTTTTTTTTTTATTCTTCTTTCGTTTTCTTTTTTTTCCCTCTAAGTCGTTACCTTTAGTGTTGACAAATTGGAAGACGTTTTTATTTTGATGTTTTTCTTTTTCATTTTTTCTCCTTTTTCTTTTTTTCCCACTTAATCAAGAGAAACACACACACACACACACACACACACACACACACACACACACACACACACACACACACGCACGCACGCACGCACGCAAGCAAGCAACACGGACGGACAAACAAACTTCATTCAATAAAGCCTAAGCCTCATATAGAAGCGGCGTGAACAAACAAAATCATCACTATGCACAACAACAACAACAAAGAAAAAAAAAACACGAAAAAAAAAATAATGAAAACCAGATGTTACAACCACTAAAATAAAGTTCAAACGTCAATCTTAAAAAGAAAAACAGAAGAAAGAAAAAAACGGAAAAAAAAAAGAAAGAAAAACGATAGTATCTGAGAGGGTGGGTGGAAAGAAAGAGAGCACAGAAGGATATATTCACTTCGTTTGGATATTATGAATGCTTTCCTCACGATTTATTGTAAATTGCGACGAATCTCTCTGGGGCGTCTCTCGTGTTTTGACTCAATGCAACATTTCACGGAAGCGCATCCCATGATTTGTCACAATTCAAGGCAAATTAATGGTAGGATTACATTTTATTGTATAACATCCTCTGTAGACTTGCTTATGATCAGGACATATACGTCTGGTTGTCTTATGTTTTGTCTGTAAGGCTTCGAAATATCTGCTTTGCTTAATTTGAGTCAATATCTGTCTGCCTATTCACTTCTCACATCTTCCCCCACATCATTTCTCTCTCTCTCTCTCTCTCTCTCTCTCTCTCTCTCTCTCTTCTCTCTCTGTCTCTCTCTCTCTCTCTATACACACGTACACACACACACATGCACACACACACACATACACACAGGCGCGCGCGCGCGCGCGTGCGGATCTCTCGCTCGCCCTTTAGCCCTTCCTCATTTCCCTAAAATATGCTGTGTCTTGTAGCCATTTTTGGCAGTTCTCTGTCTGTCGGTCGGTCTGTCTGTCTGTCTGTCTGTCTGTCTCTGTCTGTCTGTTTGTCTTCCCCTAACACACACACTCACAAACACACAAGCAAGCAAGCGCGCACACACACACACACACACACACACACACACACACACACACACATACACACACACACACACACTAACACACTAACACACTAACATACGCACACACATGCGTTCGCACACATCATGCGTGCACGCACGCACGCACGCACGCGCGCGCGCACAACACACACACACACACGCACACTTATTTTCCTGTCCCTACTGCCTCTTCCCCTCTATCACTTTCTCGCCCGCCCATTCCACCCTTCCCATCAGAAATACTGTCATTTCTGCGTTAGCATGTAATGCATCTCTGCGTATTAAGAGACAAAGGCAGATTAAACGTGTTGACCCGTGAGTACTGCACTGCAACATAGGATGTCATCGACGCAGTAGTAAATTCAAACACAAAACGACCCGTTACAAACTTTGATAACGTCTCAAAAGGAAAAACTAGTCTAGTCTTCTACAGGGTGGGGGAACGAACAGAGTTAATGGGTTGGAGGTTGGTAAGGGGTGGGGGTGGGGGTCCTCGCTGGTACCTGTCGAAACAGCATGCCAAGTAAAACAGACGGCGCTGTTGACGCAGATGGAAGCTGAGAAAAAAAAGTATTATTCCTTCTTCTCTTCACTTTTTCTTATTTTTCTTTTTCTTTTTTCATTTATTCTTTTTTACTCTCTCATTCTTCTTTTTTCTACTCTTTTTTCTTCTTTTCTCTAGTCTTCTTCTTTTACATCTCCTTATCATTACTTTTTCTTTCTTTCTTTCTCTCTCTTTCTTCTCATTGATTTTGATCCTGTCCTTTTTTCACCCAATATTCGATCTTCTACTGCTACTTGTTTTCCTGTCGTTTTTTACCACTACTACTAGTACAACAACAACAGCAACTACTACCACTACTACTAC
>JADBJO010001206.1:325000-327500 GCA_016801955.1 Conus betulinus | reverse complement strand
TTTTACGATGGCAACACAGAGCGGTCCATTCTGTTACAGCTTCTGTTTTGCCACTGTTCTCTGTGTGTTTTCAACTGTTTACTTGCTTTTCACTACTCTCCTCCCTGTTTTTCTGTGTTTTTCAACTGTTTACTTGCTTTTCACTGCTCTCCCTATGTTTCTGTGCTTTGTCCACCTTTCCCTGGCTGTGTGCCCCATTAGTCAACTTTTCCCTACCTCTCCCTGCATTTACCTGCGTTGCTACAAGCTTTCCTATTTTCCCTACCTCTCTTTGCTTTCTATTTACCTTTCCGTAAGCGTCAGTACTTCTCCTCACTTTGGTTTGACGTATCCTGCCTGCTTTCTCTTTTGCCCGCTTTTACGTACTTTTCCTTACTTTTCAAATCCTTTCCCTGTTGTTCACAGTCCTTCTACTTCCCCCGTATATTTCTCGACTTTACCCACCGGAAGGGACGCAACTGTGGTCGACTCCTAACAGGCGATTGTTTTGAAGTTTGTTCACACAACTTCAGGATGGAGCATAGCAGTGATTGCCTTTGAAGGTGAGGAATCATAAGATTGATTCTCATGCACTTGGAAGTCATGTGCTAGGGAATTAATCCATGTCGGGTTTCAAGAAGCGAGTCCTCATGCTGCTGTTGTTCTTTACCAGCCTGACAGCCGTTTTGAAGGAGAGCTGTCCCGGGTCGACCTTCAGCTTTGAGAGGGATTGAATCTTTAGACGGGCCGACTTCCACAAGCATGGAAATCGTCTGCAAACGGTTGACGCATACCAAGTTTCATCTTTAATATGAAATAAAGATGATGGTTTTTTTTAATTGTTATTATTATCATTATTATCATCATTATTATGTCTGTTTTTTTTTTGTTTTCCGACACGTACCGTTCTATCACACCACTACGTTTTACCACAAGTATTGCCAAGGCAGTGCAAAGAGTAGAGGAAAGTCGTGCTGGTTGAACGACGTGCAACGTACAAAAAAAAAAAAGAAAATCGTAGGGAAAATGTTGTACTAACTTAACGCTACATGTAGTAACAATTGGGACGGACAATACATGTAGGTACAGAACTAGCCATGCGATATGAAGAATGCATGTAGCAAAAATTGAGGAATCATCACTGATGTATCCAGTTTGTACGCAATGATAAGAAAGGAGCTAGTGGTATTGTATATGCAATACAGGTAAAAGAAGGGAACGTTGAGCAGTGCTGGATAAAAAAGTACCTGTTGCAAAACGAAACAAACAGTGCTGGATAAAGAAGATAAAGAATGTCTGTGTGCAAAACGAAACAAACAACAGTGATGGATAAAAAACCTGTTGCAAAACGAAACAAACAGTGCTGGATAAAAAAAAAGTACCTGTTGCAAAACGAAACAAGCAGTGCTGGATAAAGAATGCCTGTTGCAAAACGAAACAAGCAGTGCTGGATAAAGAATGTCTGTTGCAAAACGAAACAAGCAGTGATGGATAAAGAATGTCTGTTGCAAAACGAAACAAGCAGTGATGGATAAAGAATGTCTGTTGCAAAACGAAACAAGCAGTGCTGGATAAAGAATGTCTGTTGCAAAACGAAACAAAACAGTGCTGGATAAAAAAAAAAACGAAACAACCTGTTGCAAAACGAAACAAACAGTGCTGGATAAAGAATGTCTGTTGCAAAAAACGAACAGTGCAGTGCTGGATAAAGAATGCCTGTTGCAAAACGAAAACAAACAGTGATGGATAAAGAAAACAAGTCTGTTGCAAAACGAAACAAACAGTGATGGATAAAGAATGTCTGTTGCAAAACGAAACAAACAGTGCTGGATAAAGAATGTCTGTTGCAAAACGAAACAAGCAGTGCTGGATAAAGAATGTCTGTTGCAAAACGAAACAAACAGTGCTGGATAAAGAATGTCTGTTGCAAAACGAAACGAAACAAAGCAGTGCTGGAAAAGAATGTCTGTCTGTTGCAAACGAAACAAGCAGTGATGGATAAAGAATGTCTGTTGCAAAACGAAACAAGCAGTGCTGGATAATAAAGAATGTCTGTTGCAAAACGAAACAAGCAGTGCTGGATAAAGAATGTCTGTTGCAAAACGAAACAAGCAGTGCTGGATAAAGAAAAAAAATGTCTGTTGTCTGTTGCAAAAATGTCGAAACAACAAGCAGTGCTGGATAAAGAAGTAAAGAAACAAGCAGTGTGGATGTTGCAAAACGAAACAAGCAGTGCTGGATAAAGAATGCCTGTTGCAAAACGAAACAAACAGTGATGTTGCAAAACGAAAACAACTGTGATGGATAAAATGTCTGTTGCAAAACGAAACAAACAGTGATGGATAAAGAATGTCTGTTTGCAAAACGAAACAAAACAGTGAACAAAGCAATGCTGTTGAAAAAAAACAAACAGTACCTGTTGCAAAAAACAAGCGAAAGAAGCAGTGCAAAACGAAACAAGCAGTGCTGGATAAAGAATGTCTGTTGCAAAACGAAACAAGCAATGCTGGATAAAGAATGT
>JADBJO010001206.1:312500-317500 GCA_016801955.1 Conus betulinus | reverse complement strand
GGCTGACGCACCTACCTGGGGACGTTACACGGGATTACCTTGGCCAACTCTCACACACGGACATTCTAGGCACGGGGGGGGCTGCCAGACCTCGCGCACTGAGAAACGCCCAAAACAACTTTGCCCCAAAACAGCACCAGGCATACAGGACATAAATCTTCTTACCACCCGCTATGTGGATATAAAGACACCGCATATGGAGGCATAGGCAGTTTCTTCAGCCTTAGGATAACCGGGTTTCATCATTTTCCCGAGGAAAAACATACTAAAACAACCGTCAACACCCTTCACGAAAACAGTGGTAAAGTCTGTTCCTGGGAAATCTCTTGCTGTCGCTATTTGGTGGTAAAGTCTGTTTTCCTGGGAAATCTCTTACTGTCACTACTTGGTGACGGAAATCTCATGTCACTGTTTTCGTCGGATTCATGTTGTTTTCTTCAGGAAAATAGTAAAAAAAAATAACTGGTTTTCCGATTATCGCTCTTCGTCGTTGGATAAACACACCTGTTCTCCTCCGGGAAATAGTGATAAGTATTTCTCTATCTCTATCGTCACTGTCGTCTTAAAGGATGATAACTGTTTTCCACAGGAAACCGGCGGTGATTACTAATGTTCTTGTTATAACAGCTTCTTAGCAGGAAAACTGTTTTCCTCTGGAAAATGGTGACGATAACACATTTCCTTTTTATCTGTTTCTGTTAACGGAATGATAATAACTGCTTTCCTGCGGAAAACAGTGATGATAATTGATTTCCTGATTATCGCTGTTTTCTTAAAGAATAATAACTGTTTTCCACGAGAAAACAATGACAATAACTAATATTTTACTAGTCGGTGTGTTCTAGGAAAATGATGGCTGTTTTCCTATGGAAAATGATCACTGCATTCCTTATTACTGCTGTTCTCTCAAAGGATAACAACTACTTTCCTTCGGAAAATAATGATAACACATTTCTCCAAGATCACTGCTTTCTTGAAGAACAATAACTTTTCCCATGAAAAAAGCCAATGATGTTAAAAACCCTTAAGTCAGCAGTCGAAACATCAAACTAGCAGACAGCAGACCAGAAGTTGTCTCTCATTTTCTTGAAATGGTTCAATTTAACATATTTTAGCTGATAACTTTTACCAACTGATCAAGAAACGTCAAAGTTTACACACTGATTCGGAGTGGACATGCTAATTTGGCATGTATTTCTTTATAAGATTCGAGTATTTCAAGAATTTCATGAAAAAAAATGGAAATCATCTCCTAATACACCCATGTCAATTTTTTTTAACAAATACGATTTAAAGGGCAAGCTCCACTCCCCTCTGTGCGCGCGCACACACACACACACACACACACACACACACACACACACACACACGTGTATACGTGTGTGCTGTAAAGCTGAGAGTTTCAAGACGTCATATCAAACCCCTTTGTGTCTGACATCGGACCTAATCGCGAACCAAATAGCCCCCAAAAGCAATTTTATTGTGCAAAGGCAGTTGTGCGTGGGTGTCTTTTAGCTATCATCGACATTCCATATGGCTTCTATTTATTCTCTCATAAAGATCATGATGGTCGTAAATATGCGTATTACTTGTGACATGTCTTGTTCTTTTGTAATTTTTTACGTATTAATTTTGTTTATCGCAGGGAAAGAATCATGAATCTGGAGTGCTACTCTCTCTCTCTCTCTCTCTCTCTCTCTCTCTCTATATATATATATATATATATATATATATATATATATATATATATATTTTCATACACACATACAAACACACACATCAGTCGTCGCTCTTTGTCATTTATTCACAAACGCTCTCTCTCTCTCTCTCTCTCTCTCTCTCTCTCTCTCTCTCTCTCTCTCTCTCTCTCACACACACACACACACACACACACACACACACACACACCACACACACACACACACACACACACACACGCCCGCGCGCGCGCGCGCATTCGATCCACCCACTGTAATACCCGAGGGACAGACCTACTGTGTGCATGCATGCGTGACTGTGGGCCATTAATGGACAGGATGACATGAAGCTGACTTGAGGATAAGATCAAAAGCCCCTTTTTTTGTGTGTGTTGTTTGGTTTTGAGGTAGGGGAATGATGGTGGGACGGGGGGGGCGGAGGCGGAATGGTGAGAGGGTGCGAGTGCAAAACTGGGAGGCTTGTTCTGTTTGAAATGAGGGTGGCAGGAGAGGGGATCGGGTGGGGTGGGGTAGGAGGTATTTCGTTGGTGGCCAGGGTTGTAGAATCTTTCATCCATTGACGTCATGTTTCTGGCACGATGGCAGTCAGTGTCCCGGGTTCCTTGAAAGGCAAACGATCGGTTGAAGGGTTTGATATCCTAATACCGCAACGATCAAATGACAATTAACTCCTTCGTGTGGGGGCGAAATCATACTCTTGTGTTTCTGGGTGACTGGAAATATACAGAGAGAGAGAGAGAGAGAGAGAGAGAGAGAGAGAGAGAGAGAGAGAGAGAGGGGGACAGAGACAGAGACAGAGACAGCCAGCCAGCCAGACACACACACGTTGAAACAGAGAGAGAATAAGGGGGTAGAGAGAGAGAGGGGGGAGGGGAAGAAAGGGACAGGGGATTGAGAGAGAGAGAGAGAGAGAAACACACACACACACACACACACACACACACACACACACACACACACCACACACACATAGACATATATATGGTGAGGGTGGGGTCTGCGAGGGGAAGACGGCGAAGGGAATGTGAAGCGTAGGGGGGGGGGGGGGGGGGGGGGTAGCTAGCAAGAGAGGGGGGGGGTATGTGATGGCTATGACTGGCAAACTATACTAATCTGCCGTTGGAAAAAGAGAGAGAGGGATGAAGGTGGAGGGGAGACGAAGAGAGACAGACAGACAGACAGACAGACAGACAGACAGTCAGTCAGACAGAGAGACGGACAGACAGACAGAGAGACAGACAGACAGAGAAAGTTGGGGCGGGGGGAGTAAGATTTTGTTACGAGGACAAATAAGAAGTGTAATTTTGCCGCTGGGAAAGACAGAGAGGCGAGAGAGAAGACAAACATACAGACATAGAGGAACCTAAATACATTTACCTCATTCCTTCCTTCTTCCTGTATGTCCTCTTCCTTCTTTCCGTTCCCCACACCAAATTATCTAATAGTTGTGTGTGTAGTGGGGGGGGGGGGGGCGCAGTCTTTCATCAATGGCTTTTCGTTAGTCTTCTTCCACAGCTTAAAGGGAGGGCTTTCGACCGTCTGGGAAATTGCGCGGCAGGAAAAGGTTTTTCTTTCCTTGTTTATGTTCAGCGGTAGCTTATGCTCGTCTTGGAAATTTCCTTGTGGATTTTGTGCATCTTAGACCTTAGAGGTCAGCTTTCTGTGTGTTTTGGAATATCAGCGTTGGACATTTTCCCATCTTTTATCATTTTCGTGGTGGTGCCTTTGTCCGTTTTGTATCTTTTTTTTAAAAACTTTAGCGATGGGACTTTTTCGGTCTTTGAAATTAGCTTTGGACTTATGTCCATTTTTATAGTTTTGTCTATTGTCCTTTGTCTGCCTTTGTCAGCGATGTGACTTTTCTCTTTCCCTCATGACAAAGTGAAAACCAGAGTTCAGGGGTTGTGTCAAAGAGATCTGGCAAGAAAACTGAACACGCAGACGGATAACATTTTTTTTACAAATCCGTCCAAGCCTGAAGTGATGGCCGTAAAGAGAAGACAGTGTTGAGCTGTTAAAGAACGGGCCAGTCCTTTTACACCATTGACCGCTCCTACCTTTTCAAATGTGAGAAAGCTCCGTGGCGTATTCCATAGAATGTACCACCCTACATGTTCTTATAGTCTGTTGGGACTAGCATTATGTCAACATGATGTCTGGCATAAACTCTTTACAACAGCTACATACACAGACAGAGAGGGTGGGGGGGGAGGGCAGAGAGATAAAGGCAGAAACAGTGTCAGAAATACCAAAAACATGGGTACCCACAAGGCAAATCCTCTACCAACGAAGATACTGGATTCACAAGGCGTTACACCAAGTTCTCGTCCCTAAAAACAAGGCACATTTTCTAATCCAGAAATTTGAATCAGCATCCTTGTAGCTTTCTACCTAAAATTAATACGGAAATCTTAATCTGCGACTTTTCTTCTCGCAAAATTAGAATTCTTTGAGAGAGAGAGAGAGAGAGAGAGAGAGAGAGAGAGAGAGAGAGAGAGAGAGAGAGAGAGACAGACAGACAGACAGACAGACAGACAGTGAAAATACGAAAAGGAGGAGAAGAGGGGCAAAGTGAAACAAGATTAGCAACAAAAAAAAAGATGCCGAAAGAGCTAAGCAAGTCCTTCATAATTCTATGCACATGAGCATGTTTTGTTACATCATACCCCAGTTGTAAAGGTCAAGTCATAACATGAAAATGAGAACTGCCCGTTGCAGGCAGTGGTGCACTGTGTTCACCGAACGCCACACTGGAGACCCCAACACCTCTCCCTGTAGTCCAGCCCCGATGGCAGCGCAGCCTCGTTTTCAGGACTACGCCTTCCATCACCACTGGATGGTCCTGGTCCTGGAGACCACAGCACAGTACAGGCAAATCGTCCCGCTCCTTTCCCCTCAGTGTCGTTTTTTTTACTGACAACGTCAACTTTGGTGTGTGTGTGTGTGTGTGTGTGTGTGTGTGTGTGTGTGTGTGTCTTCAGCCAAACGTTTTCCACACACACATTCTCTTCTGTAATTTACTCACAGGATTTTCACAGTCCTTTCGGAACCCCCGCGCTCATTCCCCTCCCCCATTTCATCTTCTCTTACTTTCCATCATGCACCACGTCCACATCTTTCACCTTACCCCACTGTGATTTTTTTTCCTTTTTTTTTAACCCTGTCTTCTGGGTTCCTAGCTATCTGGTCCTTTCCTGATCATACGATTCGGCCATTTGCCACGCTTCCATGCGCCCACGTCTCCAGGAGGTCTAGCTAACTCTCCCCATTTTCCCTCTCCTC
>JADBJO010001206.1:305000-307500 GCA_016801955.1 Conus betulinus | reverse complement strand
GCTGTCTTTGATGTCCCAGGACAGACACGCCATGAACTGACGACCGTGGGAGAACTGTGGCAGTGTTGGGTGTCGTTGTGAGGTGTGGAGCGGCTGGACCAGGGTATCGGGTTGGTCAAAGAAGCCCTGGGTAGTGTGCAGACGAGTGCTTTACCTGACTGGCTGGCTGGGGTTGTCTGGTTGGCTGGCTGGTCGACTGGGTCGGTTGGCTGGTCCGCTAGTTGACTGGTTGGTTGACTGGTTGGCTAGTTGGTTGACTGGTTGGCTCGTTGCTTGGCTGTTGGTTAGCTGGTTGCTTGGCTAGTTGGTTGACTAGTCAGCTGGTTCGTTGGTAAGCTGGTTGGTCGGTCAGCTGGCTGGTTGGTTGGCTAGTTGGCTAGATTGTGACTGATGGGCTGGTTGGCTGCCTGTTTGGTTGGCCGGTCGGCTGGTTGGCTGGCTGGTTGGCTGGTCGGCTGGTTGGCTCGATATCTGGGTGTTGCGGAGCTGCTGTTGTGATTGCTCTTTTCTGTCTCATGTCCTGGTTTGGTTTGTTTGTTCGCCTCCCTCGTATCTTTAGTTTCAGATTATACCACATCCTTTGTTGCACCCCATCTCTCTCTCTCTCTCTCTCTCTCTCTCTCTCTCTCTCTCTCCGATTTTCATCATCTCTATCTCCGCTTGTCTGAGCACTTTTTGTGTTCTCACACACACACACACACACACACACACACACACACACCACACACACACGTATGCAATTGGTTCAAACGATAGCTCGAATTGTTCGGACCATTCCTCTCCAATTTGTGTAAGAGACCGAATTATGATAAATCGAATAATCCTGAGAAGTTTCTTTCATTTGGTATGATGATCCATTTGTCCTGAAACTTTCCTCCACCTGGAATCACAGACCGAATTATTCTGAACCATTTCCTCAGTCTGAACTTCAGACCGAACTGTCCTGAGCCATTTTTTTCCAGTTTGAATGACGAGCCGGATTTTCCTGACCCATTCCTCTTGTTTCAATCACAGACCGAACTGAACTGCTATCAACCATTCTTTTTGCTAGAATGTTGTCAGCAAATTTCCATGAGCAGGTTATAATAATAGCTTGAATCGTCTTGAACCATACCCGTGTTTTGTACGGCAAACAATGGTCCTGACGCGCGGTTGTCTTGATTAATGGATGGCAGAAAACTGTGCTGTTTTACCAGCTTGGTCAGTGAGATGGTTGACAGTCTTCCATCAGTTCGTTTTTCTCTGCAAGGCCTAAGGCCTTTGCTTTGTCGAAACGCGAGAACAGATCTTTTCTTGGTTTGCCCGATTGAAATGTTGACTACTACTTTTTGCTTTTTAATCTCACAGCGTCTTTTCGCCAGGAGTCTGGATCTGTTTTTTAACGGGAAGAAAAACAAAGTTCTAGTTTACAGCCCCATCCCCCCCCCCCCCCCCCCCCCCCCCCCCCCCACACACACACACACACACACTCTCTCTCTCTTGCCCTTCTACCTCCCCTTTGTGTCATTGTCATTAATTGCCGGTCTCACGGACAGCAGGGCTTCTCTTCGTGAAAGCGCGAATCAATGAGATCGACCCAAACGGGAGAGAGAGAGCAGAAGAGGTGCTGGGATGAGAGGGGGGAGCTCCACTCCAGAACAATGCCCCAAAGCAATGTGAATCCACTCTCAAAATGAGAACTGGCTGAAAGGCTCCGGAACAGACCTGACAGCAGGCTTGGATTCGCCTCTCTTCTGCTCCCATTGCAACATATCAAACAGAAACAGTGACCTCAACCACACAAGTTCTGCCTTTCAGGCTTAAACAAACATGGCGACGCCCTGAGGTCCACGAAAAGGAAAAGCCGGATCTACAAGAAAAGAATTCCGCTTAAGCCCAAGGAAAGATTTTAAACAAATCAAACGCACACAAATGGACAAAGTCTCATGCTCACGATTACGTAATCACGTCCAGACTGGCTTGAAAGGTTTCCGGTGTCCATCTCCGTATGATCTAACCTTCGGACTGCAGACTGGATTTCATTCCGAACGAGTTCGCTGCGGGGAGGCTTAGCTGACATCAAAGGAAAAGCCCACAAAGCTTTCGTATGGTCGGCATTGCAATAATCCTCAACAGTATGAGACCCTTCACAGCCAGAAGCCGCAAAAACTATTTTAGAAAAAAAAAAAAAGTGCAGCGGCATGCTTCCCGCTATGGGTGGTAAATCGCCCCCCCCCCTTCCACCTTTCATCCCCCTACCTCCCATCCCACCCCCACTACCCCCCCGTTAATCGAGCGTGGAACACACGTTCACTCACCTCTACTGGTACCTACTGAAAGATCGAAGACGCTGTGCCAGACCGGCAACATTTTTCAGGTTCCACCAGGGAGAAGTTGCCATCAATACTCTATTCACACCAACCCCCCAGCCCACCTACAAGAACGATCCACAAGTCCCACCAGTCTATCATCCCGCTCCCTGCAGGTCAGATCTTGAATAACCCACCGTTTCCACGTAAGA
>JADBJO010001206.1:270000-272500 GCA_016801955.1 Conus betulinus | reverse complement strand
CTGCTGCTGCTTCACCTGCTGCTGTCTTGTCTTGAATGCTGTCGCACTGGCTTTACGCCACACCGGCTCTCTCATACTCAACCACACCCCGACTGGTCTGTCATAGTCTTCAGTGCCACCGGTCAACACGCAACCGTGTATAGATATCGCCAGCAGGTCGTCCCAAAGCCACCTGCCAGAGAAGACACTGCGCTGCTGCACGGTCATTTCGGTGGTGGGGATGGGGGAAGGGGTAGAGCAGGGTTGTGAAAGGTGAGGGGTTCAGTGGAACTTGTTGTCATCCGACCTACCCAGGACACTATCAGCCGAGACAAAACTGAACAGTCTGTAACTCTGACTCCCTGAGAAAGTCGTTATTGTCGGCGAGTTTATGGAGACTGTCGTTGGATGGAACTAATGGTGATCTCTTTCACCAATTAAAAAAAAAACTGTTCATGACACCGGGCTGAACGACTGTGATTGCTGTCATTGCCTGGGGACACACACACACACACACACACACACACACACACACCACACACACACACACACACACACACACACACACACACACACACACACACGCGCACGCACACACACACACACACACACACACACACACACACACACACACACACACACACACCACTTATCAAATGCACACACACACTCACACACACACGAACGTGTGCACAAGTGGAAAATAATTTTAATGCTCTGCCGACTCTCTCTCGATCATAGGACGGCAACATTGAAACCAGTTCTGTCAAAATGATTGTGCCCGTGCTGGGCCTCACTGATGTAGGTAACGCCTCCAAATGCCATACTGGAACATGTTCATGTGTCCGACGTCCCGTGTGAGGCGGGTTTTAGCCAGCGTGTTTCAACCGCTGTATGTCGTCATGCCCTCGCTGAGCCTCACGTCTCACGGTCGGGTCTGTCATTACATTAAAAGGGTGGAGGGCTGAAGAGGATGACTGGTGGGGGTAGAGGGTTGCCTGCGAAACGTACACGATGGGATGGGGGGAGGATGGGGGTAATGGTAGCAGAAGGATTTTTTGAGTTTTTTTTGTGTGTGTGTGTGTGTGTGTGTGTGCGCATGCGTGTGTGCGTGCACGTGCATGCGTGTGTGCGTGCGCGCGCGCGTGTGTGTGTGTGTGTGTGTGTGTGTGTGTGTTATTGATTATTCTTCTTCTTTTTTGTTTCAAACAAACCCATACTGCATGAAGGTAACAAGGGCATCGACAAGTACGGAATGTTTCTATACTATCTATATTTGTAGGAAGGTATAGATGATCTATCAAGATTACATCGACACGCAGTACACACAATATTTTCGGAATGTTTCTATACTATCTATATTTGAAGATAACATTATCCTTATAGATGATCTATCAACATTACAACACATACACGCAGCACGCACAATATTTTCAGCATGCTTGACACTTGGAAAGCGAGGTAGCCTGTTCTTTCTAAACATGCCAGAACGGCTTGTCTTTGACCATCATAAAGCGCTATCAAAGGTGTGTGTTAGCTTACATGCTGGTACACGATAGTTTATATAGTCATTAGAAAATGTTGGCAAAAAGTTTTCACCTTGTGTACTGTATTCCTTCACCCCGAAAATGTTGAACTGCATATGTTAATGGTAGTCCCACTTCGTTAACTATTTCCGCTGTGACATCATAGACAGACGCACGGGTTTGTTTTTTTTAGCATCTCACATATTAAACAATAAAATCAAATGTTGGCAAGTGATAGATCTGTAGCTAGGTATTTCTCATGCTGTTGTAGTCATTGTTTTAATGCAGGAATGAATCAGGAAAAAACGTTGAGGGTCATTCAATTATTTTTTTCATCCTTTTTTTTTTTAAACTCAAAAAACTGTACCTAAACATTAAATGTCTAAATGTAGGGCTGCATGCTCGTATGTACACTTTTTTTCAAAAAAAAAAAAACTTTTTTGCTTTTGTTTTGAGGGGGTGAAAATCGTTAATGATTACTGAAAATGTGTATGTATGATCCTAGATGCTCATGTGTAATCTCGCATTTACTGAGTTAGAATTTACGTTTCCTACGCCGTTGATGGTTCCAGATTTGCAATCCTGATGATTTAGGATTTGCCCTGCTTATGCTGATGCGTTCCTTTATCTCCCATGTGGGACCATGGATTTGCCTCGTCCGTCAATGGCGCCAAGCTGACCGTGCAGCATCGTGGTCTGTTTCTTTCAACCCCCCCCCGTGTTTAACGGGCCCTGTGGGCAAATCTTAAATAAATGTCAGCGAACCGCCAAGAGAAACGTGGACAAACGAGTCACAAGGCAAAACACGACGCGTTTCGACCTCTTAGGTCTTCTTCATTGTCCTATTTGTTTGTGTCTTGTCTGAAGAAGACCTAAGAGGTCGAAGCGCGTCGTGTTTTGTCTTGTGAGTCGTTTGTCCACGTTTCTCTTTGGCAGTTCGCTAACATTTATTCAAGATTTGTTTAGATTTCCGCCTGCAGTCGTCTCACTTTGCA
>JADBJO010001206.1:257500-267500 GCA_016801955.1 Conus betulinus | reverse complement strand
GGTGTGGACAGTACATATGAAAGTATGAAAGCCTGTTCAGTGTGAAAAATGCGTATGAAAGTACAGAAAGAGCCAGAAAGTGCGGATGAAAGTGTGAAAGCTAGTGCTGATGGAAAGTGCGTATGAAAGTGTGAAAGCTAGTGCTGTATGGAAAGTGGCGGTGAAAAGTGTTGAAAGCTAGTGCTGTATTGAAAGTGCGGGTGAAAGTGTGAAAGCTAGTGCTGTATGGAAAGTGCGTATGAAAGTGTGAAAGCTAGTGCTGTATAGAAAGTGTGGGTGTGAAAGTGTGAAAGTGCTAGTGCTGTATGTATGGAAAGTGCGTATGAAAGTGTGAAAGCTAGTGCTGTATGGAAAGTGCGGATGAAAGTGTGAAAGCTAGTGCTGTATGAAAAGTGCGTATGAAAGTGTGAAAGCTAGTGCTGTATGGAAAGTGCGGATAAAAGTGTGAAAGCTAGTGCTGTATGGAAAGTGCGTATGAAAGTGTGAAAGCTAGTGCTGTAAAAGTGCGTATGAAAGTGTGAAAGCTAGTGCGTATGAAAAGTGTGAAAGCTAAGTGCTGTATGGAAAGTGCGTGTAGTGAAAGTGCGTATGGAAAGTGCGGAAAAATGTGAAAGCTTGTGTGCTGTATAGAAAGTGCGTATGAAAGTGTGAAAGCTTGTGCTGTATAGAAAGTGCGGATGAAAATAGGAGAATCGGCGCGGTATGGAAAGTGTATGAGAGCGTTAAAGCCGGTACGGCACGGTAGTGCGTATGACGATGTGAAACCCAGTACGGTGTGGGAAGTGCGTGCGTCTATCTTCAGTTTGGTAAAACACAACGCCATGATGGCAGTCATATGTCGCGTAGGCGACTTCCGTCGGCCCAGCATTAACATAGACCTGCAAGATAAGCATGTCTTTCCGCTGCAGATAGAGTTACCTTTGCTCAGTTTATTGGCCAAGCAAACAGATCCAGGGAGTCCAATATTTGATTTGAAGAGCATGTCAAGGATGACGATCGGGATGTCAACTGTCTGCATCACAGGCGCATCGTTTCACACCCCACGTTTTGGCTCTCTCTCTCTCTCTCTCTCTCTCTCTCTCTCTCTCTCTCTCTCTCTCTCTCTGAACGAACGGTTAAGATGGCTGATGGGTAAAATTGCTTTGAGCTTACCCCACCAGCAGCATCTGACCTATGAAAACGGCAGGGTCAGTCTCGCTGAACGGAACTCTTACACAGATTACCTCCCTTGAAGATTTCAGAGCATCTATTGTCTGGTTCGCACGCAGTCCATGATGATGTGGTGTCGTTGAGGTATCAGCGGGTAATAGACGGGTGTCCTGCCTCCCATTCACGCGAAATCATTAGCCCTGTCTATCATACTTCACATGTGAGGGTTGTCCAAACTCATTCTTGAATCAGAGATTTTACGCCTATCTTCGATCAAAACACGAGAGTATGTCCGATGATGGCCGTTCCACAGACAGTCCAGTCCATAAGCGCAGTGAGCAAATCAGGGGGCAGCGATCGATGACCTAGATTCTGAAGCCTTGTCCTTCCTCAACACACCAACGCCTCCCACCCCACCCCACCCTCCACACCCCACCACCCTTCACCCCCCCGTCCCTTTCCCACCTCTGCCTCCTTCCTCCCCTGTGCCCCTTTCCTTTGCTTCAAAAAGGGGGATAATTTGCCTAGGGCGCGCGCTGACTGACACTGCGAAAACTAATCGTGACTAGTTTGTTGTTGTTGTGTTGTTGTTGTTGTTGTTGTTGTTGTTGTTGTTGTCGTTTGTTTGTTTGTTTGTTTGTTTTTTTTCGCTTTTTGACGTGAGTACGTTTCTCCCTAACTATTCTTTAAACTTTATCAAACTACATTTTAACCCCGTCTGTTTGCTTTCTTTTTTACCTGCTTGGAGAGGGGATGGGGGATGCAGGGGGGAGATGAGGGGGAACTCGTGACCCCGCTCCTTGCTGCATTGTTCACTGCGTTGTTCATTGCAGCATTTGTTCAATGCGTTGTTCATTGCAGCATTGTTCACTGCGTTGTTCATTGCAGCATTGTTCACTGCGTTGTTCATTGCAGCATTGTTCTCTTAATTGTTCATTGCAGCATGGCAGCACTAGGCCAGATTTCAACCACGGGTTTATCACCCTGAGGTGGTGACGGTCAGTCTATATTACATTAATTGCTGCCTTCTAGTCGAACCAAAATCATGTTTGCCTGTGGGGAATTAAGGGGAGGGGGGGTACAAGGGTATAGCTTCTCCCCTCCCTTCCCTCCCCTTCCCCTCCCCATCCCCAAAATCATGTTCGCCTCTTAAGGGGAGGGGGTTACATCTCACTTTCACTCGTCTTCTGTCTTATGGCCCCGTTCCAAAACAGAATTCATACAGATTCAAAAGCATTTATGGTTACTGTGTGTGTGTGTGTGTGTGTGTGTGTGTGTGTGTGTGTGTGTGTGTGTGTGTGTGCGTGCTGCGTGTGTGTGTGTGTGTGTGTGTGTGTGTGTGTGTGTGTGTGTGTGTGTGTGTGTGTGTGTGTGTGTGTGTGTGTGTGTGTGTGTGTGAGGCGGTGTGGTGTGGTGTGTAAAGAGAGAAAGTAATCAAAAAGACGGAGGAGCGCGCGGGGGAGGGGAAGGGGGGGGAGAGAAACGGTCATAATGTTGCTCTTTGGACTTGAGATTTTTCTGCGGGGTTCTTGAGGCTTAACTCCACTGTCCATCCATCAACACCAACACAGTCACATCCATCACGCTCCCAGGCGGAAGATGCTAACGAGGTTTGTCTTATCTGCGTTGAATGAATTTATTGCGGTCCTGACACCCCTTCTCCTACACACCTCAGCCCCCACCCCCAAATAAATTTTTAAGAAAAAAATTATGATTACAATCAATAAATAATTCGAATCAACTAATGGACGCTGATAATGTCGGCATCGGTTGTATCGAAAGTCTCTTGCACTAATAAATCTGTTAAATCGAAAGTTTGTTGTTCTGAAACCTGAACTTGTCGTAACCGAAACCCTGTTGTAACGACGACGACGAAAGCTTGTTGAACCGAAACCCTGTCGTAACGACGAAAGCTTGTCGAACCGAAATCCTGTTGTAACGACGAAAGCTTGTTGAACCGACATCCTGTTGTAATGATGAAAGCTTGTTGAACGAAATCCTGTTGTAATGATGAAAGCCTGTTGAAACCGAAATCCTGTTGTAATGATGAAAGCTTGTTGAACCGAACCGAAACCTGTTGTAACGACGAAAGCTTGTCGAACCGAAATCATGTTGTAACGACGAAAGCTTGTTGAACCGAAATCCTGTTGTTCTGAAACCCTTTGTTCTGACACAAGCCTGTTGCAACCGAAAGCTTGTTATACAGAGGGTCTACTACATGGAAGGTATATCAAAAGCCTATCGTACTGACAAAACTTTGTTGCACAGAAAGCGTACGTTGGTCTTCTACCGATCGCCTATTGTAGAAAAGTACGCCGAAAACCTTTCGTACGACAACAGCCAATTGTACTGACAAAACCCTGTTGCACAGAAAGCCTATTGTGCTGAAATCTGTTGTATTGAAAGCCTCTTATACCGACAACAGCCAGCCAGCAAGACAACAAAAGCCTGTTATACGAACAAATCCTTTTTGTGCAGAGACCTGTGTGTACCTTTGTGTGAAAACCTGTGTTGTACTGAAATTATGTTGTACTGAAGCCTGTTCTATCGAAGATGGCCTGTTACACCAACAAAACCCTGTGTTGTATGGACAAAAGCCCACATGTGTGAACAAAAGCCTGTTGTAGTACAAAAGCATATAGTATGTTGTATGACAGAAGCCAATTACGTGAACAAAAGCCTGTTGTACCACAGAAGTATGTTGTGCGGCAGAAATTGTGTGAAAAAGCCTACTGTTCCTCAGACGTATGTAAAATGTTGTATGGCCGAAGCCAGCTGTGTGAACGAAAAGCCTGTTGTACGGACTAAAACTTGTGTGGACAAACGCCCTCTGTACATAAAAAGCCCTATTGTATGGCCTGGTTCACCGACATAACTCTGTCCTACGGAAGCACCGTTGATTCAACAAAAGCCTAAATGAACGGAACTCTACTGCACAGATAAAGCCAGTCACACCCATGAAAACCTATTTCATGGACAAAAATCTGTCCTAGCGACAAGAATCTGTTGTATGGACCCCCACAACATGTTTCACTGTAGATACTTTTCTCCTAAGTCATTCTTGGTGCCTTTTTCACCCCCTCTCCTCCTTTCCATTTCTTGCAATTGTAATGAAAGTTGGTTACTCGGTGAAGCCTGCCAACAAGGCCTTTCGACAAAAACTCCCTCTGTGTTGGTCTTTATCCCTTTGTCAATATTAGATTTGGCTCCCCGCTCCCTAACGTTAGAAAGATAGTTTATAGGAATTGTAGAGGACGTTGTTATGGGTTCTGCTAAGTTTTCATCACTCTCCTGTCACGCACACGCGGTGCACACACACATACACATACACACGCGCGCGCGCACACACACAAGTGCGCACGCAAGCAAGCACCCGCGCACGCTGTAAGCATGCGCGAGGACGCACGCGGGCGCGCGCGCGCGCGCACACACACACACACACACACACACACACACCACACACACACACACACACACACACACACACACACACACACTACTAACACTATTACTACAACTAACCTCTGTGTCAACCCTGTGTGTGTATGTGTGCGTGCTTGCGTGCGTGCGTGCGTGCGTGTGTGTGTGTATGTGTGTGTGTGTGTGTGTGTGTGTGTGTGTGTGTGTGTGTGTGTGTGTGTGTGTGTGTGTGTGTGTGTGTGTGTTTGTGTGTCACAGAGAGAGAGAGAGAGAGAGAGAGAGAGAGAGAGAGAGAGAGAGAGAAAAGTGCGCGCGAGGGTGCATGTGTTTGTGTTCGTGTGTGAGCGCGTGCGTGTGCGCGTGCAAGCTGACTGACAATTCAAACGTCTCAAGGTCACTCCATAGTATTGTTGACAACCTACGTGATGGTCTCCCCTACTCTCTCTCTCTCTCTCTCTCTCACTCTCTCACTCTCTCTCTCTCTCTCGCTCTCTCTCTCTCTAACAGTATTCATCGGTTAGTGGACAATGTCTGACCGATCATGGGAGATAATCTCCATAGTACTGTTGACAACCTACGGATCATCTCTCTCTCTCTCTCTCTCTCCTCTCTCTCTCTCTCCTCGCTCTCTCTCTCTCTCTCTCTCTCTCTCTCACACACACACACACACAACACACACACACACACACACACACACACACACACACACAATATTCATCGGTTAGTTTGATAATATCTGACCGATTCATGGGAGATTAATCTCCATAGAAATGTTGACAACCTACGTGATGATCTCCCCTACACACACACACAACACACACACACACACACACACACACACACACACACACACACACTCACTCTCTCTCTCTCTCTCTCTCTCTCTCTCTCTCTCTCTCTCTCTCTCTCTCTGTGACAAGTATTCATCGGTTAGCATCAATGAAAGTCAACATTTTCGTGAATAAAACTTTTGCCATTTTTTAAATGAATAAATGACATAACATAAACAGAATTTTTCTCTTGCAATTCCCCTTTTTTTTTTTTTTTAAACGATTTTCTATTTGATTTGATTGTAATCGTTCGAAGAAACTGTTAACACGAGGATCTTATTGTTCACTTTACTTTGTTTTAAAAATGAACAAAACAGATCATGTCACTTTTGAGAAAGCGCAAACCGATCGCTGCATTTCTTCTTCCAAACATGCTATCTTTTCTCTTTCTTTTTTTTTTTTTTTTTCCAAATGGTGTGTCCCTCATGTTGGATAACAGTGTGAACTGTACGAAATTGTCATGACAGGGAGTGAAAGTTTTTTTTGTTTTTTTCTGTTTTTTTGTGTTTTTCCAATTGCCGTTGTTGTCGTGTGTTAATGATGGCAGGGACAGGAAATCCTTTTCACTAATTTCTCTGGTGAATCTAGGGGTCTAATCTGTTAAGTACTTGTAAACTTATTTAGTGTTTGTTTGCATGTGTGTTTTGAGATTATATGGGATATTGCGCTTATAATAATAGCAGCAGAAGTCAAGCCGTGAAAGTGCGTCTGGGACAATGTCTTACCAATTCATGGGAGATAATCTCCTTAGTACTGTTGATAACCTACGTGATGATCTCCCCTACACTCTCTCTCTCTCTCTCTCTCTCTCTCTCTCTCTCTCTCTCTCTCTCTCTCTCTCTCTCTCTCTCTCTCTCTCTCTCTGACAAAGTATTCATCGGTTAGCATCAATGTAAGTCATCTTTTTCCTTATTAAAACTTTTGCCATTTTTACATAGAGAAATGACATAACATAAACAGAATCTTTCTCTCGCTATTCTCAATAAAAAAACAACAACCAATTTTCTGCTTAATTTGATTGTAATCATTCGAAGAAAACTGATAACACAAGGATCTTATAGCTTATTTTACTTTTTTTTTTTAATGAGCAAAACACATCATGTCACATTTGAGAAAGCGCAAGCCGATCGCTGCATTTCCTCAGTCCAAACATGCTATCTTTTCTCTCCTTTTTTTTTTTTTTTTTTTTTTTACAAATGGCGTGTCCGTCATGTTGGATGAAGATATTCTTTTATTTGCGTGCCACTCTAAAGGACCCCGGAACGCCGGACAACCGCCAGGCTCTGAGAGACCGTCATCTCTGGCACCAACTGCATCCTGCCACTCTCAAGGACCCCCGGAACGCCGGACAACTGCCAGGCTCTGAGAGACCGTCATCTCTGGCACCAACTGCATCCTGCCACTCTCAAGGACCCCCGGAACGCCGGACAACCGCCAGGCTCTGAGAGACCGTCATCTCTGGCACCAACTGCATCCTGCCACTCTCAAGGACCGCGGAACGCCGGACAACCGCCAGGCCCTGAGAGACCGTCATCTCTGGCACCAACTGCATCCTGCCACTCTCAAGGACCCCCGGAACGCCGGACAACCGCCAGGCTCTGAGAGACCGTCATCTCTGGCACCAACTGCATTGAGTCATCTTGCGCGCGTTCGGTTGAGACTGTCTCCTTTTAGATCACCAGTACTACCCTCCTTCCCTCCCACCCCCCCACGACTTATATATATATATATATATATATATATATATATATATATAACCTGCACTTTGTTTTCCCCCCATACTTAATTGTCAGCATTATATATATATATATATATATATATCTATATATATTTATATATATATATATATATGAAGACAGACACATAGTAATCCCCAACTTAATATATATATATATATATGAAGACAGACCCACATAGTAATCCCCAACTTAGAATTATATATATATGAAGACACAGACACATAGTAATCCCCAACTTAGAATATATATATATATATATGAAGACAGACACACACAGTAATCCCCAACTTAGCAGGAGAGCAGAGAGCAAGATGAGAGAGAGAGAGAGAGAGCGAGAGAGAGAGAGAGAGAGAGAGAGAGAGAGAGAGAGAGAGAGAGAACAAAAGATATAGAACAGGGGAAGTCACGCTGACTCTGTCTACAGGGAGGGGCCAAGGAAGACTCTTGCTTACACAGACAAAACAAATGGTTTTACAATTTGTCTCACTATTTTAATTTTGTCTCACCAAACATTTCAATTCAACACTCAACCACTGGTTTATTTAACCAGAACACAACAATGAATTTTGAGTCAACAGATTTTCAAAACCAAAATTAAAGTTACATCAACGTTAAATAAATCATCAAAAGGAGTCCAGCCCAATATAAGCATCATCCCATCCCTGAGGTTCCGCAAGTATATTGAGATGGGTAGCAGAGTACTGGTAGTTGCAGACTAGACCAGGGACAACTTTGGGTGCAGGGTAAATGAGGGGAATTGGGCAAGATTGGAGGGAGGCAAGGGTAAGGGGGAAAATAAAGTTGTTGCAGAAAAACGACGAAGTCGAAGAAAAGGGACGGCCCCTGGGAATCACATATAACACAATACATTAGCCTTCTATGGCAAAGAAATCTACTATTAAAAACTACAAACAAGAGCAACGCTGCTGAACATAAAGAAACACATCAATAAAAACACATCAATCTTGGGATACACAACAAATATCCCAGCAAATCGGCAATCTTATCCCACTAGCGTGGGAGCATTATGCCTTTCACACACTCTTAGTTCCAACCTCTTCCATACATGAACATTCAAACCCTTGTGCAGAAATAACAAACAAACATCCTAAAATATTCCCTACATCAGTGCGACAACAATTTGTCTCCACAAACTTTTAGCACTGAGTAAAGCTCAAATGTAGCAAGACCACACGTGCTAACAAAGCCAAACAAACTCTTCTCCTTAGTTGTAAGGGTCCTTCCATGAGACAAAGGAATGAAAGTTTTCTCACTGGAACTAGGCCCTAACTGTACAAATCTTCTATTAGTACAATAATTTAATGTCAGAAGTATTGGGCTACGTTATCAAACCCTAGCCCTAGGTACCACATTGTTAGCAATGACCCTTAAAAGAAGGTGAGAGAAAATATACAGACTGAGGGAAATCAAATGAGAAAGAAATTTAGACTGGTCGCTAAGATTAAACTCTTAGTTCTGTTCAACTTGAGAAAGGAGAGCACAAGAGAACTGAATAAGCATAACAGAAGAAATAAATCTATTAATTTCTTTAACATGCCTAAATACTATTTCAAACAAGACAGCTACTAAATATCCTGCAGAATGGCCAGGATCCTTTCCCCAATTTCAAGATGTCTCCCAAAAGCACATGGTAAGCCAAACCGGTTCAACATACCCACTCGGACCAGTATCTAGACAAGCCCAATTCATAATATGATCAGTAACAATATACAGGCTTAGTTTTAGCCTAATTTACTTATAATCTTACCACAGCTTACTAACCTTGAATTAAAAGACCCCTCTGCCAACTTTGTTTTTCCCTCTAGACAGACAAGATGTCTCCCTCTCTCTCCAGCCGGTCAAAAATGTGCAGGTACTTGCTATGTCAAGGAACAGGAAATAGGATGTGGAACAGGAAACAGGAAGGTTGGGGAACTTGGTTATTCCTTCCCTAAATTAATTAATTTCAACCCCCACAAAATAATTACTTCTAGTAACTTTCCCAACCAGATTTTTATATTCAAAGAATGAAAACAATGAACTAGAACCAAATCATAATGCATTATCTTCAATTCCACAACGTTCGTTTTACACCACTCAAGGGGGACAACTCTCCAAGGAAACAACTTCTTAACAAGAGCCTAAAATAGCGGTTACTTCCCTTGAACTGTGCGTGTGTATACCAGCCCTCTGTCACGCTGTCTACACTTATATATATATATATCGAAATACCGTATCTGACCAGGAGTTATATGTTCGTGAGCTTCCTCCCCATTGGAGATTGTCTGCCCCTTTGGAGACTATAAGCTTGCTGAAGGTTCATTTTGAGAAGCATTTATTACTCCCCATTCACCCACTCAAGCACATACTGTTAGTTAGGCAGAATTATCTACCACTGCAGAAATGAAGTCTTATCACCCCTCTATTTCTACAATCTAAGACATAAGAGCAAGCTTTGTTTATAATTCAATATTTCTTGCAGTCATTGCAACACCAAGCTGCTCTGTAAGTTGCTGGAATGGTGCTCGGTACTTATCCTTGGAATTTATTAGTTGTTTTTTTCTAGAGAGAGAGAGAGAGAGAGAGAGAGAGAGAGAGAGATTATATATGTAATATGTATATATATATCCCTTATTTTTTTGTTCTCATTTTCTTTTTCCTCCGTTCACCCCCACTCCCACCCCCCACCCCATATATATATATATATATATGGTGTGTGTGTGTGTGTGTGTGTGTGTGTGTGTGTGTGTAGATAGAGAGAAAGGTAGAGTGATAGGTATTATTGTATATATGTATGTGTGTATATATGTGTATGTATGTATGTATGTATGTATGTATACATAGAAATATACATGCATGTGT
>JADBJO010001206.1:250000-252500 GCA_016801955.1 Conus betulinus | reverse complement strand
GATCCCAGAACCATGTTTTATCCAGATGGGAATTATAATGAATGATTTTTTTTTTATAATGATACATGGGGGAAACACCGGAGATCCCTGAACCATGGTGTTATCCAGATCGGAATTATAATGAAACAAGTTCGTCCCAGTCTGAACTCCTTTCCATTATTAAACGCAGGGAAAGTAATCGTTAAAATGGATTGAGTTACTTCCCTTCTCCTTTTCGAATGCCTTGAAGAAGCGCAACCGAAAGACGAAGATATACTATTCTTTCTTATCTCTTCTACTTCTTCGGACTGACCCGCTATTCTGTGAAAGTCTGTGTAACTGGGTCAGCGCAAGCACTAGTTTAGGCTGTACCAGGACAAGGACGAAGGTGTGTAGAGATCGAGGTGGAGCGCGCGGGGGGAGGGGGTGGGGGGGGGCTCTTTAGCCTGAAAGAATGTATGAAACTCGAGCGTTTGCCCATTTTTGATAGGATCTAACTGTTGCACTGAAGGTCTGTGTAATTGGGTCAAGTGATGAGCTAGTTTTAGGCTGACCTAGCCGTAAACTGGTTCATGTTATCGCTGTAAGGTCAAGAGGGAGAGAAATTCGGGTCAAACGCTGCGCTAGCTAACTTTGTACGTTCCCACTGGGTTTGGTGCAGTGGGAGGCAAACTGAACAGAAAACGAAATCGACGTTTGTTCGTGCCTCGGTCAAACGCAACGCTGTACAAAAAGATGGTTCAAGTTGAGCTTTGATACATTAGGGAGAGAGAGAGAGAGTACATTACGTATAGCTTTGCCACTGTATGATGTGGCCGACAGTAGTCGCCTTTCTGGGTAGGAAGGGGTGGGGGGAGGGGGGGATGCTACACGGAAGACCTACCAGAAGGATATATCACCAATACCAATCTTTTCAGTAATAAATGAATACATATAATAATTAAACACATAAAGTAAGTAAATACGTAAGTAAACGGATGTAAAAGAAGCAAATACTGCGCGATCTCGGAACATGTGACTCGGCAAGCTTCCAGCTTTAGAAGCGCAGCGGAGAGTAAAAATGGCGTCTGCTTTTCTTTCCAGCGTGAGGGCCTTACTATTTTTTCTGTGCATAGAATATAGAATAAGGAAATAACGATGATATTGTCTTCACCTCTATCCCTTAAAAATAGCACACTGTTTTGCAAACTCTTGCAAATTTTGAAGAAGAAGCTGAATTGTTTAAAACTCTGTCCCCCCCCCCCCCCCCCCCCCCCCCCCCCCCCCCCCCATCAAGTAACATGTCGGGCCACGTAAATCGCTGAATAGTGTATGTAATCTCCCCAACGACTGGTAAGAAAGCCACCTGCAGACCAGGCACGCACGTTAGAAAGGAGGTGAAGTGAGGGGTGGAGGAGGGCATTAAGGAGGGAGGGAGGGAGGCGGACACCAAGGGCAGGGGGGTGATTGTTGGGAACGAATGTTTTCCCATGTCACAAAAAAAATATTGGCTCCTTTTATGTGCCGCCACGTGCAACCCGCAACTTCCCGTAGAGCACGTGCAACGAGCGGGTGAAGGCGGTTACATGTGTTCATCGGCACTGTGACCAAGTCGCTGCAAGCCGTCAGACTGCGGCCCGTGCCCCTGTCGCCATCAGCCAAGCGTTTTTTTAACTGGACGAGTGGAGAAGCGTGTGGAGGATATCGGCAACAGGTAGGTGTATCAGGTCGGTTACAGGCTAAAGGCGTTCAAGAGTGGCAGGGGCGTGATAGAGTATTGCATGTTGAGGACAGAGGTTAGCCAGAAGGCCATTTAGAGGTCTAGCCCTTGTCAGTGCAGGCTCAGCCACGGCGTTTACATCAGCACTTGGCAGATCAACATCGCCTGCCTGCCTGCTAGCTTCTTTGACAGCAGTAGAGTTTTTTAGCCAGCTTCTTTTTAAACCTGCAGATACCTGCTGCGGGTACTCACTGAGACCTGAACCCAGTAGAAGATTGTTAGGACAAAGTGGTGTTTTTTTTTTTAAACTATTTTTAAACTATTTTGCGCTCTCCCCTGTTCCGTCGTGTTTATATAGCCGTTGATTGGCTCCTGCGACGTAATGATCCAGATCCAGATCCAGAGAGCCCTTCAAGATGTGGCACGTTGATCTGTTACGGGGTGATACTAATGATAGATTCCTTTCAAATACCCATCACAAATCTTTACCCCACACCATTATCAGTGCCACAGCCCTCCATCCCATGTCCACCCCCTTCTTGACCGCATCAGATTTGGACAAATATGACGCCCCTGCAATATCCCCACCCTAGCCCCTCCCCCTGATAGCAGCAGGGCTTGACTTCATGAATCGAAAGGAAGGGAAAGGATCGACTTTTTACGGCGTAAACGATGAGTTGTAATAGAACTGACGAGGGGAAAGACTCCCGAATCCCCCCTCCCCTTTTTCCCATACATCCTCATCCTCACCCCCTTCCCTGTTCTCGGTCCTCGACCTTCCTTGTGACTGCGGCTTTCAGTGTAATATGAACGGCGTCATCT
>JADBJO010001206.1:245000-247500 GCA_016801955.1 Conus betulinus | reverse complement strand
ATTCTGTTGCGAGGCTGACTGTGACTGTTGCCAGTATTTTATCCCAGTACTACCCCCCTCTTTCCCACACTCAGAATGGCCCTCCGTGCTCTGCTGGATAGAAATCACGTGACTGCTGTGTCGCTTCTCTCGGCGGCTCAATGGTACGGTACCGAGTTTGCACTTGGTTCTTCGTGAGTAGAGGTGAGACGATCGCGTTGTTCGGGTGATATGGTCAGTCTCATCATTCACCGCATGGATGGCTAAGGCCGGTCAGCTGTTTTGTTAGTGGGCATGGGCGTTACACACCTGAACGAAGCCAACTGGCGCACTACCAAGGACAGTATGAGCGAAGAAAACACTGAAGAAGACACACTCCAAGGAACATACATCACCCGTTAAATTTCATTTTTAATACTCTTTTTTGACAACCATAAGTATACAAGGATGGAGGGAGGATGGGGGGGAGGTGGAGGAAATGAAAGGATATCATTCCCTGTTCCTGGCAAACTAATCGCCACGTGTATGGTCTGTTCTCTTTCCAGGCCTAACCTGTGTCATCAATTATCAGAATAATTCTGGTCTTGTGAACAATAACATCGGCCGATATCCTTCAGAGGATTCCTTCCTCACCGAGAGCTCTGACGGAACGGTCTGATCCAGCGCTGCAGCTATGCCTGTAGAAACTACTGAACTTAACCTGCCTCAGGACACCAAAAGAACCGAGGCGCCAGAGGGTTCCATGAACGTGGGTCTCGAACGATCGACCGAAGATGCACCATTGACCAACACGCCTTCAGAGGAACCCACAATCAACGCTACACAAATATCAGACGAAGCTGACCTGCCTCAGGACACCACAAATACCGAGGCACCAGAGGGTTCCACGAACGTGGGTTGCGACGGATCGACCGAAGATGCCCCATTGATCAACACGCCTTCAGAGGAACCCACAATCAACGCTACACATGTATCGGACTCTGACCCGACGATTGCATCACCTCGGAAGGATTCGGAGCACACCTTCCAAGTGCCCGACATGGACGATGAGCCAAAAAATAGACACAGATCAGGATGGGGATTTGGGTACCTTTGAACCAGCCCCCTCGATGCTGCTACACCAGTACCGGACTCTGAACTCACGACAGCATCGTCTCGAAAGGATTCGGAGCACACCTTGCAAGTGCCCGGCATGGAGAATGAGCCAAAAATAGATACGGATCAGGATGGAGATTTGGGTACCTTTGGACCCCACGACCTGGATGTGTCAACTGTTGGAACCGAAACAGAGGATTCCGGCTGGAATGATTCAGATACCTCACTATTGGCGTCCGTGGGATCTGGTAACAATGATGAAGAAATGCCAGAGGCGGCCTGTCAAACCAACACAACCGATCTGATCAGCACGTGGACCATGATTTCGATAGAAAGGAGTCGGAGTCATCAACTGAAGAAAACGGTATGTCTGGTTTGGAGGACCCCAAGATTGCAGTGGAAAGCAACGCTGCGAATGACGCCGAAAATCCTCAGGACTTTAAGGAGCGTGTCCACGCACAAGCAACGCACATCCAACAAGACTTGTCTGCGAACGTACGCTCAGTGACTGGAGAGGGACACGATGCCGCCGATGTTTCCTTCAATAGCCAAGTCGGCAATTCTTCTTCATCCAAAACTCTGCTTGCCACTAAAGCTGCAATAGAGGTGTGTGAGCGTTCCAATGAAGATGGCTGCCGAGATGCCCCCGTCCCGCGACCCACAAGTGAACAGAATTCTGGAAAACGGTGGAAATCGGATGACGCAGGCGCTTTTGGAGAGACAGCAGCTGTATGCGGTTTATATTTGGAGTTTGAGCGTGTCTGGAAAAGAACCTCAGGCACCAGGGTGACATGGCCAGGGCTGGACAGCAGAGTCGACCCAAATTCACAGGTAACTTCAACCTAGTCAATAGCGTTTATAGAGCGGTACTGTATACCTGTCTTCATGAATTTTGTCTGAATTACTGTGATCAAACAGTTATCCATGCACTGTTTAGAATAAATCACAAATAGGAGTTTTCATCTTTATTACAGTAGCGAATGTCTTCGTTCACATAATCACTTCATTATTGAAGAAAAAAAAAAAACTACATATTATTCTGGACTTTATTTTTGTTTGCTCTCGTAAATACGTGTCCTCAGGATATACTTTTATTGTTTTGAATAAGATTTTATCACTTATTTTTTAATTCTATTTGCCGTTTTAAATTCATGCTTTGAGATTATTATTGCCGTTTTTAATTCATACTCGGGGGATATAATCAATGCATTTTTTAATTAACAGTTTGTGGAAATTAATTAGTCACAATTTTAACCTCGCATTTGAAGATCTTTAAAATTGCTCGTTTTAAAATTCATACTTTGAGGATAGTATTTTATTGCGCTTTGAATTATTGCCGTTTTAAAATTCATTCTCTGAAGATATTGCGTTTCATTGCCGTTTTGAATTCATGGCTACCGGATATTCTATTCCAGTACTAGATTAT
>JADBJO010001206.1:227500-237500 GCA_016801955.1 Conus betulinus | reverse complement strand
TTATTAGGAGTCCATGGAAGTGAACAATGCAATGAACTGATCCCTTCATCTAGGTGTTTCATGTCCGTCGTGATGTAGGCCTATATCCTCTATGAATGTGGTGATTTGGATTTTCAGGTAACTTTGGTCATAAACTGGACTGAATTACAAAGAGGCGAACCCACACGTCAGATTCAAGATCGACTGTGGAAACAAAGTAAATTAAACGCCCTCCCCCACCCACCCATTCCCACCAGGTTTCTCCCCTGTCCACCCCTCCACCCGAACATTTTAAGGCAGTTTCTTTGAAAGTACTTTCGCTACAAAGCTCTGAAGTGCGTTTGATATCTTGCGTTTTAGTTTCTAAGCGTTTTTTTTTTTTTTTTTTATGTCCACATGTGTATCAATAAGACGCTTTTCAAAAGTTCGTTACATCAAGTACCAAAAGCTGTTTTGTGTAACTTTCAGGTAGAATTGCAGTAAATGTGCAAAACAACTGATAAACAACGTTGACGCTTAACTATGTATGGTTGGTTAAAAAATTTTTACTGATTTCAATTTGCATGCATTTTTTTTTAATACAGTGTTAGTTTTAGTGGATTTTTCACTGCGAGCTGAAAACCTCGAGCGAACGCCAAATCACAGTGGTTGTGAACACAGCGCGCGTAGTGTTATGATACTCCGTTTAGAAAAGTGAGTATTTTTGTTGGTGTGGTGAATTTTTTAATCCTTCTGACAGTTAATAAAAGGAGATGGAAAATGTTAACTGCGTGTGCGTGTGTGTGTGTGTGTGTGTGTATGTGTGTGTGTGTGTGTGTGTGTGTGTGTGCTTGTTTATGTGCATGGGTGGGTGTGTGTGTGTGTGTGTGTTCATACGTACGTGCATACATGCATGGTGGGTGAAGGGGAGGATGGTGGTGGTGTTAGCCGTGTGGGGGTCGAACAGATGAGCTGCCGAAAGACGTAATGGTCGTATGTCCGATGGTCGTGTGGTACGTGAAAAAAAAGGACGAAAAAACGAAACGAACAGCTCATTTAGGGAAAAGCACAATAACATAATCGCGTTTGACTAGTGTCAGATACATGTACATGCTCACATAAACCCACAAAATGCACACACACACACACACACACACACACACACACACACACACACACACACACACACACACACCATTTCAGCGCACACGCGCATATACATGCAGGCACACACGTACGCACTAACACACACACACGCGTGCGCACAAATGCACACACAAGCGCGTACACACGCATGCGAGCGCGCGCGCACACACAAATGCACGTGCGCACGCACGCGCGCACACACGCATGGGCCCGTGTCCACACATCCATACACACATGTGTACATTCATTACACACACATAAAAAAGACAACCAATGTTAGGCACTCAAAGTCTGACCAGCGCGTTGGGCTAATGCGTAGGCCAGACATCTAAGTCGCAGCCACGATACCCTCTTCTTCCATTCTCTCATCTTGGTTAATTCGTTTATCCATTAGCTTAAAATCATGTGTAGTGTGGTCTCAAAACTTAGTGGATGTGGTGTTGCGTATATGGACTAGTCTGCACGCAATGACGCCTCCTTGATGAAACTGAAACTAGGGTGAAAATATCCTCCCCCCCCCCCCCCCAACTCTTTCCTCTCCCCCCCTCCCCGCTCACTCCCCCCTCCTCCTCTTCTACCTCCACCGGCTGTCTTCTTCACTCCCTACTTTTGACGTTCACTTGTCTAGAAAAATGTCCTGAGTGTCGAGTTTTGTTCCCCCTCACTGTTCAAAATGAATTCAAATTGGAAACGCCCACGAATACCACAAAAAAAAAAAATGCCCAGCAAACGCAAAGTTTATCAGAAAATCAATAAAAAAAAATTCAAAGGGTCATGTTCACTTAGGATTTGAACAGGAGGCCTCATGCGCCATGGGATTTCCCGCGGTTGACCCAAACGCATTGTGAAAACCTTCCCAGATGCTGTGGCAATGGGTGTCTGTGAAGGCAATGCTTTGGACGAGGTCATCGCGGAGGATGCATTTCGATTGTATGAAAAATTCCTCAGCAGTGAGACGGAGGAAGAAGTCTGTGGGAAGCGACGACCTCGGTCAGGGGCACACACACACACACACACACACACACACACACACACACACACACACACACACACACACACACAGAGCTGTGGCAGAAAACAATGACGGCGCTTCCTACTAGTGTGGTCGAAGACGGAACGTGACCACTTGATATGGCGGAATTAAAACAAGGTTAAAACGCGACAGTGGCGTCGCTCTTGCAGCCGCGGAAGACGACTATGTTGTTAAGATAGTACTCTATTGCTCTGAACTGTCTAAGTGAACAAAGGAAAACTAGAGACTGCAGAGAGAAGATAACAAATAAGTAGGCTGTCTCTTGTTCCCATGATCAGGAAATTAAACGCCCATAAATCCAAACGAAAAGCTGGTTTCGATTAGCACAAAATCCAACGCAGAAAACACACACACACACACGCACGCACGCACGCACGCACACACACACACGCACGCTCGCTCGCAAGCACGTGCGCGAGCAAGCATGCAAGTAAGCAAGCTGTATCCGAGATGTAGAAACCGAGTTACCCTACCTGTATGTTATTCTCTGTGAGTCGCCACGGCAGAAAGTGACCACGGTCACCCCGTGGCCCCTGAAAAACAAGGTTTTCTTTTTCGGGGGCCACGGTCACAAAGCAAGGCACCGGGGACAACTTTGCCTGGATGCCGCATCTTCAGGTTTCGCGGTGCTGTTCAAGCCGTCAGTATGGACAGCATACAAAGACACAACTTTCCTGTTCTGTGTTCCTTCCATGCCCCCTTCAGTGGCAGTAGTCCCACGCCGCTCATTCTGGTATCACCATATACAACCCCATCCAAACCCAGTTGCATCACCAGCGGTCTTGACTGCGTGGTGACCATGGCCAAAGTCCCCTCTGGGTGATTGCCCCTGATGGGACACGAACCTACGACCTTCTACCTCCTGACCATTGCATCATGGCGGCCGTAACTTGTACCCCAAAGGTGTGCAACAAGGCACAACCCCGTACACAATCATGCTTTACGGCACGCATTCACCTAGGACACACACAGACAACGACACGCAGGATATACAAAGAAAGTTCATCTCCTAGTAAAAGGAAGTTATGAGTGTGTTCCATACACCCAGATCCGACTCCTGCACACAGCAAAAACTGCAGAGTAAATCCACACCAGTTCAACTTGCCCCGCGTCGTCTGGCTGTATCATCAGCACTCGGTTCTCTCTGTAAAGTTCTGGCGGCTCTGGCTCAGCACTCAGTTCTCTCTGTAAAGTTCTGGCGGCTCTGGCTCAGCACTCGGTTCTCTCTGTAAAGTTCTGGCGGCTCTCTGGCTCAGCACTCGGTTCTCTCTGTAAAGTTCTGGCGGCTCTGGCTCAGCACTCGGTTCTCTCTGTAAAGTTCTGGCGGCTCTGGCTCAGTAGTCAGTTCTCTCTGTAAAGTTCTGGCGGCTCTGGCTGTATCGTCAGCACTCAGTTCTCTCTGTAAAGTTCTGGCGGCTCTGGCTGTATCGTCAGCACTCAGTTCTCTCTGTAAAGTTCTGGCGGCTCTGGCTCAGTAGTCAGTTCTCTCTGTAAAGTTCTGGCGGCTCTGCTGTATCGTCAGCACTCAGTTCTCTCTGTAAAGTTCTGGCGGCTCTTCCTGGGACGGTGTGTCGCAATAATCCATCGCCATTCATATTCCCTTTTCTTTTTTCTTCTTCTTCTTCTCTTCTTCTTCTTCTTCTTTCTTCTTCTTCTTCTTTCTTCTTCTTCTTCTTCTTCTTCTTTCTCTTCTCCTCCTCCTCTCTTCCTGTTTTCTTTCTTCTTCTTCCTCTTCTTCTTCTTCTTCTTTCTTGTCCCTCAAATTTGCTTTCTTTTTTGTCTGTTTTCGTTTGCCCATTAAGGCAGACTTCTTTACCGAATTTTACCAGACACACCGTTCTTGTCTTCCCTGTCTCTCATTCCGTGCCACTTCCAGCTCCCGTCTACAGTCACTGCCCGGTTTGTGCCGCTACAGCCCCGTCACCGACAATCCACAGAAAGCAGTCAATGTGGAGGCGTCATGAGGTAAACCACTGCTGCCGAGTCACTTCGGTGGTGTTCAGTGGTGCCTGTTCTGATCCAGCATACGCAGGACATCACCTGCTTAGCTGCCCAGGACGACAATAATTCCTTAGTCGCGGAACCAGCGTGAGTGAGCTCTCCTTCTGGAGTGTGCCACCACGCCCGTCCAGTGACAGTCCGTATATGAGCTTGCTGGTACCAGTGACTTTGGCACGAACCTCGCCAAGAGTATAGATGTGAGGTCACCATGACTGCAGAGCACGAAGGGCCATAGAACTTGAGACCTTTTCATGCTGATCGACGGGGATGAGGATGATAAAGATGATGCTATGGCGTTCCATTCTGGTCTGAGACTGCATCACAGGGGCGTACTCTACGATTACTGTCGTCATGTATCCCGGCGTCAACCAGGCCCGAGAGATACAGACACCTGCAGTGTTGATCAAGACTCTCAGAGACGCATTCATTAAGAGTATAAATCACGACCGTGTGATCCAGTCTTCCATAACGAGTCCATAGCAAAGTCAACTCCTGTAGGAGCTGGTCGGGGCAGAAAACCCCCCAAAGTAAATGACTCTGATGGGAATCGAACCCACGATCTTCCAGCCGGGAGTCGCGACACTAACCATTTTTGCCGAGGCAACTGGAAGGACGGCTCCTTTGTTCCCGTCAGTTCCAATCTTCCACGTGTGGCACGTGCAAGCTGGCACACGAAACTTGGAATTTCGTGTCACCAGAAAGAACAGCATTCTGATCACTACTTAGGGCTTGGGTGGGTAACGGGGCGGAGAGGGAGAGGAAAACCCGCCCCCTACATGGTGTCTCCATAAAACATCATTGCTTACTGTCACACGATCTTCCCCAAAAAGGTCAGATTCAGTGAAGCCGGACATAAAGCCATCAACACTTTAGGGACAACGCAAACGTGGATCTTCTTTACAGGGCACGAAACTGTTCATACCGTCAGTAAGTACATAATTATTAGCGATATGGACACCAACTTTTTAACATGCCGTTCCCCCCCCCCCCCCCCCCTCTCTCTCTCTCTCTCTCTCTCTCTCTCTCTCTCTCTCTCTCTCTCTATATATATATATATATATATATATATATATATATATATATATATATATATATATGTGTGTGTGTGTGTGTGTGTGTGTGTGTGTGTGTGTGTGTGTGTGTGTTTGCGCGCGTGCATTCACTAAGTGTAATTATGTGTTGAAGTATCTCAGGCAGATCCTGTCGTTCAATGACGAAGACGGTGCAGCATGACCGACAGACACTGCACTGTTTTTTTTTTTTTTTTTTAACGCATGTGTCTGGCTCTCCGTTTTTGTTTTGCAGGAACGCGCGCAGGCCTGATGTT
This sequence comes from Conus betulinus, assembly GCA_016801955.1. Lineage (NCBI taxonomy): Eukaryota > Metazoa > Mollusca > Gastropoda > Neogastropoda > Conidae > Conus > Conus betulinus. The sequence goes on along the minus strand of JADBJO010001206.1, from coordinate 232,035 downwards.
TTAAAGTGGAGAGATAGAAAGAGACATGTCCATACAATCATATCCCCCCAACAACTCAACCTACACACGGGCGCACACACACACACACACACACACACACACACACACACACACACACACACACACACACACACACACACGCACACACACATACACACCAGTAACTATGGCTGCTTGCGTCCTTTAACCAAAGTAACCATGGCCTGCTTTGCGTCCTTTAGAAACAGTGGCCTGCTTTGCGTCCTTTAGAAACAGTGGCCTGCTTTGCGTCCTTTAACAACAGAAACAGTGGCCTCCTTTGCGTCCTTTAACAACAGAAACAGTGGCCTGCTTTGCGCCCTTTAACAGAAACAGTGGTCTGCGTAGTGTTCTTAGCCACATTAACAATAGCCCTGTTTTGTGTCATTAATTACCGTAGTAATGACCCGTTTTGCGTCCTTTAACAGCAATAACAATGACCTGCTTGTGGCTCCTAACCACAGTAACAATGGCCTGTTTTCTGTCCTTAACCACAGTAACAATGGCCTGTTTTCTGTCCTTAACCACAGTAACACAATGGCCTGTTTTCTGTCCTTAACTGCAGTAACAATGGCTTGTTTCCTGTCCTTAACCACAGTAACAATGGCCTGTTTTCTGTCCTTAACCACAGTAACAATGGCCTGCTTTCTGTCCTTAACCACAGTAACAATGGCCTGTTTTCTGTCCTTAACCACAGTAACAATGACCTGTTTTCTGTCCTTAACCACAGTAACAATGACCTGCTTTCTGTTCTTAACTACGGTAACAATGGCCTGCTTTCTGTCCTTAACTGCAGTAACAATGGCCTGTTTTCTGTCCTTAACCACAGTAACAATGACCTGCTTTCGGTCCTTAACCACAGTAACAATGGCCTGCTTTCTGTCCTTAACCACGGTAACAATAGCCTTCTTTCTGTCCTTAACTACGGTAACAATTGCCTGTTTTCTGTCCTTAACTGCAGTAACAGTGGCCTGTTTTCTGTCCTTAACTGCAATAACTATGGCCTTCTTTGCGTCCTTTAATTACAATAACAATGGCCTACTTTGCGTCCTTAACTATAGTATATATATATATATATATATATATATATATATATATATATATCCATACATATATATGATGATCTACTTTGGGTCCTTTGCTACATTAAGAACGACCTGCCTTGCGTCCTTTAACCACACAAACAGTGGATTGCTTTGGGTCCTTTAACTTAGGTAACAACGACCTGCTTTGCGTCCATAATTATTGTTACAATAACTTGCTTTGCGTCCTTGATGACAGCAACAACCAACTACGTTGCGTCCTTTACTACCGCAACAATGGCCCTGCTGTGCATTCCTAACTACATTAACAATGGCCTGCTGTGCATTACATTAACAATATCCTGCTGTGCATTCTTAACTACAGTAACAATGTCCTGCTGTGCATTCTTAACTACAGTAACAATGTCCTGCTGTGCATTCTTAACTACAGTAACAATGTCCTGCTGTGCATTCTTAACTACAGTAACAATGTCCTGCTGTGCATTCTTAACTACATTAACAATGTCCTGCTGTGCATTCTTAACTACATTAACAATGTCCTGCTGTGCATTCTTAACTACATTCACATGTCCTGCTGTGCATTCTTAACTACATTAACGATGACCTGCTGTGCATTCTTAACTACAGTAACAATGTCCTGCTGTGCATTCTTAACTACATTAACAATGTCCTGCTGTGCATTCTTAACTACATTAACAATGTCCTGCTGTGCATTCTTAACTACATTAACAATGTGCTGTGCATTCTTAACTACATTAACAATGGCCTGCTGTGCATTCTTAACTACATTAACAATGGCCTGCTGTGCATTCTTAACTACATTAACATGCTGCATTCTAAATACATTAACAATGTCTTAATTCTTAACTACAACTACATTAAACACATTAACAATGTCCTGCTGTGCATTCTTAACTACATTAACAATGTCCTGCTGTGCATTCTTAACTACATTAACAATGTGCCTGCTGTGCATTCTTAACTACATTAACAATGTCCTGCTGTGCATTCTTAACTACATTCACAATGTCCTGCTGTGCATTCTTAATACATTAACACAATGTCCTGCTGTGCATTCTTAACTACATTAACAATGGCCTGCTGTGCATTCTTAACTACATTAACAATGGCCTGCTGTGCATTCTTAACTACATTAACAATGGCCTGTTGCCTAACTACATTCACAATGGCCTGCTGTGCATTCTTAACTACTTCACAATGGCCTGCTGTGCATTCTTAACTACATTCACAGTGGCCTGCTGTGCATTCTTACTACATTAACAATGGCCTGCTGTGCATTCCTTACATTAACTACATTAAACACATGTCAATGGCCTGCTGTGCATTCTTAACTACATTAACAATGGCCTGCTGTGCATTCTTAACTACATTAACAATGTCCTGCTGTGCATTCTTAACTACATTAACAATGTCCTGCTGTGCATTCTTAACTACAGTAACAATGTCCTGCTGTGCATTCTTAACTTAACTACATTAACAATGTCCTGCTGCTGTGCATTCTTAACTACAATGTCCTGCTGTGCATTCAACTACAGTAACACAATGTCCTGCTGTGCATTCTTAACTACATTAACAATGTCCTGCTGTGCATTCTAACTACATTACAATGTCCTGCTGTGCATTCTTAACTACATTCACAATGTCCTGCTGTGCATTCTTAACTACATTAACGATGACCTGCTGTGCCTGCTTCTTACTACAGTAACAATGTCCTGCTGTGCATTCTTAACTACATTAACAATGGCCTGCTGTGCATTCTTAACTACATTAACAATGTCCTGCTGTGCATTCTTAACTACATTAAAAATGGCCTGCTGTGCATTCTTAACTACAGTAACAATGGCCTGCTGTGCATTCTTAACTACATTAACAATGTCCTGCTGTGCATTCTTAACTACAGTAACACAATGTCCTGCTGTGCATTCTTAACTACATTAACAATGTCCAGCTGTGCATTCTTAACTACATTAACAATGGCCTGCTGTGCATTCTTAACTGCATTAACAATGGCCTGCTGTGCATTCTTAACTACATTCACAATGGCCTGCTGCCTAGCTACATTCACAATGGTCTGCTGTGCATTCTTAACTACATTAACAATGGCCTGCTGCTTGCATTCTTAACTACATTCACAATGGCCTGCTGTGCATTCTTAACTACATTAACAATGGCCTGCTGTGCATTCCTAACTACATTTACAATGGCTTGCTGTGCATTCTTAACTACATTAAAAATGGCCTGCTGTGCATTCTTAACTACATTCACAATGGCCTGCTGTGCATTCTTAACTACATTAACAATGTCCTGCTGTGCATTCTTAACTACATTCACAATGTCCTGCTGTGCATTCTTAACTACATTCACAATGTCCTGCTGTGCATTCTTAACTACATTAACAAATGTCCTGCTGTGCATTCTTAACTACAGTAACACATGGCCTGCTGTGCATTCTTAACTACATTAACAATGTCCTGCTGTGCATTCTTAACTACATTAACAATGTCCTGCTGTGCATTCTTAACTACATTAACAATGTCCTGCTGTGCATTCTTAACTACATTAACAATGGCCTGCTTTGCGTCCTTTATTACAGTAATCATGGTCTGCTTTGCGTCCTCTACCGTGACAATGGCTTGCTTTGCGTCCTTAAGTACAGTAACAATGGCTTGTTTTGCGTCCTTATCTACAGTAACAATGGCTTGTTTTGCGTCCTTATCTACAGTAACAATGGCTTGTTTTGTGTCCTTATCTACAGTAACAATGGCCTGCTTTGCGTCCTGAGCTACAATAACAATGACTTGCTTCGTGTCTTTAACTACAACAGCAATGGTTTTGCGCTCTTTAAATACAATAACAATGGCTTGCTTTGCGTCCTTAACAGTAACAATGGCTTGCTTGGCGTCCTTAAACTACGGTGCCAATTGCTTCGTTCTTTCTTTCGTTCGTACGTGAGATTAACGTCCCATTGGCTGGAGGCCCTTGAGGACAAGGTACACACGCAGACATAGGTCTGCATATTCTGTGGCAACTGTCGCCGCTGGTAGTGGTGGGCGAGTTCCGTGTGGGGGCTGTTGCATTTCTCTCTCCAAGCTCTGGTTCTTTTGAACTCGAGTTCAAATCCGGCTGTTGCTCGGCCGACGATGGGCGTTGGTGTATTTGGCCTCTTTTCCCCAACCAAAAGGCTGTCTCCAGGGCTACGGCCGAGGGGCAATTTTTTCAGCTCAACCTCATGAGAGTGCCTCATGCCCGCCCGGCTCAGAACCCGGTATCCCGGCCACGATAATCAAGTCGGGCAGCGCTCCTTGGCGATCACCCACATCTCCAGGAGCCCGTAGCCCGGCGACACAGACTAGACCTGCCGTCATCCATATGGCTGGAAGGATCGCTGCGCCGCCTGACACTGACCTCTCACATCAGTGTCCTTCAAAGGAGAGCTGCCACCTCTCTCCCATG
>JADBJO010001206.1:205000-212500 GCA_016801955.1 Conus betulinus | reverse complement strand
AGCCGTATTTGTTGATATAAAATCAAATTTAGTCACGAATGAGCTCTTTGTAAACTCAGAATAAGTCCTCATGTCTTGAGCATTGGACGCGGAAGAATACAAGCATTCCAACAGGAGAAGAAAGATTCTGCCAAGTCGGTAGCGTTTCAAAAGATGACTAAGTACGTCAATGAGTGAAAGCCGTTGACTTCACTAATTTTTTCGGGGGTGTGGTGGGGGTGGGTGGTGGTGATTAAGCAAAGTCAGTAGAGTTGTAAAAGATTTTTTTCTTTTTTATGATTGTACCTTATTTGATGATTATTATATTATTTTTATTTTATAGTTTAATCACAAACATACAAATATATGAACAATTGTCAAACGTAGTAAACGATATATTACGAGATATTATATCAAACCAAACGATTTCTTAAATGATGACAAATTTCACAAAACGTTACGTTTGGTAAATATGCATTTGAGTGCTCAAGAACAATGATAGCCTAAAATATCGTAGATGGACCATAAATCTTAAATTAAAATTGGAAGAGGGGAGGGGATATGGGAGAGTGGCGATCGAAACTTGTACAGAGACAGACAGTTAGAGACAAAAAGAAACGGAGGAGGGGTGCGGACGACGAGCGAGAAATCAGCGGAAAGAAGATACATGAACGCGAGTGCTAACGAGAGAGAGAGAGAGAGAGAGAGAGAGAGAGAGAGAGAGAGAGAGAGAGAGAGAGAGTCTTTTTATTCGTAAAGGCCATAGCCCCTTAGAAGGGGGATGTACACAGAACAATGTTACACGATACATTTCTAGCAGTAAACAATTTTAAGCTAACATAGTTTCGCCGTTTAAAACCTCTATACAAATAAACAGCAAACTGTTTCACTATTTTGTCACTTGTCGATGCCATTAACAAGATTGATTTAAACAAAGGATGTCTAAAGTATATAGGAGGGATATACTAATGTCTAAGATCATTTAATTCTGGACATGAAAGAACAAAATGAACTTCATTTTCCTGTGATTCATGACACAATGGACAAAAAAACATACGATCACTTACAACTCTATAACGTTAAAAATGTGCATAAATATCTGAAATACCCAATCTAAACTTTGTCACAGCATGTCTCAAATGTTTATTGATAGCCATTGACAAATAGGTAGGAATGCGATGCAAAGGATTTAACAGACTGTAAATGGAAAACCTACGGCTGTCTTCAACATGCGAGGACCACCTCTGCCAACTACAATCAATCTTTGCTGAAACACACGAATAAAACGTCACCAGCACCCTCAGACAGACAGACAGAGAGAGAGAGAGAGAGAGAGAGAGAGAGAGAGAGAGAGAGAGAGAGAGAGAGAGAGAGAGAGAGAGAGAGAGAGACAGACAGACAGAGAGAGAGAGAGAGAGAGAGAGAGAGAGAGAGACAGACAGACAGACAGACAGACAGAGAGAGACAGAGAGAGACAGAGAGAAAATCGGGGACGGAGTTGGGGGAAGAGGGGTGAGATCGGCTGACGAAATGTGTAGTGAAGTGAGAAGGTGGAGATAGCAGGAGAAGTGTTTTTGTTAGCATCGTGTTGGAATAGTTGTGGATTGGGTGAGGAAAACTGAAAGAAACAGACGGGAGACAGAGACGCGGAGACAGAACAGTCGATTTGCAACGGAGAAGTCCCCCTTTCGATTTTTTTTTTTTTTTAAAGAGAGCGTTTTGTGGTTGTTATCAGGAGACACTGACATTGACATACATCTACTGTATCACCACTGAAATGTATTTATTTGGGTCAAAAAGCACGTCACTGAGTGAAAGCCGTTGACTTCAGTAAATAGGGCATCCTTATATAGAATACACTCAGCTCTAACCTTTCAGTTTTTAACTGTAATTGTTGCAGACGCACACTGCCCTGGAAATCATTTGAGAGTCACACAGTAAAGGTATTATTTTGACTTCAAGTCCAGATGCCGACTGATTGTGATTTTCCTTTTGACTGGCTGGTTAAATTATACAGAAAGAAAATTGTACATCTATTGATACTTGGTCTTCTTTGCCCGACCAGTTAAATTGTGACAATCATCATCTGATGATCATGTGAACTAACTGCAGCAGTACAATATTCCACGGTTAGAAATAAACGATGGTGATATTACATCACATTTCAGCATGAAACAATCACTTCTCATAGCTTTCTGCGTGGTTCGGAAGCCTCTTCTACCTGTGGTCATTACTTCCTGAGTCATGGGTTGATCGCATGTTGTGCCATTGCCGTCGTGTCGTCTGCTCAGGCTCACAGTCAAGAGGAGTTACGGTTCGTCGCATCATGACACAGAGGCTTCACTGCGTCCAGCATAGCAGACGACAAATCGAACCGCTCTAAGAAAGAATTCATTGTCCAGGAATTATTCTCTCTCCATGGCCGGCAGTTGTTACCTGGATAACAAAGAAAGTTATTCGTGTTAAAGTCAAAGTAAGTTTTGGTTCCCTTATACTTTTGTTTGTGTTTCAAACGTAGTCTTGAGTGTCAAACGGTGCGTAAAGCAAACAAAGGTCCACAACAGTGACAGTCGATACACGACCGGAGGCCGACTTGTGCGTAGTTTCAGAGAACTGGCTATTGACAGTCAAATCGATCGGACTTGAAGATGTTTTAGAAACCGTGATTTTACTGTTGTCTTTCTGCTGGAAACATACATTTCTCTGAAGGTGTCGAAAGGTGCCGTGTGTTGGTGGTGACACGTGCAACAGAGGCACGAGATAAGGAGGATACAGTGACAGAATTATATAAACAACGGTGATTGTTGTCGCTCCACGGAAGGAAGAAGACACATCATAGTCAAAACATGAGGGTATATTACTGATCCTCACGCAGAGGATTTTAAAACAGTAGAGAATGTCTATAAAGAGAGATCGACACAAAAGGAGCTACTGTAGTGACGCACGGTTTCTGCGCTCATAGGTGAGCTCAGTGGAAGTGCACCTCGCCTGAGAAGTGTTCACTGACAGTCAGGTAAACAAGCAGACAAACTCTGGCAGTACGACACGGGAGCTTGAAGAGAGCGCACTAGTTAACTTATAGTTGGCTAGGAAGTTCAACACTCGGCCTTGAGGAGAGCGCGTACTGGCTAACTTGTAGTTAGCTAGGGAGCTCAACACTCGGCCTAGAGTGTACTACAGTGTCGTACTACAGTAACAGTAACACTAGTGACAGACCAGTGTTAGGGCCTCCAGGTTATAGGAGACAGTTTTGCCTACCACTGCGACAGTACAGCCGTAGACAACGGCTAGGACGGTTCTGACAGTACCGCTGCTGGGCCCTGAGGTGGACACTGACAGAAAGACAGTGCATCAGCTGCTGACCCTCTGACACGGGCGAACGGCCTGGACAGAGTGTGTGTCACAGACTGGCCTAGAAGACAGTGACTAGACTAGACCTTACTTGGTAGCTCATGCCAGTGAAGGGCTTGGGAAAGAATCCTGACGAAGCCCCCAAGCCAGAGTCTGGACTGACCAGGTAAGGTAGAGTGTGTGTGTGTGAGTGCAGAGGTGCTGAGTATATAAACGAACTTCTCTTGAGTGTAGGGAAAAACACTTCATTGGTGTCAGGATTGGTATATACTTAGCACTTTCAATTAGTACAACCCTAGCTGTAAGTTAACAACAAACAAAAGTTGTTAATAGTGTTGGGTGTTGGTTGTCTTGTACACAGACCAGGTACTAATTGTACTCCACACTAGCACTTTCCAGTTGCTCCATTAGAAAAAGGGGGAAAGATTTATTCAGTACGCCATAGGGCTGAATGTAACACAGCCTCTGGACTGAGCAGTGCAGCTTGTGTTCAGGGAAAAGGAGGGGAATATTACATTGTCCATGATGATGTCCATTCCTTGTGGCAAGCCCAGTGACGACCTGCTCGAACTGATTGATTTTGGAACGCAGCAGGGGGCCATGGGAGATTTCATAGAGCCCCAAAATGGCCACCGCATTGGGGGGAAGAAGAAAAAGAGTACTCCCTTACCTGCATGGGATGGGCAGCAGTCCATGGATGACTGCTGGTCCTCTCTTCACTCGGAGGCAAGCAAAAGCTCAAGTCAAGTTGCTGAACCCAGTGATACCAGTTCCCTGCTCACCAAGCTGCCACCAGTTCCAGCTCATCCACCAAATTTTGTGGACAACCTGGCTGAGTTGGAAGTGGGCTCTCCTGGGTCTGCTGAAAAAATTGGAAACCCCATCCCTCCAGAATGGTGAGAAAGCAATCACCAGGAAGGAGTGAGTCTTTTAGACTTAATTACCCAGATCGAGGACATGGGCAGTCACGGAGGTTTACGTCTTCGTCAAGGTCAGCCTCTAGCAGACAGCATTGCCACAGATTTGGGTCAGAGTCTCTGACATGGGAGCACAAGCAGAGTCTGAAGCAGTCAAATCCTGAAGCAAGATCACAGGGACGACAACACAGACACCATGGAGGGGGGACTTTAGACCAACAGATTCCGGGCAGGTCTAGGTCGCCAGCACCGACTGATCACAGGTGTCGAGATTGTGCTGGAGATCATGACCAAGATCATAGAGATGGGGAGGGGCGCGTGTATAGTGGCAGGAGGCATGACAGATGAACACGGGCCCCGTTGAGCTCTCTCCCCTGCCCTCGAGAGTAACTTGGAGCAGGCACCAAACGTCTAGGTCACACAGAAATAGATTTTACTGCCATGACCACCATGACTGCACTGAGAGTGAGTCGGAATTGTTTTCTGACCCCACAGACAGCAGCAGGGAAAACAGTCCTGTTAGGCATTCTGGACCAAGAGGGAAATCCCCAGAAATTGCCCCCAAATGTACAGTTTGACGGGAACACAAACTGGCTGTCATTCAAGTACAGGTTCAACAGCTATAGGACAGCCCTCAACTGGTCTGAGAATGAGAGTCAGGATTACCTGGGATGGTGTTTGGAAGGAAAAGCCCAAGACTTCTTCACCATAGCCACCAAGCTGGGCAGACAGTGCTCATATCACCAAATGATGAGGAAGTTTGAAGCATGCTTCGGGGCCAGAGAGCTGACTGAAACAGCCAAGCTCAAGTTCCAACAAGCCAGCCAAAACCCAGGGGAGTCCTATGAGGACTGGGCAGACAGGGTCACAGTGCTTGCTGTTTCAGCCTTCAGAGACCTGCCAGAAAGATATGTACAGGGCGAGGCGATCAGCAAATTTTGCATTGGCAATCTGGACGAGGAGGCAGGTAAATATGCCTATCTGAGAGACCCAGAACCATGGAAGAAGCCGTCCATAAGGTAAAGTGGTACCAGCACGTCTCCCTGGTCATGGATGAGGCACCAAGGAAAGTTCAGGAGGAGCCAAAAGTCAGTTTTGGTTTTTCCTAGCAGGATCTGGACAGTTTTAAGCAGATCGTGGACAAGCTGACCGCTCATCTGCAGCTTCTAGCTAAAGAAAATGGAAAGCAAGCTCCTGACAGCCCGGATTCCAACATCAAGTGCTTTTACTGCAAACAGGTTGGGCACCGGAAAAAAGGATTGCAGACGTTACCAGAAGTGGCTGCAGAACCAGTCTAGCAAAGGAGAGAGAAGGAAGGAAAATGACATCATCTCTTCAGTCAAGTCGCCAGTTCCTTCGCGCTCTGTCAGTATGGTAAGGACCATATCCCATGGCAGGATTTCCAAGGTGCAACCTTCGGTACGATCCAAGGTGGGAGCTACCAGCAATACTCGGCCGCATGTGCCTAGTGCTTCACCGCTAAAAGTATCCAACCAGCCCCAGACAGTCGGCACCCCTTGCAAGAATTGAAGGAATCATCTCAAGTAGGGTCTGAGGTTATTCGAATTGCTAGGGTTAGGGCCGGTTCTGAGGTGAAAGTGACCATGAGGGAGAACAGGTCAGGATGCCAGAGTCAGGGTTCAAGTACAGCTGGCAAATCAAGTTGCTCAGGACCACCACATGGGAAAGTGTCAGCCAGGGATACTCAGGACAGTAGGGGTATTGGGCAGTCTAGCCAGCATCAGGAGGGTCCCAAGACAGGCCTTACAGGAAGAAGCAGGGATCTTCTGACAAAGGGCCCACAACAGGGAAAAGACATAGACTCAAGCCCTACTGCTCAGATCCAGGATGCCAGAACTTCTCCCAAGCACATGTCTGTACATCGCCACAGATCCAGGAAGGCAAAGGAGGCCGGTTCCACATGCCAGGAAACCCAAAAGAGGGGCAAGAACTGTTTGATTCCTGGATGTGGAGAGGCTAACAAGTATCCGAAAGCTCATGCCTTCATTCACCATCTGCCTGGCATATTTGATGAAAGGCTGCCACCTTCATCAAAAGTTGTTTTGCAGGGTCGGACACAGGCACTCTAGTAGGCAATGGCATGGCTACTGGGGCCATGTGGAAACTGGGAAAAGCTGGTGGACTTCATCAGCAGGCAGCACTGCACCAGCTTGGGCAAGACGGTCTTCATCAACTGCCGGAAGGAGGCCATGAAGGCTTTTAGCCAGCATGTGGGAGAGCCAGTTTCCAGAAGCATTTAATCTGAAGTCTGTGCCGGCTCTCATTCACTGGAAGGCACTATTGGTGTTGATGGCTAGTATGAGCCCAGAGAGGCAGAGCTGCTGGCGGAGGAAGTTCCCAGCACCAGTGGACATGGAATCCCCTGAGCCTTCTGCTTGCTGTTAGGGTGCCTGAGAGAGAGACTGTGTTGGTATGCTGAGGGGCATGCAAGGCATTGTGGCAGGCCGTGGATTGGTTTGTCACCTCGCTGGATGGCTGGAGGTGATTGGTCCGGTTCACCCGAATACAGCGTCTTCTGTCCGCCCTGGGTGACGTGCGCATCCGGGATGGGCAGAGGGAAGCGATGGCCACTTTTTTTGCCAGTATATCGGAGGGGCTGGTTCAGTGTAGCTTCCGGAAGTGCCCGGCTGGGGCGGCAGCCATCCTGGTTCATTGAAAGGTCATGCTGCTTCTGGTGGCGTGGATGGACCCACAGGGAAAAAACTGGGGGGAAACACTATCCAGCGCTGGAGGCCTTGGAGCCTGCCCAGGCAGTGATACCTTAGGCATCTGCTGACCCTTCGAAGTGGATGAAGTAGTGGAGCCTTACCGGACGAGGTCGCAGACGGGCAATGGATCAGTTTCCATGGGCTGTTGGCACACAGTGCTTTCCGCATCTCCGGCAGCTAAACAGGAAGCACTCGCAAAGGAACTGTAAATCAAAACTAATCAGACATGGGCTCAAGCCAGGTGAGAGCTCCCTTCCTCACTGCAACCCCTGGACAAAAAGCTTTCATCATAAAGTCGGGGGGGAATGTAGTGACGCACGGTTTCTGCGCTCATAGGGGAGCTCAGTGGAAGTGCACCTCGCCTGAGAAGTGTTCACTGACAGTCAGGTAAACAAGCAGACAAACTCTCTGGCAGTACGACACGGGAGCTTGAAGAGAGCGCACTAGTTAACTTATAGTTGGCTAGGAAGTTCGACACTCGGCCTTGAGGAGAGAGCGTACTGGCTAACTTGTAGTTAGCTAGG
>JADBJO010001206.1:150000-200000 GCA_016801955.1 Conus betulinus | reverse complement strand
TATCTTGTTTTCCTTTTTGTATGCAAAATGTTTTCTAAAAGATATTGAATAAACAAAAAAAAAACAGACGAGCGTTACAGAAACAAACTAACAACAAAAAAAGTAAACTCTGACTTGTTTTTTGAAGTTAGTTGATAGCAGGCAAGGAAAAGCAATCTTTTGACATGACTGGGCAGCATTTTTGTCTAGTCTGTATGTTGTGCTTTTTTTCTTTTTTTTCCTGAAAAATTCATATTTGAAACTAGTCTTTAATCTGAAACGCACACACACACACACACACACACACACACACACACACACACACACACACACACACACACACACACTTACTTACACATACAGACACACATACACACACAAAAAACACACATACTCACACACGCATGCATGCACGCACAGACGTATGCCTGTTCTCCCCCATGTGCATACATGCACGCACGCACACACGCACACACGCACGTACACACACACACATCACTATCACACACACACACACACATCACTATCACACACATACACACACACACACACACACACACACACACACACACACACACACACACACATTATGCGAAACAATCACATATTTACACAGATGCAGATCATTCACTTCTGATTTGCTTTTCATCAAGTTTTAATCTATAAAAAAAAAGAAATTATGGGAGCACACATATGCATTGAGACACATACAATACATGCAGCATGAAAAAGTTTTTCTAGCCAAATGGCCCCCTGAGTATCAAACTGCTGGCAGTTTACCAGGTCTGGAGCATGGCATGATGAAAGACAGTGCCCTTTCCTTGCCTTTCACCACATTGCCCTGCTCCGAACTGAACCAGGCAGCCATTTTTCTGTTGGGTGGACATAGACGGTTTTCAAGCCCTAGAAATTCTGACCACACCAGTGGTTTGAGCTTACAGCCATCAGTTCCACAGACAAACGCGCTTTAGCTCTCTACACATGCAGACATACACACACACACACATACACATCCGTTCACATTTGTTCAGCAGTAAAGGTAGATGCATTACATATGAGCACCGCAACACAGACACATGTCATGTATGTAGACATTCACAAATACAAAACCGTTCACTTTTGATTTACATTTAACTTGATTGCATTGGTTGTATCTTTACCTTGAATTCAGAGCTGGATGACTGGGAAGTGATCGCGCCGGCAGAGGTCCCGCAGCACAGCGTCGACTCGTATGTGGAAAAGCCTTCACTGCTGGGCACCATCACCAGCAACATCTCATCTCACGTGGGCAAGACAGTCACCTCGGTGCAGAGAGAGCTATGGGTGAGGGATCAGTCCTACATGTAGAGAGACTTTGACCAAACCTTTAGCGTAAGAGATCTAAAGCACTGGTAGAGGGCTGCTCGAGTATGCTGAGACTTTGACCAGATTTGAAGGTAGAGACCAAGAGAGCTGTAGAACAGGTAGGGGGCTGTTTGAGTATACAGTCTTTGACCAGATTTGAAGGTAGAGACCAAGAGAGCTATAGAACAGGTAGGGGGCTGTTTGAGTATACAGTCTTTGACCAGATTTGAAGGTAGAGACCAAGAGAGCTATAGAACAGGTAGGGGGCTGTTTGAGTATACAGTCTTTGACCAGATTTGAAGTAGAGAGACCAAGAGAGCTGTAGAACAGGTAGGGGGCTGTTTGAGTATACAGTCTTTGACCAGATTTGAAGGTAGAGACCAAGAGAGCTATAGAACAGGTAGGGGGCTGTTTGAGTATACAGTCCAGTTTGACCAGATTTAGAAGGTAGAGACCAAGAGAGCTATAGAACAGGTAGGGGGCTGTTTGAGTATACAGTCTTTGACCAGATTTTGACAAGGTAGAGACCAAGAGAGCTATAGAACAGAGATTTCAAGGTAGGTAGGGGGCGTTTGAGTATACAGGGCTTTTGAGTATACAGTCTTTGACCAGATTTCAAGGTAGAGACCAAGAGAGCTGTAGAACAGGTAGGGGGCTGTTTGAGTATACAGTCTTTGACCAGATTTTGAGTTAGAAAGCTAAAATGCAGGGAGGGTTCTGCTCAGTTATACAGAGGCTTTAAACTGACACAAATGAAGGTCAGTTTCACACACTAAACTTTACTTGTGTATACAAGATTGAAATATACAAAATAGTAATAAAGTCACCCTGGCCTGCCTTGCTTGGCCTGGACTCTCTGCACTTTATCTCATCATAAAGTGAGGGAATGTTCCGATGAGCTGCACTGGAAGCCAGTGGATTAACAACAACTTAGCGCCTTCTGGGGTTGTCTTGGGGAGAGGTGTGCAGGTATCTCTCTCCAGTGTCTGGTGACTTGTCCATCCGTTCTTGCAGGCTGGCTGATTAGTCAGTTGTCCCTGTGGCCCGTTGTAGTTTGGAGTCTTGATCCTGTGCTGGCTTAGTCTTTGTAGATGTACCAGAGTCCCAGGGTCTGAGGAGATGACACAGAATCTGGTTTGTAGATGAGTGGCTAGGAGCTGCATGAGTGAGGTGTCCTCACACCTGCCCTCTAGCTGTCGGGAAAGGCATGAGGTCTCAGCTGGCAAAAATAGCACTACCGTAAAATCATGTCTTAATTTAGTCTCCACTTCAGTTCTTTGGGTTTTGAGTGGATTTTAATAAGTGGTATGAGGCAGTGAGAAACTGCTGAAGATAAATAACTGTTTAAGTGTAGGCAAATACTCAGATGATGTGATCAGGTACTGGAATACTCTTACTGCATAAAATGTTAATTAGAATAACATACTTGGAGCACACATGTTATTTAGAGTCACCTACAAAGCATTAAGACAATCAACAATATTCATAAATTAGCATAACAGATTTTACTAAGTATCAGCATAAAGTTATCAGGTCAAAATATAGTACTGATTAATCATCTTGACAGATTTTACTAACTATGGGCATAGAGTTATAATGTCAGAATACAGTATGTATTAATCATCTTGACTGGTTTTACAAAGTATAGGCATAAAGTCACACTGTTGAACTAGAGCGCATAAATACAAATAATATATAGTCTCAGAACTTAAAAACTAGCTTCAGCCGACATTTTATCTTGGATTATCAGTGAAACTTGACACAGGACTTCAGACTAGGAGAGATGGACGATCCATTCCCTTCTCTGGCCTACACCAGTGTTGAGTTTTACGCACTGAAAACTGACTGTGTTCAGTCTCATGCACTATGGTAGATCAGTGGAGTTCTTCAGCTTGTTCTCTCTTGTTAAAGAGCTAAGCCACCTTTCATGTCTTTGATGCCTGTCATTCAGGTGAAAAAAGGGGGGAGGGATAGTCATTTGAAACGGGGGGGGGGGGGGGTAGGTCACCTGCAGTGTGACATAATGCAGTTGGGTTCAGAGACTGCAGCCTTTAAGATCCTGGTGATCTTCAGCTGTTATGGTAATGAACAAAGGTATGATGTCCCCCCACCACCTGTGCCACACATGTTGATTCTCATCATAGGTGAGGGAGTGTCGCGATTGTCAGTGTCCTTTGTAATGGTAGGGGTGGCAGAGGAAATGCTTGTCCCATCCACACGCAGTCACAGTGCTATCAGATGAGAGGGGGAAGAGAAGGAGGAGAGGTGATGACCAGCTGTACAGTCCTCCATAACATTGTCGTCAGTGCCGCACCACATCACTGTGTTGGTATGGAAGAAAACAAACCACATAGATGAAGGGTAGGGTGGGGGAGGAGACGGGGGCTGAAGGGACGAAGCTTGGCATTGTGAAATGATGTAAACTGGGAACGCTTAGGGATGTGGATGAGAGAGAGAGAAAGAGAGAGTGAGAGAGAGAGAGAGAGAGAGGGATGAGGAAGTGATGTGAGGAAAGGGTGAGTGGTGGTGGCTGTCACATCACACTGTCTGACAAGGAGATGATGATGACAATGACAAGGTGATGATGATGACAATCACTATGTACAGGATAGCACTGAGACATACTGATGAGATTTACATTTATGTATCAGTCATAAACTGCATTCATGTGTCAGAGGTAATGATGATGGTTTTCAGCGAGATTGACGATGTAACTGACATTTGTACTCCACACCGCTAAAGTCAAATGAATAATCTATGTTGACGGTTGTGTGCAGGACTGAAACATTCCGATGACGCCTACAAGCCTGTCAAGCCACCCATGTCTGACAAGGAGTTCCACACCTATTTAGACTCTGCAGGATACATGGTCAGGCTCGTGACTTCCACCACAGCATCTACCAGGGAGGCATTGAGAATTCCCTGCGACGGGTGGCATGGCGCCATCTGCTCTGCATTTTTCCTGAAAACCTTTCAGGCCATGAACGCGTCAGCTATCTGAAACGCAAAGAGAGAGTGAGTTCTTTACCAGAATCTGATCAGTTAGACTGGCGCAGGGTCACATCCAGGCCACAGAGTGTAGGAGTCCTGCAATGTGCCATGCACCACGAGCAGTATCCTGTGAGCGAAAGGGAAAGGAACTCTGCATTGTTGTAACTACTCAATAGTTACCTTGCAGTACCAAATATTTATTGCTGTTGTGTGAAATGTTATGATTATCACTGTAACTGTCTTCAAAGTCAATGAATTTTTTTTTTACAAAACAGTTAATGAGTCGAAACAAAAAAGGCAATATTTCTTGATTCCAGTTGATGTTTTTTTTTTTTTTTTTTTTCGTCTGTCGCAGTGGCTGCTTTAGGCAAGGGATCCCATCTCTTTATTGGTTGATAGGGGTGTTTATATTAGTCATTGAGGAATGTGGTTATTAGTTGATGGGGGGGAGGGGGGGTATTTGTCATAAGAGGAGTGTACACAAGTGCAAGCAAAGCAGGCTTGCCAAGCTGGCTCAAATGCTCAAGAAAAACATTTCTAATGGACTGCTTTTACAGGAATGATGATGGAAGAGGTACAGAAAACATAGGAAAGCAGTGTCAGTGTGTGAAAATAAAGGAAGCAAGATGACTGTTCCCTTGTACATTGTGGTTTCATCTTTCTTAGCACATTGTTATAGGTGAAAAATGTATTTATACATGCGCAGGAAACATCAGTTTAGTCACAGTTGTGTATCCTTCACTTACACAGCTTCAACCCTCCCTCCATCATTCTCAAGAGATGGTCTCCTTTCTCAAGTATTACTTTTTTTTTTTTAAAGTAAGGGATTATCTCCCTCCTGATCAAACCAGAATGCAACACTACAGCAGTTTTCTGAATTGTAAATATTTTAGATGAATATGAACTCCATCATCAAACCAAAACTTCATGTTTCATCCACATAATGGATATATCTTTAAGAGTGTTGCTCAGATTTCCTGACCGGCACTGCAAATGTTTGTATCTCTCAGGCCTGGTTGACTCTGAGATTAGGTATGTAAGGACGTGTTAAGAAAAATGGAGCAGTGTTTAAAAGTACTTTTTGTGTGAAAGACATCCAAAGGTTAATTGTAGCTTTAAAAAATACAGCCCTTTCATTGAAATGCAGTATCTAAAGATGAATAAAATACCTATGAAAAAACGTGTTTTTTTTCTGTCTCTAAAACCATTTCATGATCTTCCCCCTTACTATAACTTTGGTGTCGGAATCTTGAATAATGTTTTGATGTGTGCTGGTTGACAGCAGTTGTTAAAGATAGACATTATACTGGTAAGTGTTTCTAGTCATATGACCAGACATGTATAGAAATACTGGAATATTATTTATTGTGTATGTATACAACTCTCTATTCAGACAACAAAGAATGTGTAAAGCCAGAAATGTTTTTCTAGTCGGTTTTTTTTTAACATTCTGATACCTGTTTCTCCTCACAGCCATATTCTGTTCAACTTGACACAGGAATACTGTTCCTTGCGTGATGAATGGAAGGAGAGGTTTGCCAGAGGTTCAACCACAGAAGAAGTGAAGCACATTGCTCTGATGGTGAAGAAGGACGTGCTGCGAACAGACCGCACCCATCGGTTGTATGCAGGCAGAGATGATAACCAGAATGTGTTGAGTCTGTTCAACATCCTGGTCACATACTCTCTGACACACCCCGACGTCTCCTATTGCCAGGTCAGTTCTCCACTTGGTATTGATCCTACAGAGGTGGGGTAGATAGATTATGTCACTTATAGCCCAGCTGACCGCAAAGGGCCATATCAGTGCTGTCACCACACTGAATCAACTCACAAGTAAAAAACAACAACAACAAAAAACGCTACCTCATTCACACAACTCTTTAAAACACCACTTCTAAAACCACACTGGACATGTTAAAAATCTTTCTTCCATAAAATTTTAGATCAGATGAAAAATGTTACTTTCTTTCAGAAATTCAAAGATCACATCAGGTGGGACATCTCTGAACAAGGTTTTCATGGAGTCTCCCACTGAGGTTACCTCCATTTGTTTTTGCTCCTACACTTCGTTCTGCTTGACGGTGATAAGGTCAAAGAGTACTGATCAGTCTTTAATAGATGTGAAATTGTGTTTGCTGCTGATTTCTTCAGTGTTGATGCTGTGTGCTTTGCCAACTTTGGGGTTCAGGGGCAGTTTTCTTTTTTTTTTTTTTTTTGAAAAAATTTTCTATGTGACTCATGTCTGTATCTGTGCTTGGCACTTGATTAGAGTCAGGGTCTGTAAATGTTTCATGATGGGATCATGAGTTGCCTCCCTTATTTCTATTATTTTTTCGTTTAACTCCAATGGAACTAAACGCATAATTGAAATGTGATCAGACTTTGAGTTGCATCTGGGGATAATAGACGGTGTTCAGAAATCTGACAGGAGTAATCAGCATTAGAATTTGCATATCTGAGTGTTCATGGGAGAGATGTAGCTGATGGGCAAAGCAATTTTGACCTCAGCAGTTCAGTCAGAGAGAGAAAAAATGCCAGAACATAGGTCTGAAGTAGTGCACCTGTAGAGCAGATAGTCAATCTCCCGATCATTATTGTGTCATGCACTTTAAGTTATAAGTGACTCTCCAGATCTGTTTGCTTTGACCAATAAACTGAGAAAAGATAACTCTGTAGTGGAAAGAGATGTGTTATCTTTCCCTCATTTTTTTACCTGGAACATTTCTATTCCATTCACTTTAGCAACTCAGTCAGAGAGAAGAGAAGTGTCAAAACTAGGTGTGAATTAGTGCACTTGTTATGCAGTCTCTGTGTTACAGACAGTTTGACTTCACTAACTATTTTTGATCAACATACATCAATCAGATCTACATGTCCTGGGTTTGATGTGACGTTTCTTTACCAAAGGACGCATGCATATATGTGTGTAATGATCTTGACCAACTGACCAACATCTCTTGACCAACTTTATTTGCCATGTAAAAACAGGGATGATCTTGCACAGATTTTTTTTTTTTTTTTTTTTTTTTTTTTTTTTTTGCTGGAAACAGGTCTACTGGTGAAAGTGTCTGGTTCACTGAAATGTCTCCATGAAAGGAAAGGCATGGAACAGGTTCTAGGTAGAAGAATAATGGGCACATTCTCGTCCCAAGAGAGTGTTCCATGCATGCAAGCATGCTTGTGCATAAATGTGCAGGACCTGAATGAAGACAAGAAGTGTTCCATTGCTATGAAACTACTCAGAGCAGTATTGATGTTTGAGACTGTAATTCAGCACACCACGGCATGGGTGATAGATGTGTCAAATCACTGTGTACTTTTGATTGATAGTTCATGTGCTCGTTAAGGCATATTACAAAGAATAAATCAATCCAACTAAACAAACCACAATTAAAGTAATTGATGTCTAGTATTGTCCCACCATTGTGAACAGGCCATGTGAGACTGCTGAGAAATGTGTCACGACAGCAAGGCAGTATGTTAACAGTGTGAAATATGATAATGATAACATATGTCAGATCTTCACATTTCATCATTGTGACTGAATGTACAGAGTATAGAACTGTGTACGTAGAGTAAAGAACAGTATGCACAGTACAGTACAAAAACCATACAACTCGACATGACACAACATGACATGACATGGCACAACATGATCAACACATCACAACACAACACTACAGCACTACGCAAGAGTGTGATTGATGTGTAAGTTATCCCACCACTGTGAGTGACTGTGCAGAGCGCACAACAGTACGTTCAGTACAGTACAACATTATAAGACTTTGACATGACACAACAACATGACATAGCACAGCTTGACACTAGATGAGTCGACACATTTCAGCGCAACGCAGCAACAGTGCACAAGAGTGTGACTGATGTGTCAGCCACCCCTCACTGTGACTCTGTGCACTGCAGGGCATGAGTGACCTGGCCTCTCCACTGCTGGTCATCCAGAAGGACGAGGCTCAGGCCTACATCTGCTTCTGCAGCCTCATGGGTCGTCTCCATGGCAACTTCTCTGCAGACGGCATGGCCATGATGACCCAGTTTCGCCACCTGGCGGAGCTGCTACAAGTGCATGACCCTGACTTCTACGAATACCTGCAGAGCATCAACGCCCATGACCTCTTCTTCTGCTATCGATGGCTGCTGCTGCAACTGAAGAGGGAGTTCCTTTCGAGGATGCTCTTTACATGTTGGAGGTCAGTGTTTCTACTTCAGACCCCCTCCACCCTACCCCTTCCTCCCTGTTCACCTCCTTCCGGTTCCTTGTCTTTTCTTCACCACCACTCTCTCCCACCCCTTGACCCTCCCCCTTACACTCCCATCCATCCTTACCTGCAGAACCTTGTTTGTTTCCAATACTAGTTTCCCAGAAAGTGATGATGTGTGATCCTTGCTTTTTAATATGACATCGCTCTAGCCTTTACCACACTTGATAGTTAATGAGTGATGTTCTGCATGGGCTACATGCCATTGTAGAATGTGCACCACATGTAAAATTGGGCCACTCTATACGCAGTGGTTCCACGATAAGCTTAGATAGGTTTTGTACAGTCATTAAAGGTTTGGAAAAGTTTGGAGAAACTGAGAGTTGCCCCTTCCAAGACCTTAACAGTCTGTAAAATGTGACTTGGATTAGTGACAGTTCTTCACTTTGATGGTGTCCCTTAGAAAACAACAACAGCATTAACAAAATCAGTTTCTGTGCAAGCAAATTCAATGACTTTTAAAACATATCAATGTCAGAAGCCTTAGCAAGTTAGAAGACCCTACGAATAGAAACATCATGAGTTGATTCTTCTTTATTGAATGAAACAGACAGCACCCACTCTGGGAAAAAAAAAGGGAACGGTTATACAGTAAACAACTTTGTTTTTAGAGTGATGTGAAAACATTGTTCATTGTATATTGAATTTGGAAATTTTGTCCAGTTGATTCTTGAAAGGTAGTTAAATGTTTCTGACTTCTCTGTCCTTTTTGGAGTACAAACTCAGCAAAAAACATTTGTTGAAAATGTGGATACCCAAAGAAAACTGCCGATACTGATCACCAACATGATTGTTTTTTAACCTGCCCGCTGGTACTGAAGTGTTTGTCTTTGTGCGTTTCTTCATCTTTTAGGGATGGGCTATTGTTGCTGTGAGAGTTCCATCAACATTGTTGCCAAACTCTACATGCCATCTATATGTCTGTCCGTCTGTCCGACCATCTGTCTGTTTGACTGTCTGTCTGTCTGTTTGTCTGTCTGTCTGTCTGTCTCTCTCTCTCTCTCTCTCTCTCTCTTCTTGTGTGTGTGTGTGCATTAGTGTGTTGCCATGTTAAATTGCCAGGCTGGGGCACACGACTGTAGACTCAAGTTGATGTATGCCATCTTTTCAGGTTAATTTCCTAGATTTTATTCCACTCGCTGAAAACACTTTTGCTTTTACTGCTCAGTAACACTTTGTGGCATACCTGAAGGCAAAATTCTTAGTTTTATCACCCGTCAGATTGTTTATGTTCACCAGATGTCCACTGGGTCATGCTGGTGTCTTCTTCTCCCCTCAAACATGGAGATGCATGTTTTAAGAGAATTGAAATATTGCAGAAGGTTGTGCAATGAATGCTTTCACTTTTTCCTGACTTGTTAGATTTTCAGTCCATTGACTTTGTTCTGTATTTATCATTGTGTATCCATTGTTTAAAAACACATTGAAATGCTTGTTCCCTGGATTGACAGACAAAAGAAAACATGAAAAGGCATAAACTGAAGCTTTACTTTAAAAAACAAAAGTAAAAACACTCTTTCAATCAAAAGGTTTTTTTTTTATATTTCCTGTGTACAACCAAGAATTTCTTGCCCCAAGACAGATAAGCCAAATTTTATTTCATACCTAAATTAACTGAAATTTGGTTTTCCAGAAATTTTACAAACCTGGAAAGAAATTCTAAGTTCCTTTACTTTCTGTTAAATGGACTCAAGTGATTGTGTGTGTATGTTTGTGTGTGTGTGTGTGTGTGTGTGTGTGTGTGTGTGTGTGTTCCAGCTTACTTTGCTTGAGTGTTATCATTGCTTACTATGCTCAGCTTTTATATAATACAGATCCAAACTCAGGGCAATATAAAGAGAAAGAATACTGCAACCCAAAATGCTTGAGCCAGTGGTTGGAAATAGAGAGAAGTCGGATCGATCAACGTTTTATATGCAGAAGTGGAGACACATGCTTTTTTTTTGCAATGAAAGTTTTGTAACAAACACTGTGCCATATCGCCCAGGTTTATGGCCCTTTGGATGTTTCTGTGGAGGGTGTAATAAAGAGCTAGTGAAATAGTTTTAAGCAGGTTCAAGCGTGTCAAAGTTCTCCACTCTTCTTTGTTTGTCTGCATTATTTTGTACATTTCAAAATGCGACACTGAAGTCCAGTACATTTATGTACTTCATTATCAACCTCATGGTAGTGTAACTCAATCCAATTAGGCCTATATTTTTATCTTGTGTATTTTATAGCTTCTTGCTCAAAATGATCAAATGGGAGATAATCCTGATGAGGCAGACAGGTTATGTGAATGATCAGTTAGTCTTATTGCAGCTGCTTCCCTAATACTATGAAAACAGTAGTTTTTCTTCATTTTAAAGTCATGTCTTTTAGCATGTTTTGGATAGTATCAAGCTATATTTTGCTGCTTCCTGTCAGCATCCTTTGACAGATGCCGTGGATAAGTC
The DNA here is from genome assembly GCA_016801955.1 of Conus betulinus. Classification (NCBI taxonomy): domain Eukaryota; kingdom Metazoa; phylum Mollusca; class Gastropoda; order Neogastropoda; family Conidae; genus Conus; species Conus betulinus. Next base: position 188,971 of record JADBJO010001206.1, on the reverse strand, counting down.
TGAAAAATTTGGAACAACATGACAAGTAACTTGATGCAGAAACATAGATAGACATTCATTTAATAGTATCTTTTGCTGCTGACATGAAACAGCTTGTTGTTCACCATGAGTTTATGTGTTTCACTCACAGCTGTTGTTTTAGCAGCTTTGCATGCCATTCCACACTGCATTTTGTATAAAACCGTTAGCAGGTTTGACACATGTATATTTAAATGAAACAGATTAGAAGTAAACATTTTTTTAAAAACATTTTATACCCACTAATATCAAAATAATTTCATTTTGATGTAGCTGTGTTGTCTGTCTCAGTTTTTGTCTTTTAGTTCGTCTATTTTTAACTGAGCATGTATCAGGTGATTTGAGGTGGCTAAAAATTGTGACTGCATTGAGCTAAATAGTTGAGAAGAAAAGAGAAAGCTGTCAGTTAAAGTAACATTGGGTCTGTAATTCTATGTTCAGGTGATGGAGCACTTGGTCTCTGACCCCACCCAAAAAATGACTTGCCATTGGTGGACCCGCATTACAACGTAAACTTCTGTCCACATCGTGCTCCCCGTCGTTCTCCTTCCAGCAGTCGGTGTACACCAAACTGTTGGCCATGCGATGCTCCAACAGGGCAAGGATTTGTCAGGGGCTAGCTCCACCTCCATGGACCCTCCATCTCCAGAGGAGCCTGCCCAGGATGCTGAAGATTCCCAGGGTTCAGCGTTTGATGCGTCTTTGACTGACGATGATCAAGTGGTGGAATATCCACAGGTCGATAACGTTGTGACTCGCTGTTTGAAGAGGAGATCTGTCAGTATTGATCAGGTGTTGCAAGAGAACACGCCGACTCTTTCCTTCGGTGAGCACAACTGCCTTCACCAGCAGAGTACAGAAAGTGGTAGAGACAGTGACAGGCATTCAAGAGACACGTCAGAAAACACCCCTGGCAGTGCCGGCTGTAAACTGAACAGGTACATTAAACCCAGAGACTTTGAGGAAAGCACAGACACTGATAGTAGTTACGTCAATGTGAGCATAGAGGGTGGGAACTGCAGACCTCCCCTCCGCATCTGACTGCAGCTGTGACAGGCCCTCCCTCCAAGATCTGGACAGAGAAGAGATCTTCTCTCTGTCTCTAGACTCAGAGCCAACAGGTTCTGAAGGCCACGTGAAAACAGAAGGGGAAGACGAAGGCTACTCAGGTCTTTCTGGCAGCAAGAAAAGCATGCCGGTGTGCCCAGCTCCTCCGACTGCAGATCTGAACTCTGACCACAACTGTTCTGCTGTCGGCTCTGTAGAACCCAGTGGCGACAAACAGTTTCAAAGAGGCCACTCCGACTCCGGTGTGTCGGAGGGCAGCTGGCCGGTGGCCACCAGGTGCAGAATGGCAAGTCAGAAAGCAGGGCCCAGCTCTCTGGTGCTTGCCTGCCTCCAACACACATCTTCGGGAACGGCAATCCCTTCCTCATGTTTCTGTGTCTGACCCTGCTGCTGCAGCACCGTGAGCAGATTGTCAGCTCCAGAATGGAGTACGAGGACGTCGCCATGTTCTTTGACAAGATGGTGCGCCAGCACAATGTCCACAAAGTCCTGCATCAGGCCAGGAAACTCTACGCAGACTATCTCCATACTCGAAAAAATCTAGGGGACCACAGAGAAACTGAACAGCCTGTGAACTGACATTTTTGGCTCAGGCCAGGATATTTAGGCTGTTTTTGAGTGGACAGAAAGTTCGACATCAGCCTGAGAACTGATGTTTCTGATTCAGACCAGGACTCTGTAGTCAGGTATTCTGACAGAACAGAAAGTTTCATATCAGCCTGTGAATTGACAACAGTGCATTAGACCACAGATGGTGGAGATCCTGTTGCATGAACCATTTGAACCTCACGATTTTGGAGTAGATTCTTTCAAACCTTGTACAGTCAGACCTGTCTTGTGAAGTGTGCTGTCATGTACAATGTTCAGTGTGCTGTCAGTGATGTGATGAAGGTGAAACTGATGATCTAGGGGTTCACAAAGAATGCTGTCTGGACTGTTTTCACAGTGAGAAGTTGGAAGAAATTCATTTTAAATTTCAAGACATGAACGTTTTCTTTCTTCCTTTCGTTTTCACTGAAAATGAAAAAAAAAGATATGTACACTTGTATAGCTTTGTTAGATTTCTTTTTCTCTGTTTTCACTGCAGGAAGACTGTTAGGCCTAGAGCAGGCGCTGACTGGTTTATCTCTTTGAAATACGTCATGCTGTGGGTGGAGTGTTAGGGTCAGAACAACACATCCTCAGCTATTTTAGATGTGTGACTGTGGTAAAATAGGCTTTTTATGATCAGATTTCAACTACCCTTCTCAAGCGTCCAGTGAAAATAGTTGATGTAGGTGTGCCTTTATCAGCAGACTTTTAAACGAAAAAAAAAGGAGTACAAAACAGTACATGTAGGTGTGCATTTATTACCAGACTTTGAAAACAAAAAAAGCAGAACATAACAGTGAACAAAGGTGTGCCTTTATTACCAAACTTTGTAAACAGAAAAGGCAGAACATAACAGTTCAGGTATTTATGCCTTTATTACCAGACTTTGAAAACAAAAAAAAAAACAGAACATAATAGTTCTTGTAGGTGTGCCTTTATTACCAGACTTTTTGAAAACAGAAAAAGCAGAGCTTAACAGTTCATGTACTTGTGCCTTTATCATCAGAGTTGGGGGAAAAAGAAGGCAGAACAAAGCTTTGGCTATAATGAACTTTTTTTTTCTGTACGCAGGCTGATACTTCTGCGGACACTCCCTATATAGACAGGCAAGGATTAATCCATCCAATCAACAAAGGGAGTAGGGTTTTGTGTGTATGACCGTTCTTTTATCCCACCATAAAGGCAGCCATACTCCAACTTCAGGGAAGGCTGTAGAGAAATGAACATTGGAGGCCTTGCTCGGCATGACTCTCATTCTCACACTTTTACAGTTCACCTCTGTAGAATTTGTCCGCTGTGAAGGATACAGACCATTTCTGGCATTTTTTTGTGTGATTGTCCGTGCTAGGTTTACCTTCCAGTACAAATTCCCTCCCTTTGAAGACTTGGATATTTTTGCAACATTTTTGTGTATATATACTAGATTTACCTCACAACAGACGCCCCTTCCATTAAGCCCCCTCCCCCCACTATAGACACACACACATATATACACACAAATACACAGTTCCTTCTAACTCCTCCATAACCTGCTCCCCTCTTCCCCTTTTTTGTTTGTTTAGGGGTTTTTTGGGGGGATTAGAGATCATTTTCAATAAATACTGTTGTGATTGATGATTTTAAAAATAGTGCAGTAAAAACTATTTTTAAAATAGTGTAGTAACATCTGCTGGGAAAGTTACCCTTTCATATGCCCAGTTCCTCACAAGATAATTTCTTTCCTTGCAAATGTTTCCACTGCCTTGGTGAATCTGCGTCTCCACTTTATCTCTTTCGACCGTTGGTAACCAAATGAAGCAGAGCATACCCTTCAACATTTGGTCATGACAAGTGATGCTGAAAATGTGAGAAAGCACCTGCCTGTCACAGACACTGGCATTGCCATGTTGCAGATCTGTCATTAGCAAACACACGCACACCTCCAATAAAGACATGGAGCTATAGTTTGCAAAAAAAATTGTATCACCTCGTCTATTTTTAAAGGTCATTCACCACGTGTATCCTGTTTTGAAAAACAGTCTGGATTTACCCGATCATGTTCTAATAGAATGTATAAGTTGAAAGATGAAGGCTCAGTTCTTGTTTGCAGTCTTGGTGGCCACAAGGCATCCTGATGGTGGACATGGTATTCCTTAAATGGCTAGAATCAGCCATATTCTGAAATAGGCTATAATTGTGAAGAAGCAAAACAGGTCAGGCACCAGGAGGCCTAAAGCAAGGATATTTCCCACTGTGAACCTTGGCATTGATCATGACCTTGTCATGGTGAACTTTAAGCTATGGTTAAACAACTGCAAGAGAGTGAAATACAGCTGTGGCAAATTCAGCCTTTAGAACCTGAAAGACCCTGACATCGCTGAACAATTCCAAGGAGCCTCAGAAGGTAGATGTGCCCGACTGCTATTGTTTAAAGAAACCTTGAAGACCTCCCAAATAATGTTGGGTGGGTGATGACCAAAACAGCAACAGAGGTCCTCAGAATCAGCTGATGGAAATCAGAGCAAGGAGTCACAAGCAAAATCTGGGAGGCATGCTGAAAAAAACGCACAAGGAGACAAAGAAAGCGCTGTAAACAAGGGGATCGATCCAGAAACGAATAACACCAAGGAAAACTGGATCAAACAATGGTGGGGAAACACTGAGAAGAATTCATCGACAACAGCATGAAAAAGATTTGACCGAACAGGAGCAGAATAAAGGCAGTACCATTCAGGATGAAGATGATGACTGCCTTGCATGGGAAGAAGATGTAAAAATATTATTGATCGAATATTGCTCTGTACTCTCCGTCAAATGGAGCAGAGGAGATCTAAGTGTGCTAACAGTACCAGATTCATCATATGAAGATGACCTTTCAATACTTCATACCAGCAGTAAAATCATTGAAATGTGATAAGGCTGCAGATGTTGACTTCATTTGTGCAATTTCTTGAAATATACCAGCAGCCGCTGTGGCGAAGTGGTTAGCGTCGCGGACTCCCGGCTGGGAGATCGTGGGTTTGAATCCCATCAGAGTCATGTGGGTTTTTCTGCCCTGACCGGCTCCTACCCAGACTTGAGTTTGCTGCAGACTCAGTTGGGAAGACTGGGACCACACAGTCGAGTTTCATTCACTTAATGGATGCGTTTCTGAGCATGTTGCTCAAATTTCCTGACCAACACTGCAGGTGTCTGTATCTCTCTCGGGCCTGGTTGATGCTGGGATATATTATGAAAGGAAGTGTAGAGTACAGCCCCTGTCATGTAGTCTCAGACCGAATGGGAAATCCGTAGCATCATCTTAATCATCCTCATTCTCATTGATCAGCATAAAAAAAAGTGTCCCGAATTCTGTGGCCCTTCATGTCCTGCTCTCATGGTGACCTCAATTTCGATGTCCTCTCCACGTCTGTGGCCTTGGTTTGGTTCCATTGGGGTCACCGGTATCTGCGAGTCCATGGGAGCTGTCGGACGGACATGGTGGCGCCCTCCAGAGGAGAGAGCTCACTCATGCCGGCTCCGCGACTAAGCAATTATTGTCGTCAGTAGGGGGCTTAGTAGATGGTGTCTTGCATATGTTAGATCAGAACAGGCACCACTGAACACCACCAAAGTAACTCAGCAGCAGTGCAGTGTCTCCTCCGGTGGGTTGCCTCTTGACAACTTGACATTGTCTGCTCCCTGTGGATTGCCAGTGCCGGGGCTGCTGCGGGGCCGACCGGGCTGTGGCTGTGGACAGGGTGTCGGAACGAGCGGCATGGGTGCACTGCCTCTGAGGTGGCGCAGAGGTTGGGACAGCGAAAAAAAAAAAAAAAATTTCTTGAAATATGACGGCAAGGTAGTAGCTGATATCCAAACTACCAACTGCAACATAATTCGGTGCATCAGCAAGTGGCCCTTGCCATGGGCTCAGTAACTAAACATCAGCCTTCCCCAGAAAGGGAATCACCAAAACTGCCAAAACTGGTGGTTTGAAACAAATTATGAATGAAACAACACTTCCCCCATTTTGTTTGTTTGTCTTTTAAGGATGGATGGGCACGGAGGTTACCAGGTCTCTAAGAGCATAGTCAGCCCCTTACCTGACCCTTCTTCCTCCCTTTCTCCCTCCCTTCCTGTTCCCCCACCTTTCTGTTGCAGTTTCATGACACTGAAGGATAGTCATTTTTGCTCTCCTTCCCTGATCTCAGTAGAGTGTGATTTGTTCCTTTAGCAGTCAGTGGCTCTTGCCATGAATAGTCAAATGTGTGAATGAAAACAAGTAATGATATTCCACAGTGAATGGAAATTTAAGTTTCCAATGCTGAGGCAGAAAAAGGAAAGAAAAGAAAAGAAAAAAAAAAGCTGTTTTCATGCAACATGTTCTCAAAAAAAAAAAAAAAGGTTGCTTAGTAATTTTCAGTCTTCTTCCTTATCTCAGTATAATATTAATTATTCATTATGCATTTGGTCACTAGCTTTTTGGCTTGAATGTTTTCATGCAACATGTTCTCAAAAAAAAAAGGGTTGCTTAGTAATTTTCAGTCTTCTTTCCTTATCTCAGTATAATATTAATTATTCATTATGCATTTGGTCACTAGCTTTTTGGCTTGAACATACAAATGGATAAAATAAAAACATTATAGGATGTTCTTCATTGAATGAAATTGAAAAGCCCAGTACTAAAGCCAAAGAGATAAAAAAAAAAAAAAAGAAAATGAAAAAAGTAACATGGCTCCCTGAAATGTGCTTGATTGGTGGTTCAGATTTTGTTCTTTTCTTTTTAACTTTCTGTGAGGTGAAACTTGCTATAGCTGACACTCTCTAAGACTGAGTGTTCACTGTTATGTTTGTATCTTTTCCTCAGTCAAACACACCCAGTTTGCATGTACACATTGTGCGTGCAGCAGTCTGCATTTCTGTACTACTGGTCTAATAGCTGAAGGTGCCATTTTTGGCCAGTTCAGGGAAGGAAATAAAGTTTCAGTGGCTCGTTGGGAAGATGATGAGATGGTGATCCTTTTTTCTGTATAGTAGTGTGTGTGTGCGTGTGTGTGTGCGTGTGTGTGTGTGTGTGTGTGTGTGTGTGAGAGATTACTTAAAAAAAGATAAGGATGGCAGAACAAAAGAGGGATTTGTTGGGTTATCTTAAACACACCTACCTGGCTGGGGACCTGATCACTGGTTAGCACCATTGAAGTTGGTGTATGACCATCTGTGTTGTGGCTATATTTGCTGGTATTTCTTTTATTTTGATTTGCTCTTTTATATGTATATATGTTGTACTTTTAATGTCTTTTCAGACTGAATCTATTTCACACCTGAACCATGGTTTTGAAAAAGTGACGACCAAGCAGAATATATATATATATATATATATAGGGGAGAGAGGTGTGTGTGTGTGTGTGTGTGTGTGTGTGGGCACACACACACACAAATACAAATACACACGCACACACACACACACACACACACACACACATACACACACACAAACACACTCACGCATGCATGCACATGCCACACAAACCCAGAATAGATGAGTGGAGGGTTCAACAAAGATGAGAGAGGGATGACAAGAAGGAGGAAGGGGAGGGGAGTGTTCTGTATTGTCTACAAAAGTTTGGACATTCGGCATTGAAGAAAAAAAATGCAAACCATTTTTTGTTTGTTTTCCATTCGAAGTATCTAAACATATTGTTCTGCCACGAGCCCTTCTGTCTTCATCTGTTCTTTACACTGTTTTTTCTCTAATTATGACCTATAACATTCGAGGTCTCTCCTTGTTAGCCCATGACTAGGCTGTGCTCTGCCCAGAGTAGACACTAACTGTCCATTCTACAGTGCCTGTTTATCCATATGACTTTCTAACATATCTGTATATGTGTGTGTTCCATATAAATGTTTTTGATGAAATTCATATAATTTTTTTAACCGAGGGTTGGAAAATGAAGGAAAAGCCCTGGCGCCCACCGCACAGCCTAATCTCATCTGCCTTGAAAATGTTGGTAGACTAGTTACCATGTCACAGATTGAATGTGTATAATTTGCAGGCAGATTTATTGTGTTTATTGTAGTTTTTCTCTGAGACAGGACCTTCTGATGACTTTGTGAAGACAGCCCTGAAAAGACCTTGTATATCTGGCTAGGCTATAATGATTAATTATTCTAGATTCTAAACTGTCGAGTTACCATGTGACTCAGTCAGGTTATGTATAGAGCAGTTCATATTTTTTTTTTTTAGTACTGCTTTGTAAGGCAATCTTGTAGGGCACCAGGAGAATTTATGAGGAAAATGACAAACAAGTACAGCTTCTTTTACTCTCAAATTGTGAAAATGAGCCAAGGTTACAACAATTGCTTATGAATATTTACCATTGTGTGTTTTGTAATTTTGATGGAGTATTTTTGTTTTCTCAAGTCATGTTGATAAAGGTTCTGATTAAGTTAAAGAAGCATGGGAATTGTTTTATTCTGTTTGTTCTACAAGAACCGATCTGGATCATGTATGTAGGTTAGATCAGACATGAATGTGTTTAAGATGATGATGAGACTAGGACATTGGTACGGCCAACATTGTGACATTGATTTTTTTTTTTTTAAATGTAATCATGGACAACGAATGAAGAGCTTGAACGTGTTAAAAGTGACTGTTTTTAGTTCATAGTTTTCATATTATTGGGATGATTAGAGCTGAGAGTTATTTGATGATGTATGAAAATCTCATTATGATGATATTTCCTTCATGTGTGCATTTACAAATGTGCAATTTTCATCCATCTAACAATGCATGGATCATGTTCTTTTCTATGGTGTGTGTGTGTGTGTGTGTGTGTGTGTGTGTGTGTGTGTGTGTGTGTGCGTGTGTGGTGCGTCCGTGTGTGTGTGTGTGTGTGTGTGTGTGTGTGTGTGTGTGTGTGTGCATGCAATCTGCCAAAGTGTGGTCATGTTTTCAGTTGCTTGATATTAAATAAAGACTATGATTCAGTTCTGTTAGTGCTTCTTTTTGTGTGTCCATATCTTCCTGTGAGTGTGTGTGTGTGTGTGTGTGTGTGTGTGTGTGTGTGTGTGTGTGTGTGTGTGTGTGCGTGGTGCGTGCGTGTGAGTGTGTGAGTGTATGTGTGTGTGTGTGTGTGTGTGTGTGTGTGTGTGCGCGCGTGCAATCTGCCAAAGTGTAGTCATGTTTTCAGTTGCTTGATATTAAATAAAGACTATGATTCAGTTCTGTTAGTGCTTCTTTTGTGTGTGTCCATATCTTCCAGTGTGTGTGTGTGTGTGGTGTGGGTGAGTGTGTGAACGCATAACATATTCTGCTGTTTCTAGGGAATGAATGTTTCACTGTTGCACATCATTGGGGGGGGGGGGGGGGGGGGGGGGGAATGGATGGAAGGATATGGTATGGTGTGGCAGTGAGGCGACCTCTCATTAAAGGATGGCCAAGGATGAAATGGCAGCATGCCCTGGCAGTTGTGGAAGTGGTATGTCAACTGACAGGCCTGCAGATGTCTTTCCTCGCCACACGAGTCTGTCCTTGCCAAAGGGTCAGCAGCTCTGTGTATTAGTTGGACGATGCTCCCATTTCGTCACATCCCATTTTGATGAGGTATCTCTGCGTGTGAGCCTTGAGGTGGGGTAGGCTAGGGACTCGGTGGATTCCTATCTTTCCATTCCTGGTATCTGACAGGTCGCCTGGTAGCCCTGAAGACAGCTGTTGCAAATGCCTCTGGATTGCCCTGCAAACAGGTAGGAGACTTCCCATCAAGGGGTAGGAACTCTGGTTCCATCCGCTCGTCTGCAACCAGACAACAGGTATCCATACTACAGCATCTCTCCCCACACACTTTTGCGTGTGAACAGTGAACACTGAACATTTTCCAGTCAACTACAAACCAGTGGGCTGACATGACTCAAAACATACGAATATGGGAACAACTTGCCTTTAAGGACTTTGAACAAAAAGAAACAAAATCTCACTGGTTTCAAAGTGCGGCGCCTGCAAGCGGAATTGATGTTGAAGTTTTGTGATATGTATGTTGTTTCAAAATCCGGCACAATAATCCTGTTTTTGCGCTATGGATACAGAAGTCTCAGCAGACTGGGACTTAAGCCTCCAACATGGGAGCTTCTTATTGACTTGGATGGAAGATAGTAATGAAGCTTGGCAGGAGGGGTGGGGGGGGGGGGGGGGGGGTTAAATCCTGTTGTTTGTTTAGCAGAAATGGAAAAGATAGGTCACACTGGGAACACTCTGTGTGTTTGTGTGTATGTGTGTGTGTGTGTGTGTGTGTGTGTGTGTGGTTTTCAAATTTAACAACTATCCACTCCAGGTGATATTAGACAGGAAAAAAAACCACACCTGATCATCAAAACGATAAATAAATAAACAACCCAAAACTTATGTTAAACCTAGAAAATTACAAATGGTTTTGATATGTGTGTGTGTGTGCGCGCACACACGCATGTGTGTGTGTGTGTGTGTGTGTGTGTGTGTGTGTGTGTGTGTTTAATGTGTTTTTTCATCACAACTTATCTTTTAACATGATAAAGTTTATACAAGACAATAGAGCATGACTTGTTCGTTTCATTGCATTTTTTATAAATCATGTTCATTCCCTTTACTTCATTGCTATGCTGTTCCGGAATAAAGTGCAGCTTAGTCTTCAGCCGTTTGAAATATAGTACATTAAACGGTTACGAGATGTCGTTACGGCTTCCAATATAAGGGACACAACTCATACATTCCTGAAACTTAAGTGCATACCATGATTGTTTCCCCGAAAAAATGTCAGTTTTTATGAACTAGGCCTAGTTTAATTTCAGATAAATTAGAAATGAACAAACTATTGTATATATTCACGTAATCGTTGTTTTAAATGCATTTATAACCAATTTTGAATTATCGGCTGGCCCACGTGATGCGAAGTCCTTCCTCAAGCATTGACCGAGTGTAGCAGACGACGAATATTCTATTTCAGTTTTGTACAGTCGGAAATAAAAAGATGTATCATGCTTATCGTTTGTTATGAAAATTCAATCACTATGATATACTTTTTCATTATTCATTGTGATTTTATTGAAATTTTTATCGGCGAGAGTTTCCGAAAACATCCGAATAAGCAGACTTCGGTATTGTTGTCTCACGTGACCTAGTTTCCATGACGTCACTCCCTGACGTCTGGCCGCCAGGGTCGTGCATGGCAACAAGGGTCTATTCTTTCAAAATAAATGCTGTGGCTGTACAAAAGCTAGTGAAGTGATGTGGTCACTATGCATGTAGAGAAATCCTCATTCGTGATCATGGAGCTGTTCTCTGATTGTATATATCGCGAGTGCAGTGTGAGGCAGTGGTGATAAGTTGGAGCGGACAGCCAGTCATGAAAGAATGAGAGTACAAGAGTAAACCCTATGCCAGTTCCGGTGCAGAGAACGCGTTCTATGTTTTCTACCGGGGATATCATGACCCACACGTATGACACGTCGTCCCATCTGCCTCCCCTTACAAGTCAGACTGTGGGGGGAGGCAGCACGCACATGAACCAGCATGGCGTCAAAGTGCAGCAGTTGTTCGACGATCACAAGCATCACCATCAACGTGAGCCTCTGCAAAATGGCGTCCGGCCCGACGATCAATCACAACTGCCGGCGGTTCGACCAGGCTCGAGTGTGGGCAGTGCTGGAAGCAGATCATCTCTCAGTCGAAGAGGAAATGCTATGGCCCCCGATTCGGCAATGAAACAGTATATGCACAAACTTTCAGCGTTTGAAACATCATGAGATTTTCAATTTTTCGAACGTTTTCTTTGTGGGCCAGAATGCAAAGAAACGACAAGGAGTGATAGGAGGTGCACATAATAACGGGTACGATGATGAAAATGGATCCTACATCCATGTGCCTCATGATCATATTTCATATCGGTATGAAGTGCTCAAAGTAATTGGAAAAGGTAGTTTTGGTCAGGTTGTGAAGGTTTACGATCACAAAGCCAATCTCATGTGGCACTAAAAAATGGTAAGGAATGAAAAGCGATTTCATCGTCAGGCTCAGGAGGAGATCAGGATCTTGGAACATTTGAAGAAACAAGACAAAGACAATACTATGAACATAGTGCACATGCTTGAGCATTTCACCTTCCGAAATCATATCTGCATCACGTTTGAACTACTCAGCATGAACCTCTATGAACTGATCAAAAAGAATAAATTCCAGGGTTTCAGTTTGCAGCTTGTGCGAAAATTTGCCCATTCCATTCTGCAGTGTTTGGATGCCCTGTACAAAAATCGAATCATTCACTGTGATCTCAAACCAGAAAACATTCTCTTGAAACAACAAGGGCGGAGTGGCATTAAAGTGATTGACTTTGGATCCAGCTGTTACGAGCATCAGAGGATCTACACCACATCCAGTCTCGCTTCTACCGGGCACCAGAAGTCATTCTTGGAGCCAAGTATGGCATGCCTATTGATGTTTGGAGTCTGGGTTGTATTTTGGCTGAGTTACTGACAGGGTATCCTCTGTTCCCTGGTGAGGATGAAGGAGATCAGCTGGCCTGCGTGATCGAGCTCCTGGGCATGCCCACCTCAGAAGCTGCTGGACGACTCCAAGCGTGCCCGCAATTTCATCAGCTCCAAGGGTTATCCTCGCTACTGTACTGTCACCTCACTGCCTGATGGTTCCACAGTACTGAACGGTGGGCGGTCAAGGCGTGGCAAGCCCCGAGGTCCCCCCTCCAGCAAAGAGATGACTGTAGCCCTGAAGGGGTGTGATGACCCCATGTTCCTGGATTTCATGAAGCGCTGTTTAGAGTGGGATCCTACTGTCAGACTGTCTCCACCTCAGGCCTTGCGTCACCCTTGGTTACGCCGACGTCTTCCCAAACCACCATCCCAAGTGGAAGGTCGGGGAGACTCGGGTGCACGACGCAGCTCCGGGAACCGTGCTGGAATGCCCAAACTGGCTAACGGCACTATTGGAGCAAGTGGCGGCAAAGCACGGCAGCTTGTCTTGCAGGAAGATCATATGCAATCTCAGCTCAACACACTCACACAAAACTGCCACAGATAGGATCTACAATTTAAGGTGAAGCCATACTGTAAACCCAACCCAATCCAGTTAACATCAGAACTGTCTGCAGTGCTACTTTTAGATCTGTGACCCATTCATTTGTTCAATGCCGTCCATCATGAATTTTAGAAAGTTCTGTGCTACACTGCTGGCTCCTTAAATTGTGTAATAAGTGGTGTGGTTATGTGTGAAATAGTATACTCACAGACAAGAAAACTTTCACATTAACAGTTCACAAACATGCCAACTTTCTCAACAGTCTGCATATTATTGGTCTTTGTCACTTTTAACAATCATGTGGGTAACAATATTTTAATTCCAGATATGTTTCCAGTCGTTCAGTGTATATTGCTGCTATTCTTTTTAACAAATTCCACTGAACTTCACAAAAGCTGCAGTTGTTGCAGCACACATGGGTGAATGTATTCCAGTCACCCTGTGGCTACCACTAAACATTTTGTAAAGTACAAAGTGGCATGGCCGACCACCTGCATGGCATCTGTATCAAAGAAAGTCTTGCTTCCAGCACAGTCTTAGTATTTTAGATGATATAGTCTAGGAACAGTATTTAAATTTCCTTGATGGTTGTTGTGAATTGATCTTCACATTGTTTCAGAAGTGTAGTGTACATCCAGTTCTGGAAATAAATTTGATTAAGTTTAAAGCTTAATGAATTTAAACAATAAGAATAGCTTTGTTTGGTCGGTTGTTTCTCTCTGTGTTTGTCGATTTTTTTTTTCAAACTATTCTTCTGTTATGCCTTGTGAAAGCTCTTTTTGTTGTTTTAAAATTGTAGATACAGCTAAGTCTAAATTTTCATGAAATGGATTGAAATGAAAATTGAAAAGTACATTAAACAGACAATTGTCATTTGAAAAGAGAGATCACTGCATGCACAGTGGGAAAACTGTTCCAAGGTAATGTCATCAAATCATTGCTTGTAACCTGGGAGTGTGAAGAAGAACAATAGTTTAAAAGTCTGCAACACAATTGCAGAGTAGGGAATGAGGTGGGGAATATTGTGAATTAGAAAAGCAATGCTTTAAACTGTGGTTCAGTTTGGAACATTAATTGACAAATTCAAGTGTCTTTAGTTTAGTTACATATTTTTCTTGTTCAGCCATTAATGAACTTACAGTGCTGTAAAAGAGACTTCATAATGTTTGCTTGAATTAAATTCAAGTTAGGCTGGTAAGAAATGAGCGTGCTGTTGTGTTCTTTTTATGTTGGTGGGGATTGGGATGTTGAGCCTTTCATTATGGCTGTTTATGTGTGGTGTTTTTTTTTTTCTGTTTTGTTTTGTTTAACAAAAGCTTTTCTGTGCTGACCAATATGTATACATCTGAAACAATACTAGCAAAGAGATCATATATGCCCAAACTGGATTAAGTTCCAGAGTTTTGTCTGTGATGGCTTTCCTAGCGGTGCATAAATTTTTTTTTTTTTTTTTAATTTTTGAATGTGTGAGGTTTTACGTGTTTACAATGTGCGAAATGTACCCATTATGTTGCCTTTGGTGTGTTACAACTGGTTTGTTACACTTACAGTGTGATGTGGGAGCAAGATGGGTGCTTTTTTTTTTTCAAGCTCACATGTTGGGACTCCAACAATAAGTACATAAGACAGTGTACTAGCTTCCAAAAAAAAAAAGAAGAAGAAGAAGAAAAAAAAAAAAAGAAGCAAAGTAAAAGAAAATGATGGAATGTTCAGTTATTATCAGTTGATGCAGATTTGTAAGTGAGCCTTAGAAAATGAAGTGACCAGTATCCCCTATAACCTGTTGGTATTTTGTTATCTTAGCTCTGATTTTACATGCCAGTTTGTTACCTCGTGACTATAAGCGCATATTAAATTTGGGGGGGGGGGGGGGGGGGGGAAGAAGAAGAGGAAGGGAAGGGGTGACTCATCGACTATTGTGTGTAAAGTTTCTTTTGGACTAGAGTTACAATACATTTTGTGTTTGTGTGCTCAATACAGTGTACTTTTACATTGTTATTCATGAGTAATTGGACTTTCCCTAAAAGCAGCAGAGTAGTTTTCTTCTAGACTACACTTACATTTTATGTAACTTTACATGCACAGAATACATGTCTTGATCTGTGTTATATGTCATGGAAAGGGATCAAGTATCTTCCAATTTCAGAAGGGAAAAAAGAAGACTTAGAAAACAAGTTCAGAAGTTCTCTTTAGTTTGAAGACAGTGTTTTTCCCTCTCTGTTTTAAAAATCAACTCATGTCTTTTTTCTTTCCAGTTTTGGCCATGTTCATAATTGGACAGTCAAGGTATGTGACATACTAGGAATTTGAGGCAATCAGGGTGTCTGATGTCAGGATGAATGAGGGTGAGTTCAGGACAGGGTGAAGCTAGTGAGAGATACTGGAGCATTTCATATGGACTCTGAGCACAAAAGCAGCACTTAACCAAGAGGAATGCGTGAATAAGGGGGTGCAGTATGATTTGGTAGGGCAGTCCATTATGGAAGTTGAAATGCCCCCTCCCCCCCCCCATGCCCTGCCCACATGCCCTGCCTTCCCCAGTTCATGATATAATGAAGGAAATTTGAATATTCTGTAGTGTATCATAGATTATGTTTTTTTGTAAATTATTATTCACATACTGATAAATTTGCATTGTGCACTTGATTTATATAGCTTGATATGATTTTTTTTGGGTGTTTATCTGATCACTTCAGAGAACGGTAGTTTTCACTTTGACTTAGATTCGAAAAAAGAAAAAAAAAAAAAAAAAAAGGAAAACAAAAAATGATGAAAAGTAGAGATGATTTGTGCATCTCGTTACTCATTTTAGGAGATCTATCTCTCATTAATGACAAAGAGATTAGAGATGATCATGATTAGAACTTCACTAACTTTTTGTTCAGACATCAGAAGCCTGCACAAGGTTCAAACAATTTTGAATGCTGGCACTGACATTTCTAAGTTAGTATTATTTCAGGGATTGTTAACATATCACTGTACTCTCTACAGGTTTGGTTTTATCGTTAAATATCATCATTATGAATATGAACAGTTTGAGTGTAAACACAATAATAAGCTTTCTGTTTTGAAATTTTCTTTACATAGATAGATGTTGGGATTTTTATTTATGTGTGCGTTTTTGAATATGTCTGAAAATTGTATGATAATGATATATACCACATTTCCCATACATGTACTCCGAGTCCCCCTAAACTGGAATAACACTTGATTTGAGTTTGTTTAAATTATATTCAGTATTGTAATGAATGTGGGTGCAATGAAGAAACCATTATGTCGAGGTAATCACAGACATGCATAAACGCACAGTTTCTCTCTCTCTCTCTCTCTCTCTCTCTCTCTCTCTCTCTCTCTCACACACACACACACACACACACACACACACACACAGGGACACAAAACATCGCATCACTCATAGCATGAATAGGAGCTTGAAAGTGGACAAAGGGTGGTGGAAAAGTTTCTCTTCCGGCACTTAAGTCATTCCCCTTCCTTTTCTCACAAACCCTCTTCATCTGCTCTGCCTTTCTCCCCATCCCACAACACCCTCCACCTCCTACACAGACAATTCCCAAACCCTTGATCAGTTCATGCTAGGCAGTTTTATGAGGAAAAATCCTGATTATCAACCATGTGTTTGTCACCTGGAATAATTCACCTCAGCTGGTTTTGTTTTCTCCAGTACTCATGATGCAGCTTTGTGCTTTGATGTGGATCTGTTTGGAATTGGAGCCAGGCGAAAGAGCTAAGCACATTTTAAACACTTGTTTGTGATCTGCTGCGTGTACGCACTTGTTACAGGAACACACAGGTTTTTTCATTCTTTGTTTTCTCCCCCTCACATATTTCCCCCACTGTTGAAGGTTTGGTTTTCCACCTGGCCATACAATTATGAGACAATCTAGAATGATAGTGGCTTGGAAATGACTGTGTGTTGGTGATAGTGTAATGTGTAGAGCTGTTGCATCTGTCACTGGAGGCAGCAGGTGTCCGCCCTTATGTTGTGTGTTTGCTTGCAACACTAGCGCCCTGTCAAACTGCACACAGGCTGACACAGTGTACATTGATCGGAACAGCAGTAGGTCCATGGTCAAGAGGGTCAGTCACTCAGTTTCTGATTCTGTGCATGTTACATTTCTCTTGTCTGGCAGATTCCAAGATGGACAGATCCCATGGTGATTTAGATGAAAGTGAATATATTTGTCTGTATGAAAAAAAAAAAAACAGATGATGAGGGTGCATAATAAGATCAAAGGACATTCTTACGCTAGATTTTTGTTACGTTGAGATGAAGGTGACCCAGTTGGGTCACTAGAAAAAAGCTCATGATGGAAGGTCAAGATTACCCTAATTAGGTCACAGTGACCTTTAACCTGGTTAGGTTTCATAATGGCCCAGTTGGGGATATTGAAACCAAAGGTCACTATTGTCAGAATTGATGGACTGTAGAATCTACCTGTCAAGGGATCTGTTGACTAATTGAGCCGATTGGACTGCACCTATTGAAGTCTTGTGTTTTTCTTTTTTTTTTTTTTTTTTTTTTTTTTTTTTTTTTTTTAATTGCTCCGGCAAATTTTTTGTTTATTGCTGCTTTCAAGTACATCAACAGCATTACTTGGCCATACTGTGTAGACTAGTGTTGTTTAGCAGCTTTTTGGGAGAAAAAGTGGCTGTGTGCTTCTAGTGTGCTGAGGATATTTAGAAAAATGAGAAGACTGTAACTAGGTGACAAGAAAAATCTACATTTTTGGAATACAAAGCTGGTTGCACTGAGAGCCTAATGCACTGAACAAGCTTTTCCCCCATCTTAAGACCTTCTGTGACTCATGTTCCTGTATCAATGAATGATGGTTGTAAACTGGTTTTCACCTTCCAGTAACTTTGGTCAGGTAGAGATGGTGTCAGATAGCACTGTCTTCTGCATCCAAAAGATGTGAAAATAATTCTACATAGTGTGTTGTGTCAAAATAGGCAATTATCAGAATAGTGCAGTTACACAGGGTTTTTTTTTTTTAAAAAAAGTGAGAGAGAGAGAGAGAGAGAGAGAGAAAGGAGGAAATAAAATAAGAGATACTGTGATAATGACCCACTAAGTCACATGAACACAATCAGTAATTCACTTAAATTTTGTGGTGAATGGTACTCCAGAATAAGTTGGCATTCAATTGATTTTTTAAGAGAAGGAATGGGATACATACCTTTTAACAACAAACTTGCATTTTTCAAAATGAAATTATTTCCATTAAAAGATTGTAAGTGAATAAAACCCTAGTGGTTTCTTGCTGATGATCATTTGAGTCATGCTCAGAAATTTAGTTGTAGTAAGGAATTCTACGCTGTCATCTATAATCTTCCATTTTTGTAAGCCCGGGAATTATTTTTCATCTCAGTTGCTCTCAGATAAAGTGAGAAAGAGCACTAATAAATTTACAGGTGAAGTCGAGACCCTGGTCTTGAAGCAGGCAAGTTTCTGGAAAAGAAAAAGTGGCCAAGGAAAGAAAACAGCTTACGTTTTGTCTGAATACATGGTGTTTATATTGTGAAGATCATTTGATCAAAATTAACGATGAATTGTGCTGTAAAGATCATGATTACATTTATGCAGTAGAGATGTGTGCCATGCAGCTTTGATAGAACCAAGGACTAAGGTCGGCGGCATTTCCAGTTAAAAGTTAGATGTGTGTGTCTGTGGATTTGAATTTATGGTATGCAGTTGGAAGAATAAAAGAGCTCAGTTGCGTGCTTACCTTACAGGTGAGCTCAAACCAAGCGAGCGTGTATGGATGCATTTTGAGTCAATCATTGCAAAAGATAAGTTTGGAGAAGAGGGCATAAAATGTGTATGTATCATGTGAATGGTTCTGCTTGATGGTTTTTTTTTTTTTTTGTTTGTTTGGTTTTTTTTGGGGTTTTTTTTTACAGTCTGTTTTATAGTTGAATTTTATCAAGCAGACTTGAAACAAACAGATTGAAGGGTCGTGTACCTTTAACTTCCTGGCCCCACCCCCTCCTTTTCTCAACATGTGTTGTGTACCTGTTTACAGAGACTGTTTATTTTTTGTTTTATCAAGTAACACTGTACCAAAACACATAAGCTGCATGTTCTGTGACTCGTTAAAAGGGTCATCACCTTTGGATTTTGTGTACATGATGTCCAGTACAGCTTGCAGAAGTTTTAGCACCGAGTGATGACAAGGGATCTTATGTTGTGTTAAAGTTTAAAACTTCCCACAACAACAGCCTTGGTATCTCGATTCACACAGAAGTCATTGAGTGTGTGTTTGTTTCAGTGTTTATAATACATGTGCGTGTGTCTGTTTGCGGAGAGACGATTTCTTCCTTAGTAATTTTTGTTTTAACTGCTCTGAAAATAATCATTTAAATGCTCGTTCTCTTTGCCTTTTGGTTCATCCTTTCATCCTCTCTCTCTTGTCTGTCTCTCTCTTTTCCTATCCAGCTCTCCCTCCCTCCCTCTTAAAATTTGTCAGTGACCTAACTGTAGTTAATGCATTTTTTTTTTTCTGTTTGCCTTTTTTTTGTGTGGTAATTTTGCACACATTTGTGTTTGCATCCATGAGGATGTTTTTGTGTGAGACTGTGTGGCTTTATATGTGTGTGGAACGTTAATTTCCTTGAGATTCCCCTTACTTTTTCTTCTCTCTCTCTCTCTCTCTCTCTCTCTCTCCTCTCTCTCTCTCTCTCTCTCTCTCTCTCTGTGTGTGTGTGTGTGTGTGTGTGTGTGTTGATAAGTTTTCTGTGTGTTGATAAGTATATCAGACAAGAGGATAGTTTTTTCTTTTTTTAATATTCAACAATATATCATAATGCATACATTTTGTCTTTTAGAGGTTTGTTTTTTTGTTTTTTTTTTTAACCAAATGTATGACGATGCACACATGATGTCTTTTGTTGTCCTGGTTTAGTTGACTTTTCAGGGACCTGTAGGCAGGTTTTGATTTACAGGGCAATTGATCTTGCATGAGTCAAACTCGCGGCAACAGAAGTGCTGGAGATTTTGTGATATATTTTTTTAATATATTTTTTGTGTCATGGTTAGGTGGAAAGGCGTTGCTTTTTTTTTTTTTTTCTGAACCCCACCCCACCCTCACACTTGCCCACTCCCTCTTCCCAAATTTTACCCCAGTTTATTCGCCGAGTATTATTTTACTGGCATATATGAGTTATACTACATTCTATTCCATTTATACTGTTTTACTACTGCAATATTCCAAATACATTGTACAAAAAATGTGTTGTGTGATGTATGCATAACGTGTGTGTAATATATTAATATTTCATATTGGCTGTGCCAAAAAACAGATACAAAGGAAAACTATTACTACTCATAATGTTTGAATGTTTTCCAACATCAAAGTTATGAGCCCCTCGGTAGTTTTAAGTTTTAAAATTGTATAAGTTGGCGTGTTTTACCATTATATTAAAGCACAGCATTTTTTTTTTTTTTTTTTTTCTTTTTTTTTCTTTTTTTTTTTTAAAGAACTACGGTATAAGTTGCAGTGTCAAGTAATGCAAAAATCAGGTAGATGTGCCAGATTTGTATTTGTGTGTGTATGTAAGAATAAGTGGGGTTTTTGGTTGTTTTTTTTTTTTTTTCTTGTAATTGTGTAAATGTAAATGGCGGTGTTGGGTACAAGAGAAATCAGCGGGATGTGCAAGATGTGTCGTACACATGTGTGTGTTGAGGAGAGGGTGTGAGGAGTAAGAGTAGAAGCTTTTTTTCTTTCATTGCATATCTGTGCGAGTGTGCGAAGGCAGGAAGCATTGGTTGCGGTATGGGTTTTTTTGATATTTACAAGTGTCTGATTTCTTTGTTTTTGTTTTCATGTCTGTCAATCCTTGTAAAGATTTTAGATACATATCCATTTCTGCATTTTTGGTGGTATGACTTCAATGGTTATACAGCCTCAGCACCAGTTTGATGAAAGGGTTATTGCCACTCACAAGTGCAGGCCTACATCTCCCTTCTCAGTGTGCGTCTAGTTTCAACACAGATGCAAGAGAAGTCTTCCATCTACAAAGCAAACAAAACCCAAACTTAACCTTGTCCCATGAGTGAGGAGTAGGTGTTTGTTTGAACAGCTGGGCCCACAGTCCATGCTGTTGAGTCACGAACTGTATTTTTATTCAGTCACATTGTGTCATCATGCCTTTCTATGTCCGCAGTGAATTTTTAGAAAAATATGTCCGCATCAGCGTCTTTCTGATGAGTCCTGAATTGTGGTCCTAGATCCATGTTTTGACCAAGTGTAAGTCTGGTATGGGGATTAGGTTCTAACCTGTGATTGGTTTGGCACCAAATACGAGTATGTGCTCTCCATAGTGGAACAAAGTGCCAAAATTTTGCCAAGAGATTTTCTTTTACCTCCTGAATTTTCAATGGTTATTTGTAGGAGAGGAGAACATTCTTGGTGTAGTGTTTTTATTTGTTTTTTAAGGTTTGTTAGAGAACTAAAGCAATCTGCTTACAGAGACCATTCGGCTGTATCTGGTCAGTGAGCAAGGTTTTCAAACAAGTCAAATGAAGGGAATGAAAGTAGGAATTGTAACATGAGTAAGCACTGCGTGCTTGGATCTTCAGTTTCCTTCCCTCCCCCTCCACACACATCCTCCACACAAGATATGTAACTCAAAGAGTGGTTTTCTATGCTGTGAACATCCATGCGTATATATATTCCAATACTTATATACTTATGGATACACTACATTTAAAACCCTAAACTGCTGACCACGAAGTTCTGGCATACAGAACATGTAAACATGACCTCGCTCGTGCACTTAGAGTTGAAACATGCTGTGGTGCGTGTGCTTGGTCTGATACATGTATACATTGGATTGTCAATGCTTTCAGTTGTGGAGAGAGAGTCTGTGATTATGTGAACAATGATTGTAGATTATGTGTCCAAGTTGGTCTGCACCGCAGGATGCTTATCTCGCTCTGTATAGTCAATTTCTTAAATGCAGAACTTCGTGGTCAGCAGTTTAGGGTAAAAAAAAAAAAAAAACGTGGATCTTTTTGCCTTGAAATTTTAGTAGTTTTTGAGGGTAAATAACAGAAGATAGCTCAACATTTTAGACCAAAAAAAAAATTTTTTTTTTCAAGATTTGAGATGCATGAATGTTTTTTGACAAATAGATACTACTGAGCCACTCCTATTTGTGTCCTGTGTCATAGTATTACTCGGACCAAATTTGTCAGGGATAGTCCTCAATCAGATGGTTTTAACAGATTTCCAATGATCGTGTTGAAGAGTGGTATACAAATCAATGCAAAAAGAATATGATAGCAGGACAGAGCCAGAGGCCAGCCATTCTGTTTTCACATTTCCTGTGTTCTTTCTCCTGCTTTTTTTATGGCATTTATGTGTGACTCGGTGCACTCAAAAAGATCAAGGGTATGGGTATAATTTTGTGCGTTCCTGGTTTCTTCATGAGTGTGAGCCAACACTGAAACAGTGAAGCTGAATCGTTAATCATCAGTCGTCGGACAAACAGCTTTAATTAAATTGGAGTGTCAAGCCCAGCAAATACGAATTTTTAAATATTGGTGTTGATCTGAACACATTAGAAAAGTTCTGAATTCCAAATATGTCATTACCACCATGTACTTGTTTCGGGGCAGTACACATGGATTCTAATTGTTGCATTTGATTTTGTATTTAGATCAGTATTGCATGTTGATCATGGTTGAAGGTTGACAACCCTGACCAGGTGATGTGTATGCCAAGGCAACCTGATCCACTGTCAAGCTCAGCATTGTAGTTCAGTGGGAAAAACATTTCCTTTTTGAATGGGGATGACAGGGACTCCTTCAGTACAGCAATCTCCCCCACCCTATCAAAGTTCAGTCCTAGTAACTTCCTTTTTCCTGTCACTCACTTTGATCCTGCTTGCCACCCCCACCCCATCCCCTCCCCTGTTTTCAGTTTCTTTCCTGTCATCAACAGTTTTTCAGCAGCTGTAGACCATTCTCCTGTCTTTGTTCTGGAAACTCATAAATGTTGTTTCTGTTACACAAGTTCGTTAAATGCCAGCATTTTTTTTCTTTTGTTGTCCAGCAAATGGTGAAAATTGTACACACTGTCCAAATTAGACTCTAGCTATCCACTCTTCATTGTCTATTGGCCCATATGGTTTTTTTGATGGTAATGAAATGTTTTTCAGTTATTCTCTACAGGTGGGTTTTTTTTTTTTTTTTTTTTTTTTTTTGTTGATCTGGGAGTGTAAAACTAAGTGGAATTCATGGCAGTGTCAGCGTGGCCCGATTTACATCTAAAGATGTCAGTAGTGCAGTGACCAGTCATAACCTTTTTTCACCCAGGAAATGGTGTTTTTCAAAGGTCAGATTTGTTTTGGCAAGTCACATTTTCTTTCCTGTGTGAGGTTTGCAGACCCTGAATAGGCTCTGTGTGATTGGGCTGGGCTATAATGATTTAAAGTTATGGAAAAGGTGTCTGCATGCTGTTATATACGAGGCAATGAGGCGTGCAGTCATGAGACAACAGATAGCACTGACACGCATACATAAGAATATAAAGCACTTAAACATGCCACACATATCAGCACATACATACATGTATATGCACATATACATGCACACACTTAAAACTCTCTCTCTCTCTCTCTCTCTCTCTCTCTCTCTCTCTCTCTCTCTCTCTCTCTCTCACACACACACACACACACACACACACACACACACACACACACATTCACATGCATACACATGCACACAACACGCACACTGTATTGTCTCTGGTTTTATTCAGTTTGCAAATACACAGTTATGTTATATTGCATTAACAGTGTCCGATGTGATCAGGATCAACTATCTTAATGAAGGACAATTTATTATGTGGCATTGACAGTATTAAATGTGATGAGAAGGAAACCGAAACTGCAGTCCTGAGGGGACAACTTGATATAGTGAGTATTGACCTTTTTCCCCTTTTTGAGCCTTACTCACCCACTGTCCATCAGAAAAGACTTCAGGGAAAAAAAAAGGGAGGGGGGGGGGGGGGGGGGGGGGGGGACACAAGGAAACTTCTTTTAATTACTGTGAGCCTGTCCAATTTTGTCAGAAAGATATTACACAGAGACCCGGTCCACACTGTTGAAAATAAACTGCTAATCCATTTTCAAGTTATTGTGTGTATTGTGTTGTATAAGTTTTCCACGAAAAAGCTTTTTCTGTGTGAAATTTGGGTTGCTTTCTGTCAGGAGTGCTTGTTATACAATTGTACAGCACTGTTTGTGTGTGTGTGTGTGTGTGTGTGTGTGTGTGTGTTGTTCAGCCTGTGTATACTTTTGTTGACATATCAGAGTGGATTTTTTTCCACAAATATTACCGATGACATCATAAAGAATTGGAGGATTTGTCCCCCCCTCCCCCCCTCCCCCTCCCTCTATGAATACCAGTTAGGGTTTTGAAACCAGTACGGGGCCCCCAGCTGTACACAGCAGGTCTGCCACCATCATAATTATAGTGGTCCCAATCGCCGCTGATGCGGCCGCTTACGGTTGGCAGGGCTAGTTAAACACCATATACCTAACCATCCCTCAAAAAGAAAAAGTAAAAAAAGAAGAAATAATGTGCTGTTTGAAAGAATTTTAATGCTTGGTTGTGGTCGTACTAGTCGAGAAAATAATTGCGGACGGTTTAGGAATGGGGGCAGGGGGTTTTTGTTTGTACTTGTGGGGGTTTTTTTTGTTTGTTTGTTTGTTTTAATGTGTTAGCAGTTAAATAATGGATTCTGTTGAAAGGTCTCTTCCTTTTTGGCTGGGAGGGGGATGGTCATTACCAGCATGATTTTGTTATGGTGGTTTTGCCAGACTTTTTAATCGGACTCCACATTGTCCTCTCCCCCCAACCCCACCTCTTCCTCCTCCTCCTTCCGCCCTCTTACCCACCCCTGCCCTTTAAAAAGCATGAGCAATCATGTGCGTGACTAAAAGTACCCACATACATTGATAAGTTTGGTTGTGTGTTTGTGTAACCTTGAGAGAATGTGTGCGTTCCTTAAAGTGTCCCATATACATAATAAAATGTTGATAAATTTGTTTTTGTGAGTGTGTGTGTTTGTGTGTGTGTGTGTAACCTTGAGGGAACATGTTTAATACAAGTGCCCCATGCACATATATTGATAAGTTTGGTTTTGTGTATGTGTATGTGTGTAACCTTGAGGGAATGTGTGTTCATATAAGTATCCTGTATACATACATTGATAAGTGTGTGTGTTTTTTGAGTGATGGTGTTTTTTGTGTCTTTGTATTTGTATGGTCATGTGTCGGTGAGTACTTGTGTGAGTGGAACAAAAGTATTTGTGTGCATGAAAGCATGGTTTTATGTAGATTATGTTTGTGTATACTTTATGTGAGTGGCAGCATACGAGTGACTGAGCGTGTGTGTGTGGCACAGCAAGGTGTTGCTCTGACAATATGAACTACAGGAAGAGCTGTGACAGTTCCCCCACTTTGTTCTGTACAACTGGCATTCCTGAGGTGATCTATAGCAGTGTAAATTTTTTTTTTTTTTTTTTTTTTTGTTGTGCATTTTGGTTTGTGTACATATAATGCATACACAAATGTTTTGTACATGGTATTTCGCATATTATAAGTTGGTACAAAATTTTAGCAAAGTTAATGTTTTGATTTTTGACACAATGAAAAGTACAATTTTTGAAAATAATTACTATTATTATTACTATAATTGTTATCACTATTATTATTATTATTATTATTATCATCATCAATTGCAACATGGAACAGACTAAACCTTCTATTACTACTATTATTATTATTGTATTAATATTACTACAATTTGGAGGAGACAAAACCTCTGGTGATTGAATAAAAGAAAGAACAAAGATTGTTCCTGGTTTCAGTTGGATATTATGCCCCTGAATGTTTGAGGATGGTGTACGTTTATGTGTTTACATAAAAATGGTGTGTGCTGGAAGACTTGTTTGTGATTTTTTTCCCTCTCTCTCTCTCTCTCTCTCTCTCTCTCTCTCTCTCTCTTATGGCACCTTGTTTTGTGTTTGTTTTGTCTTTGTGGTTGTTGCAATCATAGTCGTTTTTCTGTTTGTTTATGCAGAGACGTAGAGTTTTCCTTCACGTCTCTGGTTTATGCCATTCTTCATTCTCTCTCTCTCTCTCTCTCTCTCTCTCTCTGTGTGTGTGTGTGTGTGTGTGTGTGTGTGTGTGTGTGTGTGCGCGCGCATCTGCTTCGTTTTATTTCATTTTAGTAACAACAACAGTTCCAGTCATGTTGGCATTGGAGGGAATGAAATGGCTGATCGCTTGGCCAAGAATGCCACAGCATGGACTCCAACATAGTTATCCCCAGCACAGATCTAAAACCGAAAGTTAATAATTATGTCAGGGACTTCTGGCAGGAGGATTGGAACACACACAGACGGATAAAAACAACTCTTTCAGATCCGTCCAAACCTAAAAGAGTTCCTTTCATCCACCTCTGGTGGTCGCAAAGATGAAACGGTTCTATGCCGGCTGCACACCGGCCATTCGTATTTTGCCCTTTCATACCTTTTAAAGAGTGAAGAAGCTCCGTGGTGCATTCCATGTCATGTGCCACTCAACAATGAAGCACATTCTTTTAGAATGTTCGGACTTGCATGATGTGAGACACACGTGAGAAGAAATGACGCTTGCGCTGAGGAAGGGCGAAAGGGGCGACAGATGTTAGCTAATCCTCTGCCCTACCTCTGGCTGCTTTGCTGATTTGTGTCTGTCTTGGGTACTGGCGCGATTCATCATTCCCCTCACTACCTCGTCCCCTCTCCCCTACCTTGACCCGCATACACTTCTGACTTCACCATAATCACGGGGCTATTCCCTCCCCCACTACCTCTTCACTCCCCCCCCCCCCCCCCCCCCCCCCCCTGTTCTAGGCCATTTTTTTTCCCCCCCCACTGATCTTTCACCCCTCCCTCCCTCCTGCCCTTCTCTCAACCCCCTTCAGTTCCCCTAGGCCATTCATATCCCCACTAACCCTTCACCCCTAACCCCCGCCCTCCGACCCTCTCCCACCCCCTCCAGTTCTACTACGCTATTCGTTCCCCCACTAACCCTTCACCCCTCCCTCTCCCCACACCTCCACACCCACCACCGCCTTTCTTCCAGCCCCCTTAAGTTATCCTTTCCAGTCAACAGGCAGTGACGAAGTGTGCACGCGCCGTGTCTGTTTGTTTGTAAGCATAACAAAACCACACTCCGCACCGGTGGGTGCTTGAGGAGATGGGTAGTTACGAGCAAGGCAAAACAGGATGTGATGAGCAAGAAAGATAGCACTTCAGCGCCCATTGTAAAAAGAATTCCGTGCCCACAACTCCAAACGCAGCTTGCGGCACCCATTCCTCAAGCACACACACCGACACGAGGCACTTAGAACAAACGAGGATACTTCACTGGTGAGAAAGTTCCAAGCTGAGTGGCCATTCCATATCTTGAGGCAACAACGGCAGAACAAATGAGAAAGGAACACTCAAGATCAAAAACGTTACATCGGCTTTTGTTTTTTTGTTTTTTTTTTTTTTTTGTTCGTTCATTTCTTCTTCCGCGTTTGTCAATCAGGGACTGGACTGATATCTGGGCAAGCCTGGATATCAAGGTTTCTGTGGGGTTTTTTCCCCCACTGATTTCAACCGCTGGACAGCGGCCCTGCCCGGTAGTTCGTAAAATCGAAACCCGTCCGAAAGCGGTGTGGCTAGCCAGATTCCACCCCGCCCAGAGTCGGCCCCCCCGATAAAGTGGCAAAGTCCAGGACATGCCCGCGTATAAACTGGCCTTGGCCACAATATACCCCGGGTATGAATTAGCGTGGGCTTTTTTTCTTAATTGGAGTATAGTTTGGCCCAGGCCAGAATAATATCTTCTGGGTCATTTCGTACTCCCCCCCCCCCCCCCCCCCCCCCCCCCCCACACACACACACGCCTTTTTTTCTCCCCTGAAACACATAAACAAGATAATTCAGGGGGCAATAATTGTTTTAGAATTTTCTAGGACAGTGGCACATTTAGCTTGGGACCACAATGCACTGGCCAAATATCCATGTGTTTTCAATGAAGGATGGATGTCAGACTGCTAACTGAATCAGCTTCATCACTCGGTTCCTTGCTTTCCGCAGCAGTAGAGCCACTTGCCATTAAAAGAAGGCAAAACCTAAACATAAATTGAAATCAAACAAGACGTGACTGTACTGTGGGTATTTCATCTCAACGCTGCTCCTTATGAGCTGTAAAAAGCCAGAATTCCATTCCCAAACCTCGTGACAGCAAACCGGTGAAAACTGAACAAACGTGTATAAAATGCAATGTGTTCAGTGTGCAAGAAGGAATTCACGTCTTTGCTCACTGCAACGGCATGATAGCTGGCAGCGAACTTTAGCAAACTGTGAGTTCTGTTTATCACTTTGATATTACAAACATTCAAACATGACTCAAGCAGAGAACGATGAGCGTATGCGGAACTCGTACATACAACATAAAATGTGAAACAGACCGGATGGGTGAGTGAGGTGGACACAGGGGGTACACTCCGGTCAGAAGAGGTATAACATGGCCTAGGCTGGTTTCAACCTCGAAGGTTAAAGTACCTAGTTATACCTAAGGTATTAACTAGCTAGGGGGTAGAGTTCAGCCTGTCTCACCGGCTTAAATGTCAAAATCGGACCGTCACCCCGTTTCTGGATAAACTGACAAACAGATCTAACCCATTCCAAGGTCAATTGACGTCACGTTTTAGTCCCTTTACTTGACATTTTAACGTTGACATTGGGCGACATTGCTGAGACAATTTTGTTGGCCACTGCTTTGGTGTATTGATACTGCAAATGTGTGAGGTTAGGTAATTGTCTCGGTTTTTGTACTCCCAGTTCTTATAGAACAGGGAGTACCTGACAATTGAACGAAGAAATGCTGTGTGTGTGTGTGTGTGTGTGTGTGTGTGTGTGTGTGTGTGTGTGTGTGTGTGTCGTGGTCAAAATGTGTTTCCACTCGCTCCAGACAAAACTTCTGGGCCGATATTTCCGAAAATTTGTACGTTATGTTCATTACGGGTCATGGATGATGCCCGATGTTTTATTTTACCAGATAGCCCGTCACTAACGCCTATAACGGCCCAAAACGGTTGTTCTTCTTTATGGAATATCTCAGAAAGTACTTGTATTCAGGATAAACTGGGAGTACGTTACATGCTTTGCATCTTGTTTTTTCTTTTTTGTTAAACTGGCCTAGATGCTGCGGAAGCTTGATTTGTCCTGGAAGACTATTACAGTATCTGCAGTAACTCTGCTGGAAAAGAAATCCATGTTGGCTCTGCTGTAGCTACTTGGACTGGGTTTGTATATATATATATATATATATATATATATATATATATATATATATATATATCATGTAACCAAAACGTCTTTGGCTCTCGCTGATTATGTTTGGAATTCTCTTTGGACAGATACAGATTACACGAAGGAACAATAGCCTTGGCTTTCTATATTATTTTTCGCCCGTTGGATTCAGTCCGGTTTTAATATTGAAATCGGTTTTGGTCCGTTTGGTATTAAAACCGGTTTCGATATTACAAGGTACCCGCCCTGCCCGCTCATACCAACAGCGAGGTATATCCAGAATTCTGCTAATCGCATCGCTCAGAATATGTAAGTAACAAATCGTTTTTGTAATGGAGAGAGAGAGAGAGAGAGAGAGAGAGAGAGAGAGAGAGAGAGAGTTTATCTCCATTTTCGTGCCAACAAGATAAATGCATGGCATGAGCGGTACATAATCAGAAATTATGTCCTTGCATCTGATCCTTAGTACTTACAGACAGAATTTATCGGTAGAAACAGGAATGATGGATTCTCTTGTCCGTAAGACAGACGAATTAGGTGCGCAGGCCATTAGCTTAAACGGCTCCTCACGTGGGAGAGTGGAAGCCAAGTTCTGAGGTACACAGTCAGCCGGCCATAGAGGTTGTGTGGATAGCAGTTCAGCGAGGGGTGGCCTGGTTCCTGTGGCTCTTTGGGCCTGAATGGCACTTCGCTCTGTTCATATCTACAGTCGCTGTGCTCTGATTGCGCTAGTTTCCCCAGGAGGATCTGCCGACGGCAGTTTTTGTTCAATCTTAAACAGTGTTTGACATAACTCCGCCAGACAACATGGGCAAACGAATCATGAGACAAAACACAACGCGTTTCGAGCTTTAAGGTCTTCTTCAGGCAAGACTAGCAACACCAAGGACGACGAAAATGAAGAGCCAGCGATCTCGTCCAGTTCGGTTTCTTCTTCTTCTTCTTCTTCTGTCTTCATTATTCTTAGTAGTAGTAGTAGTAGTAGTGGTAGTAGTAGTACAACTACTAATACTACTACTGCTGGTGCTGCTGCTGTTGCTGCTGCTGCTGCTACTGCTACTACTACTACTACAAGGCCTACTACTACTACCACTATTACTATAACTATGATGATGATGATGATGGTGATGATGATTATCATTATCATTCTTCTTCTTCTTCTTCTTATGGTGGTGCTGATGATGATGATGATGATGATGATGATGATGATGATGATATCATCATCATCATCATCATCATCATTTTATGTTCCCAGTTGACTGTGTATGTCGCGGCTCTTGAGGCTATCCTTCAAAGCGATGTTCTTGAGCCTCAAAAGAGATCTGCTGTGGTCGCACTGCCCCTGGTTCAGCAGCTGGTCTTACGGGAAACACTGTGGACTGACAGGCTGGTCTTACGGGAAACACTGTGGACTGACAGGCTGGTCTTACGGGAAACATTGTGGACTGACAGGCTGGTCTTACGGGAAACATTGTGGACTGACAGGCTGGTCTTACGGGAAACACTGTGGACTGACAGGCTACTGTTCTCCGTGCTCATGGCATTTCCTGCCCCTTCAGTTGACTCTTGATGAGCACATACTCAGCGATGCCGGGACAGCCACACGTCCAGAGCTGGAAAGGTTGACCACGCAGTTTCTTTCCCGTGGGTCACATCAATGCAGCAGTCGCGTCTTCTCCTGTCATGACTCAGGGCTGTGCTGCAATGCTCTGTCCAGCGTACAAGTATCTCATTCTGCTTGGTCAACAGTGTTGACTGGTCAGATGAAAGAACAGGAGTTGAACCAGAAGCCACCGGTGCATGTTTGTCTTGGTACAAGGTCTTAGAGCTGTTGGCACCGGCTGCAGATTGCAGGTTTGACTTCCCTTTCCCAGCATGGAATCCCCGACTGCCTGACTGTCTTGCTGTCGATGCAGCCTCGCTTGCTCATTACGTTTACCTCTGTACAGTGTCCCTTAGAGGAGGAGCAGACGGCAGGGACTTGCAGATCATCTCTTGCAGCAACATACCCAGCTGGAGCCCACAAGAGCGATGCTGGCCTCGTCACATGTTCTTCTCTGGCTGATTCCTCTCTCCCAGCCAGCCAAAAGGCTGACTCCTCTCTCCCTGCCAGCTGAATGGCTGATTCCTCTCTCCCTGCCAGCTGAATGGCTGACTCCTCTCTCCCTGCCAGCTGAATGGCTGACTCCTCTCTCTCCCTGCCAGCTTAATGGCTGATCCTCTCTCTCCCTGCCAGCTGAATGGCTGACTCCTCTCTCCCTGCCAGCTGAATGGCTGACTCCTCTCTCCCTGCCAGCTGAATGGCTGACTCCTCTCTCCCTGCCAGCTTAATGGCTGATTCCTCTTTCCCTGCCAGCTGAATGGCTGACTCCTCTCTCCCAGCCAGCTGAATGGCTGACTCCTGTCTCTCCCAGCCAGCTGAATGGCTGACTCCTGTCTCTCCCAGCCAGCTGAATGGCTGATTCCTCTCTCCCAGCCAGCTGAATGGCTGATTCCTCTCTCCCTGCCAGCTGAATGACTGATTCCTCTCTCCCTGCCAGCTGAATGGCTGACTCCTCTCTCTCCCAGCCAGCTGAGTGGCTGACTCCTCTCTCCCTGCCAGCTGAATGGCTGACTCCTCTCTCCCAGCCAGCTGAATGGCTGATTCCTCTCTCCCTGCCAGCTGAATGGCTGATTCCTGTCTCCCTGCCAGCTGAATGGCCGATTCCTCTCTCTCCCTGCCAGCTGAATGGCTGATTCCTCTCTCTCCCTGCCAGCTGAATGGCTGATTCCTCTCTCCCTGCCAGCTGAATGGCTGATTCTCTCTCTCCCTGCCAGCTGAATGGCTGATTCCTCTCTCCCTGCCAGCTGAATGACTGACTCCTCTCTCCCTGCCAGCTGAATGGCTGATTCCTCTCTCCCTGCCAGCTGAATGGCTGATTCCTCTCTCTCCCCTGCCAGCTGAATGGCTGATTCCTCTCTCCCTGCCAGCTGATGACTGACTCCTCTCTCCCCAGCCAGCTGAATGGCTGATTCCTCTCTCCTTGCCAGCTGAATGGCTGATTCCTCTCTCTCCCAGCCAGCTGAGTGTTCACCTGCTCCAGATTATGCGGTGACTGGAACAGCGTTCAGCTTCCGACACACACAGTGTGATACGTACTTCACGTCTGTCTCACTGTTGATAATGATACAGTGAAAAATGTTCTGCTGCTTTGAGCGAGAATAGGTCTACATGGATGCATGTTTGGGACGTGTCTGCTTGTCGGAAGAGGGTGTTGGTGATGGAGAGTTCATCATGCAGTGCTGCACACACAATCAACGGCGTCAATCCATTGGAGTTGCCTATCCAGTGCCGTAACGCTAAAGGGTGTTTGAAGATGTCTAGTCCATGCCTAATCCAGCATTAAAATCCCAGAGGATGACTGTCTATGTGACTGACTTCATCCAGGAGACGGTTCAGGTATCCACAGACTGCTTCTTTGACAGCATCGTTGGGGTGTAGGCACTGACAAAGACAGTGACAAAGACATCCTCTGTGAAGCTGAAGCCCAAGGCCTTGAGGTGATCGTTGATGTCTTTAGCCAGCAAGTCAGTCAGACTCCTAACAAGTTTGTTGCGCGTTGTTGCGCTTACCAAAATGCTAGAGGCGTTTTTGAGGACCTCTTCTAGGTTCCTGGCACTGAAATAAAACATGCAGCCTCCTCCAACTTCCTCCAGTTGCAATTCATCTATGTATTTGCACGCGCCCTAAGGCTGTTACGTCGGTCTGGTAGGGGTCAAGCACCCTGGCGACGAGTCCACATCATCTTGGTCTGCCTCCTCTGTCCAACAATGTTCGTACATTGCATGAGGGTGAGGGACGTTTCCATTCTCTTCTTAGTGTTTGTGTCGTTTCACTGACTCTATAGGTCAGTGGGTGGCCAGGCATGTCCGATTATCAGCCGAGTGCTTGATAGCTAGGTTTCGTTTAGGGGTCTTTGATCTCCCCCGGGTATGCAGAGAGAGAGAGAGCGCCGTGCTGTCTCTTAAAAGGGCTGCTCTGTCGCTGTGGCTGATAGGACACGGGCACCGTTTCTACTCCCATTGTAAGGTGAACGACCCACACAGCACAGCCGCCGACATGCAGGGTCATGGCTAAGAATTTCAGGAAGCATCCACTGCCTGTTCCAGTCACCACTTCTCCATTACTACAGGACTTGAAGACAACCTGGTCGGGTGTTTTTTCTAAATTCCGACCATCCCACTTACCTGACCATCATAGGAAGTTTAAAATGAAGGCAGAACGTGCAATTCCGTCCCCATCCCCTCCACTATTGATGCTCAATTATCAGCAGGTGCACAAACTGCCACACGTGGGACATCGACAGGACGTGCTGTTTTGCTGTTCAGCGGAGTACCCATCTCCTAACAAGATTTTCCAGCCAAGGATCAAGGATCTCTTCCTAACCTGTACAGTGGTGAACAGGTACTGCAGGACCTGGGCAGAGAGAGGACTCCGAGAAAGGTTCTCCTACTGCTCAAACTCATTGGGGAAGCTGGACAGCGGGGAGGACAGAGGGTAGGGTTTGGGATTCAGACTTTCCCCAGCCTTTCCTAGATGGGCTGGCTACCAACAGAGACTGAATGGGGAGACTGTCTGTAGATGGTGAGACTAGAACGTCCTGTTGTCCAAAGATACTTGTCTACAGACAGCTTGTTCTGAAGGGCCTCCGGCTTAGAACGCTAAATTCACTATCTACATGAAAATGTTGTTTTTAAGAGTCGCAGGTCGAAGAAAGGCACCTTTTCTATATTTCTAACGCTGTTATTATTATTCAGCTACTCCACAAATAGTAAGTCCTCATGATTGGTATACACTCCCTGTATAATAAACACTCGAAGGCCGTGTCGATAACACAATACTCGCTATCACATGGTCTTTCGAAGTGTTTGTGTCGGCAGCCTATCCTCAAGTTCTACACTCAAAATATTAACTGAACATCCTGGCTCTGAATTGTAACCCCTTTTTACTACCAGAGATGACATGAGACACACACACACACACACGCGCACACACACACACACACACACACACACACACACACACACACACAGAGAAATTTGTCCGTTATATAGGATGATACGTATGCCTGTCTGATGATAAACCTTATGTAAGTAACCGAAATTGTACCCGGAAAGTACCACTGAAAAATATCATGAAGAAAAAATCCGAACATGAAGACTTTTCTTAAACGTTATTTTACCTCCGACGTTACGCCTCCATCCATGTGTGTTGGGTATCTGTCAGCAAAATTACGCAAACGATAATGATCGAATTTTGACGAAACTTTATCGAGATAGAATGTAACCGTACGACAGACAGACAACAACAGCAACAACAAATGTGGCGCGGGTGTGGATCAACGGGCGAATCCAGAGTTCGTTTGACCTCGACAGGTCCGCGCTCTTCCTACTGTTCGCTTTCTAGTTTGGTTCCTTTTTCAAGTGGCTGACTCACCTGTGAGTCTTCAAACAGCACATTAACGTTGGTTCTTTGCCTTAACTAGGCTGACCCTGGAGAAAGGTCCAGTGACGGTGAGGAAAGACCCACTGACCACAGGGAAAGTCCTGTTGACAGTGGGAAAGACTACAACTTTGGATTCTCTCTCTCGAGGGCACATAAGACCGTTTGGCGAAAGCTTGGCTGTGTCTGGAGTGGCACTGTCTTCATCTTTCCTTGGGCGGGGGTAGTTGGGTCTGTGGGGGTGTGCTCGACAGCTGGAGGGTGCTGTTTTTCGCCGGTGGGCTCTGCAGTCATGAAACACGGGCTGGTACACCCATGGGGACTTTGAGGCTGTTATGAGTTGCATCCCGTAGTCTTATTTACCTCTGCTCAGGAGCAGTTATGTCCCTTGATATCTTAATGGAGTGTCCTACGCGTGCCTGTACCCATTGTCAACACAGCGCAGGCCTCCAAGGGTGGTACAGGGCTGCTCAAAGGGCAGGTGAGGGTAGTGCTTCTCTGGGTCCTCCCCAGCACCTTAGGGTGTTTCTTTTTCTTCTTTTCTTCTTCATTGGCGCAGAGGAGCAGTCGGTACACTTGACGAAAGACACGTTCGGGTCAAAGATTACAGAAAAGGCAAGACAGGTATCTTCACCTTTTGCTAGTTGGAGTCCTGTTGCACACATTGAAGGCATCCACTACTTCCTTTGCCGGCTCTGACTGACACTGTGTCTGCCTCCAGAGCACGGGTTAGCTGTCTCTTTACACACTTCGCCATCGGTAGTGTCAAACTGTCAAGTTTTGAGCACACGGAACAAGAAGCGTTTCGCGCAGGCAAAGGCTACGCGCCGGGAATGTGCCACCCTCGCTGAATAGCGGGCAAGAAGAAGCTGGCGTGCGTGATTACCTGAGAGGGCAGTCCAACCAACCGAACAAATTCAACCGGCGATGCTCTTCACAGGACACGCATGAGGCGACACCTAACCTTTGTCTGGAGTTGTACTGTTTTCACCTTTCAGTGGCACAGCAACGAGTGAGGCCGAACGACTCATACAGCAATTCGCTTGACGATGTCAACTTTCGCCGGTGGGCTCTGTCGTCATGAAATATGGGACACCTGGGGGGGCGCCTCCATGAGGTTCTTTGTGACGCGAGGTGGTCAGACAATGACATCTGCGAGGGAGCAGTTATGCCCCTTGACGTCTCAGTGGAATGCGCTGTGTGTGCCTGCACCCTATGCGAACGCAGCGCAGACGTTCAAGAGTGGTGCAGGATTACTCCCGACTGATTGGTTGGTTTGGCAGTTGTGGACAGTTTTGCTCTGGGTCTTACTGGCACCTTCGGCTGTACCTCTTTCTTGACGCCATCAGTCAGATGGTGTGACTGACGGGCAAAACTGGCAAATCCCAGGAAGGTTAGGGATAGGGTCATCATCCCATTGGACCATGTCAGATATCTGCAGTATTTTATTTTATGAGCTGGAGAGTCTATTGTCTTCAAAGAAATCATTTGCACGTGTATTGTGAAATATTATTGACTTTGGAACACATTTAAATGTATTGTTCGCAAATGTGACCAAAGTTTCAGTGGATGACGCTGAAAATGTGTCGCCAGAGCCGACTGTCGTGTTTTTTTTTTTTTTTTTTTTTTTTTTTTTGTTTGTTTTGGTTTTTGTTTTTTGTGTTTTTTTTTTTTTTTTTTTTTTTTTTTTGGGGGGGGGGGGGTTGTATTGTTTTGTTTTGTGTTGTTTAAAAAAGAAGATACTCTCTACTAAGCGGAACAATCCCATTTTACATAGCCCAATGGATTGTTCTCATGAGCCCTCCACCATCTTCCCACTGCCTTAATTTTTAAAAAAAAAAAAAAAAAAAAAAAAGCACTTCTCTATTTTCAATTTCTGTTGCTCGTTTTGTTTTGTTTTCGTTGATTGTTACATCAAGAATCGATGATATACTGACAATACCAAATTATTCAAATGTGCTTAGAATCTAAAATTATCAATGTAGTACATGATCAGAGTATAGATAAATGAATCACTAGGAACCGGCCTGATCTCACAGGTCTTGTGTATGATTAATGATTCTGGAGGGACCAAAATATACCCTGATTCGGTTCTGACTTCACCTATTAGAACTTATCTAAAACCAATATTCTTTTTGCTAGTGATTATGTAGGCCTAGTTCGTTTTTTTTACCGTTGACTATTCCTTCACTTACAATAATGATAAATAACGACGTCCAAATGTTGATAACCTCTTTAGGGTAAAAATGAATATTGGGACAGTATTTAAAAATAAAGTGTCACAAGATGACTTCTGGTGTTGGAGTTATTTAGTGAGAAACTGATTACCTGTGGTTCAAGAATCACAAAATTCACATAGAAATTTAAAAGGTGTGTGTATTACATCACCTCTTGCTTTTCCATACTCTAAACTGGGCAAATTAACAACAACAACAAAAATGAATAAATGGATTAGTATTAACCGACTGGTTTTCAGAGGATGACCTCTGGTTTTAAAGTTATTTAGAGAAAAAAACTAAAATATGAGCGGTTTGAGTTTCACGAAAACCACATAGAATTTTAACGATGTATGTCATATCACCGCGTACCGCTCGCTCTTCCATATTCTAGCCGGGACCATTTTAATTGATTTCAACCTGTTTTCGTAATGTAAGGGAATCAAGCCAATCATTCTCATAGTAAATATCCCTTCTACCTCTTCGCTTGTGAATTTGCATAGGAGGAGGAGGGAGGAGGAGGAGAGAGAGAGAGAGAGAGAGAGAGAGAGAGAGAGAGAGAGAGAGAGAGAGAGACGGGAGGGGGGGGGGGGGGTTGAGAGTGGCAGGGGGAGGGAGGGGGCCGTAGAAGTGGATGAGAGACAATCGACCTGACATACACAGTACTTGAAGGTTGAGTTATTGATTGTTATTTCACCACAGTAGGATTGATTGCACGCAAAGTTCATTAATCTGAATACTGGTCTGTAACTGGAACACGTTTTATGTATAAGGCTAGGTGGCATGTTCAGGGGAATCGAACCCGTAATTGATTGAAACTGGATGCGTCTGAGGGACATTCAGCTGACATACGCTGACACTTTTTAATCAGAATATGGAAATAGCGCAGGACGCAATCCTGCCAGCGCTATCGGCCATGCCCTTCAGTGACTCATAAATGACTGCGTCCCCTTTCAAATGCTGTTAGGTTTGTGGTGTTGCCGTTGTTGTTTTCGTCGTCATTGTTTAACTCGTTTGCGAACAGTTTTTCCTTCGGCATATCTGCGTCATTTTGGAGACGCTGGAATAGGTATGGCAGTTTATATCATTGTCAGGTTCAAAGTTTGGATGTCTGCGGGGGAGTGGGAGAGGCAGGAGAGAGGGATACCTGGGGGGGGGGGGGGGGGGGGGGGGGGGGAGTGGAAGGGGAGGGGTTGAAGGAAGGTGTAGCGTCCATGCCGAGAAACAGGATACTGTTCATGCACTAAATCATTAAGGCTGCTCTTCTCTTCTCCCTCCCTTTTTCTTTGTTTTTGTCAGTTTCGTTCCTCTGACCTTTAGAGAAAGTTTCAGGGCTCCAATCGAGTTGCGTTATATTGTCACGTATTCGTTCCGTTCGCTTGACAGTATGGTAGCCCAGCTCTCATTGTCGTACTTCAGCTTCCGCAGGTGAACGCCGAGTTCTCTGGAAACGAACCGGAAGGAAGTCAACAAACACCCGATTCAGCCACCTGACTGTCCGTAAGTACGAGAGACAGAGACAAAAAAAAAAAAAAAAAGGCGAAATTTAACCATCTGAAGCTTAATTCAGCATCATTGCCTTTAAAATCCACTTCATCTTGCGAATTCGAACAAGATACATGTTGTGTCAGAGCGCTAGACGTCAAAGAAGAAATCTTTCCCAATGATGCTCGTCTATTATTGTTTGTCCCCGTGCGCCAAGAAACAGTAACTCCGTCCTCTGGTTGGTAGCAGGAACGCTCGGCATTGTCGTTCCCTAACTAACGGACCTGTGGTGCCGTAGATCTCCAGCGACCGTGTTCAGACGTGTCAACCGGACATGTGAACGCTCCGATCCTGTGGAGCCGTTTCAGGCCAACAGTTATAGCAAGGCTAAAAATACCCACCCGTCCGATTGTCCAAGACTCTTAAGCTTCTGTGACGGACAAGCGGAAATTCTCCCTCGCCACCCGTCCGTCGGACAATCTATTTTTGATAGTGTTAGTGAAAGGACGACTGAGCGTAGACCAATCGCGCTTCCATCTTTCCCTTTTCACTTTCACGCCTTTACTATATGTCTCTACCCTCCCCTTGCCAACACTCCCCACATTCTTAAACACAAATAGCAACCTTTTTTTTCGATCTCTACCCTGGTGATCGAATTGATTGTTGGATATCGAATATGTCTCTGTTAGGCCTCGATTACACATGTGCAGAA
>JADBJO010001206.1:122500-127500 GCA_016801955.1 Conus betulinus | reverse complement strand
CTCTCTCTCACTCTCTCTCTCTCTCTCTCGCTCTCTCTCTCTCTCTCTCTCTCTCTCTTGGCTTTACCCTGTGTGTCTTCTTTTTTTTTTTTGGTACAACTAATGTCAGATAGGCACTTAAGGTCTGACCAGCGCGTTGGGTTAATGTGTAGGTCATACATCTGTTAAGTCGTAGCCACGAGACCCTCTTCTTAAATTCTCTCATCTTAGCTATCAGTTCGTTTATCCATCAGCTTAAAATCAGGCGTAATGGGGTCTCAAAACCTAGCGGATGTGGTGTAGCGTATATGGATTAGTCTGCACGCAGTGACGCCTCCTTGATGAAACTGAAACTGTGCGTCTGCTTGTTTATTCCCACCCCACTCTTCTCTTTATCCGTCCGTCTGTCTGTCTATCTGTCTGATTGCTTCCGTCTGTCTGTCTGTCTGTCTGTCTGTCTGTCTGTCTGTCTGTCTGTCTGTCCGTCTGTCTGTCCGATTGCTTCTGTCTGTCTGTCTGTCTGATTGCGTCTGTCTGATTGCTTCTGTCTGTCTGTCTGTCTGTCTGTCTGTCTGTCTGTCTGTCCTGTCTGTCTGTCTGTCTGTGTCTGTCTGTCTGATGCTGTCTGTCTGTCTGTCTGTCTCTCTCTCTCTCTCTCTCTCTCTCTCTCTCTCTCTCTGTCTCTCGTGTTAGTCTGCATGCCTGTGTGTTTCTTACCCCATCTACCCTCCTCTCTCTCCCCCCCCCCCTCCCCCAGTCACCCCCACCCCCCCCCCCCCACCCCACCCCCACACTCTCCTCAATTTCCCAGTTGTTACAGTGACAACCAGGACACAATCGTGGACGTCCAGTTTCAAGGCTTCATGCTGTCCTTGGCCAACGGTCCCCCTCTCGCCACTGGACATTGCTGATCTGATTCCAAAGCCGCCCTTCTTCTTCCGCCCCCCCCCACCCCCACCCCCACCCCACCCTGCCCCCTCTTCCTCCTTCTCTTCCATCTCTTCTCTTTTCCTGCTTTCTTCCTCGCTTAATTCTGCTCTCTGTTTTCTCCGTCTCTCTTGCGGTCTCTCCTCTCTGTGCTCTCCTCTGCCTCTCGTCTCCTCTCAGTACTCTGTGTTCCCCATCTCTCTCCCACGTATGCTCCTCTCTCTCTCCATAGATCTCTCTATCTCTCTCTCCAGATCTCCCCTCCTCCTCTCTCGAAGATCCGTCTCACGCGTATCTACAACTCCATCGTCTCTCTGCGGTCTGGTGTCCTCTTCTCATGTGTGCGTGTGTGCGTGTGTATGTGTGTGCGTATGCGTAGCGCGCAGCTAGATAGATAGATAGACAGACAGATAGATATAGACAGATAGATAGATAGATAGACCCACATAGATAGATAGATAGATAGATGTTAGAGAAAGCAGAGAGTTACGAAGATATAGACACGCATATATACCCATACACAAACACACCACATAAGTGAGTGTGCGCGCGTGTGTACACACACGCACGCACGCACGCACGCGCGCACACACACACCACACACACACACACACACACACACACCACACACACACCAACACAGAGCCAACACCCGGGTACGATCCCTTTACAGTCCACGCCTTTCCGTATGCTCTTGCGTCATGTCCCAATGCCCTTCGCCACGACCGAGCCTACACCACCTCTCCCTTCCCTACCCCCTGTCCCCCCTTCCCCTTCCCCCTCCCCCCCCCCTCCGCCCTCCCCCCCCCCCCCCCCCCCTCCACCCCCCGTCCCCCTCTCCCCTCTCGTCCAGACCCGGTGGCACCCAGGGCCTCTCTGAGCGAAGATCCTTTATGTTTCATCCGGCGTGTTGACAAGAGTCTTAAAGCCACGCTCACGTCTGCCAACCTCAAAGTGTTAAAGAATGATCCGTCTGCCAGCCGGTCTGATCAGTCTGTCTATAACCCCCTTCCCTTCCCGCCGCTCACCCTCTACCCCCCCCCCTACCCTAACTCCGTTACCGTCTTCATAGTCTCCCCCACACCCCCCCCCCCCCCCCCCCCCCCGGGCTGTCCTGTTCTGTCTGTCCTTTTCCGTCCACGCATTTTATGGACCAGTACATTAGATAGAACGATCCGTGGGGGTATTCATATTTTTCTTTTTTAATTTGTCTTTTTAGACTCTCTCTCTCTCTCTCTCTCTCTCTCTCTCTCTCCTCTCTCTCTCTCTCTCTCTCTCTGTGCGCGTGTGTGTCTGTCTGTCTGTATGTCTGTGTGTGTGGTCTGTGTCTGTGTCTGTCAGTCTGCCTGTATGTCAGTTCTCTCTCTCTCTCTCTCTCTCTCTCTCTCTCTCTCTCTCTCTCTCCACTAGCACGCGCACTTGCTTGTGTGTGTGTATGTGTGTGTGTGTGTGTGTGTGTGTGTGTGTGTGTGTGTGTGTCTGTCTGTCTGTGTGTCTGTCTGTCTGTCTGACTGCGTCTGCGCATTGTCTGTCTCCTTGTCTGTGTTTGTGTTTGTCTGTCTCTCTGTGTCTCTGTCTCTCTATATAGCTGTGTCTGACTGTCCTCTCTCATTCTCTCTGTTATTCTCTCTCTCCTTCCCCCCCCCCCCCTCTCTCTCTCTCCTCTCTCTCTCTTTCCTCTCTCTCTCTCTCTCTCTCTCTCTCTCTCTCTCTGTCTCTGTCTCTGGGGCTGAGTGGGAAAAAAGCATGTGTAATTTGCTTATCTCATTACTCGGGCAACGTGGCAAAAAACAGAATTTCGTTCCCCCCCCCCCCTCCTCTCTCTCTCTCTCTCTCTCTCTCTCCGTACCTCTGTGTGTGTTGTGTGTGTGTGTGTGTGTGTGTGTGTGTGTATGTGCGTGTGTGTGCGTGCGTGCGTGCGTGTGTGTGCGTGTGCGTGCGTGTGTGCGTGCGTGCGTGCTTGCGTGCGTGCGCGTGCGCGCGCGCGCGCGCGCGCGTGTGAGTGTGTAATTCTCTGTGTGTGGGGGGGGGGGGGGGGGGGGCGTGTGTGTGTTATTTATAACGTCTGAAAAAAAACGGATTTGTGGACAATACCTTTCTCTTTTTGTATCTATGATATAAATGTCACGTTGCACTCTGTCTTGTGTGTCTATTTCTGTTTTGGCCTTCTTTCAGTGACATTGCGCCTTGTTTCAGTACTCTTTCCTGTGGTATTAAAGCATCCCTACCTGGCAAAGAATCCCAAGAAATTCCTGTTGTATCATCTCCTTCACTCTCCTCATCAGCATTTCCTTTCTTCTCCTCCTCTCTTCCTCTTCCTTCTCCTACTCCTTGTCCATCCTGTTCTTCCTGTTCTTCTTGTTCTTTTCGCTCTTTTTGTTCTTCTCGTTGTTGTTGTTGTCGTTGTTGTTGTTGTTTCTGTTGTTGTTCTTGTTCTTTTTCTTCTGCTTCTTCTCCAATGGCACTGTCTCCGTCTTTCTTTCCCCCACCATCTGTGTCCCTAATGGCACTGTCTCCGTCTTGTCTCCCTTTCCCCCCACCATCTGTGTCCCTAATGGCACTGTCTCGTCTTTCTATCCCCCACCATCTGTGTCCCTAATGGCACTGTCTCCGTCTTTCTCTCCCCCATCATCTGTGTCCCTAGTGGCACTGTCTCCGTCTTTCTATCCCCCACCATCTGTGTCCTAGTGGCACTGTCCCTTTCTTTCCCCCACCATCTGTGTCCCGTGGCACTGTCTCCGTCTTTCTTTCCCCCACCATCTGTGTCCCTAGTGGCACTGTCTCCGTCTTTCTTTCCCCCACCATCTGTGTCCCTAATGGCACTGTCTCCGTCTTTCTTTCCCCCACCATCTGTGTCCCTAATGGCACTGTCTCCTTTCTATCCCCCACCATCTGTGTCCCTAATGGCACTGTCTCCGTCTGTCCACCTACACAAAGTGTATATTTTGTTATCATCAAAACACATTTCTGTAAATCCTATCACTGTCGATTTTTCTACTCCCCAACAAACTCTCTCTCTCTCTCTCTCTCCTCTCTCTCTCTCTCTCTCTCTCTGAGTGGCTTCCCCTTGTCTGGCTCCCGTCAAGACG
Source organism: Conus betulinus (assembly GCA_016801955.1). Classification (NCBI taxonomy): domain Eukaryota; kingdom Metazoa; phylum Mollusca; class Gastropoda; order Neogastropoda; family Conidae; genus Conus; species Conus betulinus. Next base: position 123,505 of record JADBJO010001206.1, on the reverse strand, counting down.
TGTTTTGAGCGGCTGTGATAAATTTTGATCCAGTATCACCTGTAATCCGTTCAGTATGCCCGTCGAAGGTCTTCCCCATGTTTTTAGACACCGCGCTCAATGCTGCTCTGCAGGAAATGACGCTGTTCTCGTTTAAAAACGAGAGGGCAGAGGCAAACAAACGGTCGTCATTCTGCGGTTAACGACTACTGACCAGCCCCCTGCCATTCGAACCAAAAACCACCGTGCTGTTTACCGATGAAAATGTCCGTGGCAGGTGAAGAGAGACAGACACAGAGCGGATAGCCATAGAAGGAGACAGTTGATACAGGCAAGTGAACTTTCATCTTCTCCATCGAACTTGTTTGTGCCGACGCCACCAAGCCTGTTTTATAACGACAGTGCTGACCACAGCCAAGCAGTTTGTGGTGACGTGTTGCTGTGTGATAACCACCACCCTCACCCTCCCTACACCAGCCTGCACGAGATCCACAGCACAGTGACATTCAACAGGAAACTGACATAGGGAAGTGTGACAAACAGTCAGTGACAGCCGCTTTCGATGAAGCCTCTATATTGGATTTAGTGTCAGTGAAAAAACCGAGTGGTGTTACTCAAGCGTGTGTTGACGAGTCGAGTGCAGTGATCTCTGAAGAGGACAGGCCACCACTGACTGAAAAGGCAAGTACACAGCGCAGGACCGAAGATGAAGCAAGTGGAACTAATGATGAATTACGAGGAAGAAATGATCCGAAAGATATTTCCCAAGTGAATGACCCACAGATTCATCCTTCAGATAACGTGACGGAAAGTGACATACTGGCATGTTTACAGGACTTGAAAGGAGACGTGGACAGTCTTCCCTATGCTGACTGGGGAGTCGTGAAGCTGACCTCCAACAGCGCAGCTGTCCACAACGGAAATCTTGACGACTGTGGCTAAACTTGTTGGCCATCATGTTGATAGTGACATCAGTGTTCAGTTGGGCAACTCTTTCCGTGAGGTGGTTTCCCTCATCGCGATGTT
>JADBJO010001206.1:110000-117500 GCA_016801955.1 Conus betulinus | reverse complement strand
TTGATTGATTGATTGATTGATTGATAGATTGATAGATAAATGGATAGATAGACAAGAGGGTTAGATAGATAGACAGAGTAAGATAGATAGGCAGATGGATAGACAGATCGATAGATAGGGTTTGATAAATTGAGAGATAGACAGATAGACAGACAGACAGATAGATAGATAGATAGATAGATAGATAGATAGATAGATAGATAGATAGATAGATAGATAGATAGATTGATTGATTGATTGACTGATTGATGTGCGTGTGTGTGTGCGCGCGCGCGCACACACACACACACACACACACACACACACACACACACACACACACACACACACACACACACACACATCTGCACGTAAGTTCTATTACCAAGACGCAAGTAGGTTTTCAACAACGAACGCTACACCGGAACTGGAATGGTAACCAACATTCTGAGCGGCAGACATCCTCACACACACTATCAATAGTGTAGGACAGGCAACGCGCATTGTCAACACAGTACGTCTGTGTCAACACAGTACAGTCTGAGATGGTTCTGTCAATTAGTTGGTTGTAGACGGTCGGCGTTAACAACGGTGAACGTGGAAACGAGATGAAGGCAAAACAATGATGATTTCGTTGGGCGTAAGACACAAGACTTAGTCTTGATAAACGTACACCCTTGTGTTCCCCACACACACTTTGTGAACCGTCACCACGATGAACGCGACTAACACCACAGCCTCTGTCCTGTCACCCCTCTTTGTGGGACACAGCCTCAGCCATGTTGCACGTGCAGTATTCGCAACCATCGGCGGCGTCATGGTTGTATGCGGTGTGGCAGGCAATGGACTCCTGATCACAGTGATCTTCGGACCTTTTCGGAAAAAACGAGTGTTTCATGATCTGTTTCTGGCAATCTGGCCTCTGCGGACACTGTGACCTTGGGCTATTGGCTGACCTTTTTCGTCCTTGACATGATTTTGGGGGGGTACCATCCTGTGGTGAATGAGGCCCATTGTCAGGTGAACGCCATGATCATTTGTACTACCACGGGGGTACGTGAAGTCTGGTTGTTTTTGTTTGTTTGTTTTTTTTTTTTCGTTTGCTCCAGTGTTTGTGTTCTACAGGCATACATGAAATGTGTGTGTGTGTGTGTGTGTGTGTGTGTGTGTGTGTGTGTGTGTGTGTGTGTGTGTGTGTGGTATGTGTGTGTGTGTGTGTGTGTGTGTGTGTGTGTGTCTGTGTGTGTGATGGGCTATTTGTGTGTTTACATGATAAGTGCGCTCTCTCTGTTTACATCCCTCTCGCTCTCTCTCTCTCTCTCTCTCTCTCTCTCTCTCTCTCTCTCTCTCTCTCTATCGCTCTCTGTGCGTGTGTGTGTGTGTGTGTGTGTGTGTGTGTGTGTGTGTGTGTGTGTGTGTGTGTGTGTGTGTGTGTGTGTGTGTGCATGATATGTGCAGCCTCTTGTGTGTGTGTGTGTGTGTGTGTGTGTGTGTGTGTGTGTGTGTGTGTGTGTGGTGTGTGTGCGTGCGAGCGCGCGCGTGTGTGTGTGTGTGTATTTGTGTGTGTGTGTGTGTGTGTGTGTGTGTGTGTGTGTGTGTGTGTGTGTGTGTTTTGCATGATTAGTAGTGTGTGTGTGTGTGTGTGTGGGGGGGGGGGGGGGGGGGGTTACACACACAGTGCAGTGTGTGTGTGTATGTGTGTGTGTGGTGTGTGTATGTGTTGTGGTGTGTGTGTGCGAACGCGCGCGCGCAACGCGTGTGTGTGCACGTGTGTGTGTGTGTGTGTGTGTGTGTGTGTGTGTGTGTGTGTGTGTGTGTGTGTTTTGCATGATTGTGTGTACGTGTGTGTGTGTGTGTGTGTGTGTGTGTGTGTGTGTGTGTGTGTGTGTGTGTGTGTGTGTGTGTATACACAAGTGCAGTGTGTGTGTATATATGTGTGTGTTTGTTGTGTGTGTGTGTGTGTGTGTGTGTGTGTGAGAGAGCGAGAGAGAGAGAGAGAGAGAGAAACAGGAGAGAGAGAGAGAGAGAGCGCTAGGGTGGGGGTAAGTCGAAAGTGTTGTGTGTGTGTGTGTGTGTGTGTGTGTGTGTGTGTGTGATGTGTGTGTGTGTGTGTGTGTGTGTGTGATACTTGCACGTGTGTGTGTACCTTTGTACAATGAAAACTAAACTAGTATATGACGTACGCAAAGAGACGTGAAACGAGTTGTCTTACCATTCCCTTTCCCTACAGATGTGCATTCTGTCCCTGCCTTACAATCCCTTTCCCTACAGGTGTGCATTCTGTCCCTACAGGTGTGCATTCTGTCCCTAAAGGTGTGCATTCTTCTGTCCCTACAGGTGTGCATTCTGTCCCTAAAGGTGTGCATTCTGTCCCTAAAGGTGTGCATTCTGTCCCTAAAGGTGTGCATTCTGCCCCTAAAGGTGTGCATTCTGCCCTAAAGGTGTGCATTCTGTCCCTACAGGTGTGCATTCTGTCCCTACAGGTGTGCATTCTGTCCCTAAAGGTGGGCATTCTGTCCCTACAGGTGTGCATTCTGTCCCTACAGGTGTGCATTCTGTCCCTACAGGTGTGCATTCTGTCCCTACAGGTGTGCATTCTGTCCCTACAGGTGTGCATTCTGTCCCTACAGGTGTGCATTCTGTCCCTACTACAGGTGTGCATTCTGTCCCTACAGGTGTGCATTCTGTCCCTTCTGTCCCTACAGGTGTGCATTTATGTCCCTACAGGTGTGCATTCTGTCCCTACAGGTGTGCATTCTGTCCCTACAGGTGTGCATTCTGTCCCTTGTGCATTATGTCCCTGCTGGCCATCTCCGTCAACCGTTACCTCCACGTTTGCCATTCCCAGCTGTTCCAACGCCTCTTCACCTGGACGCGCACCGTGGTCATCTGCATCGGGATCTGGACAGTGTCCATCCTGCTGGCCCTCCCTCCCTCTTCCACATCGATGAAGGCGTCTACCTGTACAGTGCCCCCACGCACGAGTGCAGCTTCGACCCCCCAACTCTCAGCTACGTCGAAATTGTGGTCATCCTCTTCACCGCTATTCCCATGATGGTCATCGGCTACTGCAACTACGCCATTTTCCGATTCTGGAGGAGAGCCAACGCTGCTTTGTACGGCGGGAAAGATCAGAGCTCAATGCGGACACTGTTCGGAGGGAGGAAGAAAAAGAATGCCAAAAGGAGCCAGGAGACAGAGAGTGCAGCAGGCCAGGAGCCTCAGGAAGAGGCTGACAGAGGTCACCATGAGGACGGGAAGAGGCGTCCAGTCACTGACAGCGAGGAAGACTTTTCACGCACTGGTGGAAGCACTTCCAACGACCTTGAAGACGGACTTACTGCCAGCACTGCCTGGGATGTCGACAGACCTGGCATTGAGGTGGACAGCGCCTCTCAGACTGACCATCCTTCGGCCCAAGTCGGAAACGTGAAGAAAGAGTGGTGCGTAACAACAAATCTGTCCACCGCCAGCGTGGAATTTTATCTCCCGAAGCAGGTGGAAGAGGAGGAAGAGGAGGAAGATCACGGTGAAGTGGAAGAACTTCGTGACTGCAGTCACACGGCGCCTGTCCCAGTGCAGGAGTCTGAACCATCCAGAAAACTGCCATCCCTGGACAACAGGAAAACGACTCCACAGGTAGACACACTGATGGTGCCAGCCACGAAGACACCAGAGACACTCTCCCCTTCACCGTCACAGTCCTCAATGACGTCACGCCGCAAAACACCCTTTGATTCGAATCCACAGAAATACCCGACGACTGTGTCCTCGACCTTACAGCGACCACGCAAGAAGCGTAGCGCCAAAGAAGTGGCCTTTGTTCGCTCTTTGTTCGTCGTGTTTCCTGCTGGCCTGCCTGGCCTTCACCCCGTTCGGCGTCATCACTGTGGTCCGCTCTTTCGTCACGGTGCCTGCGGAGGTCCGCATCATGGGGCTGTTGCTGCTGCTGGCCAACAGCTCGGTGAACTGGGTGGTGTACGGCGTGATGAACCCTTCCTTCAGGTCAGCTTACAGGAAGTGCGGCCGGCGCGGCTGTTTGGAAAAATGTTGTCCTTGGAAACAACAGTGGACAGACGTCAGAGCTAGTGGGACATAGTGTCATAGGAGGAAACAACAGGAGACAGGTGTCAGAGTTAGTGGGACATAGTGTCCTAGGAAACAACAGGAGACAGGTGTCAGAGTTAGTGGGATGTAGTGTCATAGGAGGAAACAACAGGAGACAGGTGTCAGAGTTAGTGGGACGTAGTGTCATAGAAGGAAACAACAGGAGATAGGTGTCAGAGTTAGTGGGGGACATAGTGTCATAGGAAACAAACAGGAGACAGGTGTCAGAATTAGTGGGACATAGTGTCATAGGAGGAAACAACAGGAGACAGGTGTCAGAGTTAGTGGGACATAGTGTCATAGGAAACAACAGGAGACAAACGCAAGAGGTAGTAGGAAAATGGCGTCCTTGGAAACAACAGTAGACAAGCGTCAGAGTTAGTGTGAAAATGGCGTCCTGGGAAACAACAGTAGGCAGTCAACAGGTATGATGAAGAAGCATGTCGTGTGAAACAACTATATGAGCCAACACACAAGAGCAGAGAGACGGTGCTGAGGCCAGGAGCACATTGTATGTTCTCAGTACTCTTGTCTAATGCGTGCAGGGTTATCCCCAAAGAGAAATTCAACACTCCATGAGAGTGCAATATTGATCAGACAAGGATGCAACGTGGGAGGTTGAGCTTCACTTCGATCAAGGGAACGCTACAGTGTGAGGGCTGTTACATATACCCTGCGCCGCATTTTGCCGAGCCATGAGGCTGCTATGCACTGAGGTTACAAGTCAATGAATAAACAGGTGAATAAAAAACGCAAGAAAAGACTGGGGGACGAGGGGAGGGGGCGCGCGGCAGGCGGTGTGTGTGTGTGTGTGTGTGTGTGTGTGTGCAAGAAACGAGCTCAGGTACGCGACTTGGCATGTGCCTCAACAATGACCCGTCGGGCTGATCATGGGATGTGAGTGATAACTATCATGTCTGCGTCACTAAGGGCGTGTGTGAGTGTGTGTGAGTGTGTGTGTGTGTGTGTGTGTGTGTGTGTGTGTGTGTGTGTGTGTGTGTGTGGTGTGTGTGTGTGTGTGTGTGTGCGTACGTACATGCGTGTGTGCTTGCGTATGTGTGTGAGAGAGAGAGAGAGAGAGAGAGAGAGAGAGAGGGAGAGAGAGAGAGAGAGAAAAACATGTGAGCATATTTCCATGAAATTATTTTAGGCGCGGAGGAATGGGTAGTTATTAAATGCCAGTTTTAAAGAAACAAGGTTGTACATATATTTGCATCATGTAACGAGAGCGAAAGAGAGAGAGAGAGAGAGAGAGAGAGAGAGAGAGAGAGAGAGAGAGAGAGAGAGAGAGAGAGAGAGAGAGAGAGAGCTGATGTCAGTTTTGGCCACCGAACACGACAGTAAAGACAGTAAACGATAAATATAGCAAATACATGAATTTTGAATTTTGTGTGTTTTGATTTTCTGAATCAGAGAACGAGGCTGCGTTCTAATTCATGTGCTATGTCTTTATCATCTTCATGATCTACACATAGAGAACAGACCTTTTCAGCAAATCTGGTTTGAATTCTTTCTCGTGTCAGATAGCATTTTACTAATTCTAAAAAAAAAAAATGATATCCTCAATAGCTATTGAAGCAATTGTTTGCTTATCAAAATTAAATTCGCGGTCAAAGGGTACCAAATAAACAGAAATTTGTGGATATTTAAGTGATCACTATTTGGAGATTAACGGAAGTAATGATAACGTTGTTCTGATATAATATTTGATGTTAATTTTTTTTTTGGAATATACCAAGAACGAATTCAGCCGGTTTGGAAAACATAATCATTTTGTCAGCATATCAGGGCATAAATGGAACGTTTTTGAGACCTTTGCACATAACATTGTCTGTAAAATTATAAATAGTTTGAGGCAATGTTTTTCCTTCCTTTTTCTCGCTCTGGAAAATCTTCATTCAAATTTACATTCAATTTATTCTTACTTCATTGTTTAGTGGTGAATTTCTGAAATCATGCGGTGACATAACTAATTTTCAGTGCTCTACAAACATGACGTGTTTTATTCATATTTTTAAAGCATTAGTGTGATCCCCGGGCGCGAATATGTAGCTTTATATCCATGCTACTTTACTGTTTATACTTCGTAACGTATTCAACAATACGTTTCCTGCAATGAATTACATTTTTTTTTTTTGTCTATAAGTAATGTTCATTGGAGAAAGTAAAGAGTTAAGCGTAAGTTTTGGTAACAATGTTTCTTTCTGATTTTGTTTGGGTGGGGTTTTTTTCCTCGGCCAAACCAAAGTGAACTACAAAATCACATTTCTGTCAGAAAATGTTATATAACCGAATTACTAACATGCTCTTGCTATGAATCCTACGCATACGTGCCATATACAGATAGCAACACATAGTATCCGATCTTATATGAGTAAGCACTCTATGGTAATACGTGGATCCTTTCCAATTTACTCTCGTAATCTACAATGGTAGACTGTCACTTATTTTTCCATGAAAAAAAAAAAAAATGCCTGTGTTTGTTCTTTCCTTAATTCTTTTTAATCGCGAGAATGGACGTGGTGGGAGACTGGGACTGGGGTGTTAACATGCTACGTTTCTTCGTTGCTGTTGTTGTTGTGGCGGTTGTAGTTGTTGTTTTGATGATATTGTAACATTTCGAACATTCTGCCACTGTAGGTATAATGACAAAGCGATATGTCAATGGTTGGTCTGACGTCTGACGTGTGTTGTATTTTAAAATGAAGCTGCGCTGTGTATAGACTTTAAGATATGACGTATGTTGTATTTTAAAATGAATCTGCGCTGTGTATAGACTTTTAGAAATGACGTATGTTGTATTTTAAAAACGAAGCTGCGCTGTGTATAGACTTTTAGATATGTTATGATTGTGACTTGACGACTTGATATGTCTGAAATTGAAACAGAAACCGTCAGTGAATGGGGGGGAGACGAGTTTTAGTAGAGCTGTCTGTATTGTTAATTGCATTATAGGAAAGTTACATCTCTTTTTCGGTTTTGTAAGTAAGGTGTCAATATTCTTTTCGAGTTTCACTTGCAGATATTCGACAGTATCCTTATAAACAGGAGTAATGTCATCCATAAGTCACAAGGTCAAGTTCTCCTTCTCCCTTATCCCATCTTGCTCTGTCTGTCTGTCTGTCTGTCTGTCTCTCTCTCTCTCTCTCTCTCTCTCTCTCTCTCTCTCTCTCTCTCTCTCTCTCTCTCTCTCTCTCTCTCTCTCTCTGAATCCGATATTGTTATCACCGTGGTCAAAAAACATACCACACTGTTTTCTTCCCCGGATAACTCCATGCCGTTTTCACGTACGCACTTTAATGGTCAAGTTCCAACTGGCAGATGTTTTGAATACAGGTAACAGATCTTTTTTTGTTTGTATGTCTTGTCCTTACAGCAAACGTTATCATCACACCGAGCAAGATTTATGGCCTT
>JADBJO010001206.1:102500-105000 GCA_016801955.1 Conus betulinus | reverse complement strand
GAATCAGACTCTATTCATATTCTCACTCGACAGCCTCTTATACCAAGTCTGTCCTGACTGAATTAGTCTGAATCAGCATCTTCACTTTACAACCCTTATTCCAAATCAGTCTTCATGGAAGAGTGAATCAGCATCCTGAGCTGACAGTCTTCATTTGATCTTACACCAGATTGAATCATACTGAATCAGCATGCCCACACGGCAGTTTCTATATTGCAAATTAGCTTGATGGCACCCGCGTGAATTAGCATCCTTACTTTGGTTGTCCTCACATCAAATTAGGCCCGATGGAATCAGAATGAATCAGCATGTTTGCTTGGCAATTCTGATTCCTTAGTGGGCCTGATGAGATCAGGATCAATCAGTATTCTCACTCGCCAGTCCTTCCTCCAATTCTGGCTTGGTGGACTCAAGCTGAATCAGTATCCTAACATGACAGCTTTTGTTTTAAGTCAGACCTGAAACAATATGAATGATAACAATTCAAAAAGGTATACAAATCGAGAGATGGCTAACGGAGAGAACGGTGGGTTGTGGGTGTGAGGGTTGGGGGTTGGGGGTGGAGTGGAAGTGGAGGGAAGTTGTGTGTGTGTGTGTGTGTGTGTGTGTGTGTTGTGTGTGTGTGTGTGTGTGTGTGTGTGTGTGTGTGTGTGTTCGCGCGCGCGCGTGTATGTACGCGTGTGCGTGCGCGTGTTTGCGTGTAGACGACAAGAAGAGACAAGAGACAAAACAGACAGAGACAGGTGAACGGAGAGACAGACGGATGGAGCGACGGACATATAGAAGCAGACAAGCAGACAGACACTGAGACAGGAGCGGACAGGCGTAAGACTTTCCTCCACCCCCCATATGAGAGCAAACATAGTGCCAGGGATGGCGTCAGATGATGTTATTGGTGGTGGTGGTGATGGTGGTGGCGGTATGCCCGGCGGCGGCGGTGGTAGTGGTGGTGGTGGTGGTGGTGGTATGAAACTCCTGCACAGTTAGACTTCCTGGTTCTGACGTCTTTGGCTTGGTGAATGCAGAACTGAGATTAGTAAGTTACAATCAGGTGTAAGTTTCACATCACCTACGGTAATGTGGTAGACAATGCCAGGAATGTGAGTGAAAGGGGACCTATTACACACTACACTACACCACCAGATCGACAAGGCATTCAGATGGGTAACGAAAATGGTAGTTAACGTGTTTGGCAGCACCGGAATTCGAACTCGAACATTTGACTGCGATTTCGTTATTCTTACCAACAGGGCCGACCAAGCATCCGCCCATCTCTTACATACTACCATCCTTCCACCCCCGCTTCCCTTCAACTATCCTCCTCGGCTCCCCCCCCCCCCCCCCTTCCCGGCCTCCGTCCTCCCCCATGTCTATGCTCACCCCTCACCTTTCTCCCCCTCGCCCCCATCCTTCGCTTCCTGCCTGTTTTCTCCGCGGCAACGTGTGTGTGTATGTATGTATGTGTGTGTGTGTGTGTGTGTGTGTGTGGTGTGTGTGTGTGTGTGTGTGTGTGTGTGTGTGTGGTGTGCGTGCGTGTGTGCGTGTGTGTGTGTGTGTGTGTGTTGTGTGTGTGTGTGTGGTGTGTGTGTGTGTGTGTGTGTGTGTGTGTGTGTGTGTGTGTGTGTGTGTGTGTGTGTGTGTGTGTGTGTGTGTGTGTGTGTGTTGTGTGTGTGTGTGTGTGTGTGTGTGTGTGTGTGTGTTCGTGTGTGTATGTGTTCGTGTGTGTGTGTATGTGTGTGTGTGTGTGTGTGTGTGTGTGTGTGTGGTGTGTGTGTGTGTGTGTGTGTGTGTGTGTGTGTGTTTCGTGTGTGTATGTGTGTTCGTGTGTGTGTGTGTGTGTGTGTGTGTGTGTGTGTGTGTGTGTGTGTGTGTGTGTGTGTGTGTGTGTGTGTGTGTGTTAACTTCATACTCTCTGTCTCAGTTTATTCTCTCTCTCTCTCTCTCTCTCTCTCTCTCTCTCTCTCTCCTCTCTCTCTCTCTCTCTCTCTGCCCGTTGTAATCTAATATATTGTGGGCATTGATTCTCTCCAAGTCCATTCTTCTCTCCCATTTTTCGGTCTGCTGCCATCCATCAGGATCTAACTCAGTTCTGTGAGGCCTCTCTAACAGAAGAGCTTAGGGGAGAGTTTCTTACAGAGATGGCGGCAAGGAGAGAGAGAGAGAGAGAGAGAGAGAGAGAGAGAGAGAGAGAGAGAGAGAGAGAGAGGAGAGAGAGAGAGAGAGAGCGACAGACGTAGAGAGACACAGAGAAAGAGAGAGGCTGACACAAAATTACTGTGTGTGAGGAGAAGAGAGAGAGAGAGAGAGAGAGAGAGAGAGAGAGAGAGAGAGAGAGAGAGAGAGAATCAAACCATGCGAAGAAGAGAGAGTCACAGACAGAGAGAGAGCCAAGAGAGAGAGAGAGAGAGACAGAGACAGAGACAGAGAGAGAGACAGAGAGACAGAGAGAGAGACAGAAGACAGAGAGGGACAGAGACGGAGACAGACACAGAGGCTGACA
>JADBJO010001206.1:87500-90000 GCA_016801955.1 Conus betulinus | reverse complement strand
TCTTTTTCTTTGTTCCCCAGCCTTCTTCTACTATCCATTTCTCCTAGCCTTTCCCTTCTTTTCTTTGTTCCCCAGCCTTCTTCTACTATCCATTTTCTCCTAGCTTTTCCCCTTCTTTCTTTGTTCCCCCAGCCTTCTTCTACTATCCATTTTCTCCTAGCTTTTCCTTCTTTCTTTGTTCCCCAGCCTTCTTCTACTATCCATTTTCTCCTAGCTTTTCCTTCTTTCTTTGTTCCCCAGCCTTCTTCTACTATCCATTTTCTCCCAGCTTTTCCTTCTTTCTTTGTTCCCCAGCCTTCTTCTACTATCCATTTTCTCCCTAGCTTTTCCTTCTTTCTTTGTCCCCCCGCCGCCGTCTTCTACTATCCATTTTCTCCTAGCTTTTCCTTCTTTCTCTGTTCCCCCAGCCTTCTTCTACTATCCATTTTCTCCTCGCTTTTCCTTCTTCTGTATAATGTATCCTTCCTTCTACTTTCCTTACTTTTCCCCATCTTTTTATTCATCGTTTCTTCTTCTATTCTTTTTCAACGTTCGCTTCTTTCTCTATACCATTTTCCCACTTTGTCCTACCTATTTCGGCTTTTCTCGGCTTTCTTCTGTCTTTTTTCTATTTGTTCCTCCTGTTTCGTATGTTTCTTGCCAGAAAGACAGCCATAACATAAAAAGTGTTAAGTATGATTGTGCGTTCAGCGCAGACAACTAAGGCCATCCAAACTGGTCAAAAGTGTGCGACTGTAAGAAGAATAAGAGTAAGACTGACTTCGTGGAAAACCAACTTTTGAAGCATGTGAACTGTGGGATAACATGTTTCCATTCTACATTACTCGGCGAGAATGCCCTGACCTCAATAAAATGTTGTCCAGCGTGCCACAGTAAAAGTACATATTAAGGTTAACTGGCTGAAAATCGTTCGTGCTACAAGGACTAAAAATCCTGATATTGGATGGAATGTTTTTACCAGTTTCGATTAGTTATCTTGTATGCAAATCTCTCTCTCTCTCTCTCTCTCTCTCTCTCTCTCTCTCTCTCTCTCTCTCTCTCTCTCTCTCTCTCTCTGTCTCTCTCTGTGTGTGTGTGCGTGCGTGTGTGTGTGTGTGTGTGTGTGTGTGTGTGTGTGTGTGTGTGTGTGTGTGTGTGTGTGTGTGTGTGTGTGTGTGTGTGTGTGTGTGTGTTGCTGCCTGTGGGCTTTTGCCGTTACACAAAACCACAGTTTTGAACTTTTTTTTCCCCCTTATTTAGCACGATTATTCATTAGTATACCGCAGAGATCAAAAGTGAATCAATTTTGTGCTAGATAGTAGCATTTCAACCGCGACAATACGGCAAAGCGAAGCGATGTCTGGATTCGAAGCTGGTCTAAGATGTGGTTTGGGACTTGTGGATCGGAAGGAGACCGATGCAGGAAAAGAAGTAGACTGCTGTACAGTGGCCAATGGAGGAAGACAGTGGTTAGCATTGCCTGCCTGTCCGTTTTTTTTTCTAGCAGACACCTTCTCTCAGCATCCATAAACCGCTACCCTTCGGCAGCAATGGCAATGCCGGCTGGACTGCTTCTGTGCCATGAAGTGCGTCTCAAGACTCCTGGCGCAGTCCTAGCAGCTTAGGGTTCTTTCAAATCTTTCCCAGGACAGTCTGACGACTTTCCACTGTGGGTTTACAGCCCCCGCGGAATTTTGCTCCGTGAAAATGAAGGTATTTCTTTCGCATCGCATCAGTTGAGCGGGGCAAGATTTTCATAATATAACTTCTTTTTTCCATTGAGTGGTCTTTGTCATGGTAAAATACATTAAGAAGTTTCTGTCAAGTGGAATGACTGGACACACTAATCGACATTACTACCTTTGCGAAAAGTAAGACCATGGGGTGAGAGTCCACGGAGCGAAAGTCCATGAAGTGAAAGTCCATTGTGCGATAGTCCATGGGATAAAAGTCCATTGTGCGATAGTCCATGGGATGAAAGTCCTTTGTGCGAAAGTCCATGGATGAAAGTCCATTGTTCGAAAGTCCATGGGATGAATGTCCATTGTTCGAAAGTCCATGGGATAAAAGTCCATTGTTCGAAAGTCTATGGGATGAAATTCCATCGTGCGATAGTCCATGGGATTAAAGTCCACTGTGAGAAAGTCCATGGGATGAAATTCCATTGTTCGAAAGTCCATGGGATAAAAGTCCATTGTGCAAAAGTCCATGGGATAAAAGTCCACTGTGCGAAAGTCCATGGGAAAAAAATTCCATCGTGCGATAGTCCATGGGATAAAAATCCATGTTCGAAAGTCCAGAGGATAAAAGTCCATTGTGCGAAAGTACATGGGATAAAAAGTCCACTGTGCGAAAGTCCATGGGATAAAAAGTTCACTGTGCGAAAATCCACAGAACGAAAGTCCTCGGGCCGGAAGTCTAGGGAGGCGAAAGTCCATGCAGCAGAAGTCTACAGAGGAAGAAACTCCATCAGGTCGAGGTCACCTTTGAACCACTGGCGTTGACCACCATGATAACGCTT
>JADBJO010001206.1:72500-82500 GCA_016801955.1 Conus betulinus | reverse complement strand
TCCGAAAAAAAAAAACCTCTCTCCTATCCTCGCCTCTCTGCTCCTCAACTGCTCCCCTCTCTCGTCTCTCTTCCTTCTCTCTCTCCCATCGTTCGGGAATAGAGGCGGTTCGATTCTTTCCGTGTATGTCCTCTATGCTGGCTCGTCCTGTCATGTCTGTCTGTCTGTACCCGTGTTTTCCTTGTCGCTCCTCCCCCGCTCCCTCCTCCCTCTCTCTCAATCCTCTCTCTCTCTCTCCCGCTCTCTCTCACCTCCCGTTCTCTCGTCTTCTCCCCGTTCTCTTGTGGTGGGTTCGGGAGAGGAGGCGGTTCGATTCTGCCCTGCCTTGTTCTCAGTCTCTGTCTCTGGTGGTCAATCATCGCGTCTGTATCTGTCTTCTGTCTGGCTGTCTGTCTGTCTTGGGGTCTGGTTTCGGGTTCTGTCTGTCTGTCTCGTTCTCTATATATGTGCCTCTATCCCCCCGGTCTCGTGGTTGGTCTGCGGGGTTCGGGGGGGGGGGGGGGGTCCGGTGTGGCTGGTCATCTCCTCCCTCTCTCTCTGGGCTCTCGCTCATCTCCTCTGGGGGGCTTCTCTCTCTCTCCTCTCCTCCTCCTCTCTCCTCTCTCTCTCGCCTCTCGTCCTCTCTCTCCTCGCCTCTCTCCTCTCTCCTCCCTCCTCTCTCTCTCTCATATCTCTCTCTCTGTCTCTCTCTCCTCTCTCTCCGTCTCTCTTCTCTCTCTCTTCCCTCTCCTCCTCCCTCTCATCTCTCTCTCTCTCAATCCTATTTTCTAATCCTATTTTCTCCTATTTTTCTGAAATCAAGTAATGACAATGATATTATATGTCAAAGTCAAGTCCTCTCTCGCTCTCTCTCCATCCACTCCTCGCTCATCTCTCTCTCCTCCTGGTCTCCCCCCTCCTCTCTCCTCTCTGCTTTCGTCTCACTCTCTCATCCCCCTCGTCGTCCTCTCCCGCTCTCTCTCTCGTCCTCTCTCTCTCTCCCCTCTCTCCTCTCTCCTCTCTGTGTAGTTCTAGTCCAACAATGACTATAATACAAATAAATAACAAAACGGCTTAGTAAGCTGCCAGGGCTTTCTTTGAGGAAGTCCATCACATCCACTGCACACGTATATATATACACACACGTTTCCGTGTCTGATTCCTTCAAGTACGCTACACGAGGGTGAGAGAGGAAAAAATAACTCAGAATGTGTCCTTCATTTGGACTGTAAGAATGCAACAGCATTAGCAGACACTCACTCACGACGACGTCCGAAAAAGAAAAGCCTGCCGCGTTATCTGCATCAGGCCGAGAGATAAACGAACTTTAAAAAGGAAAATAAAATAAAACAAAAAACCAAACAAACACGAAAAATGAAGTGGTTTTCTGACGGCTTGTCTGTCCCTGACTCTTTCTCATTTCAGAATTTTTTTTTTTTTTCCTTAATAGATTTTCTTCTTCTTCATGTATTCTCTTTCTCTTCTTCTTCCTTTTTCGTTCTTCTTTTCCCCTTCCTCCTCTCTCCCTCTATCCTGTCCCTCCCTTCTTCTCTCTTCTTCTTCCGTTCTCTCTTCTCCAGCTTCTTCTCCCCGCTCTCTCTTCTCTCTCTCTCTCTCTCCTCTCCCTCTCTCTCCTCTCTATCTCTCTCTCCTCTCCTCATCTGTCTCCTCTCTCTCTGTGCGTGCGTGCGTGCGATGTGCGCGCTGTGCGCGTCGTGTGTGTGTGTGTGAAATACTGAACTGATCTGAACTAAAGTTGATGGAAAGATGGATTGTGGGAAGAATGGACCCATGCGATGTTCGAGCGGATCTGGGACAATGAGCAGATCCAGCTTTTCATTGTGATCTTGAACCTGGCCAGCAAGCATTTTTCAACTTTAACTTTTTTGGTGTAAATTTCTGTTGAAAAAAAAAAAAAATCACAGGTCTTCGTTACTCGGAAAATAGGCTAAATAGATGTATTTATACTCCGAACACAAACGACATTAGTTGCGGATCGGGACATTGACACAGGTCTAGTGATTCAAGTACTGTTCGACGTTGGTCGGGGTGTGCGTTCTCCTTAGTGTCCGTCCGGTTTGTTCACCTACTTACCCATTCATTTATTCCTTTTCTTTCTTTCTTTTGTTGTGTTGTTGTTGTTGTTGTTGTTGTTGTTGAAAACGTTTTTCTCTTAGCGGCTGAAAGAAATGTCGGAGACCCGCTTTTAGTCATATGTTTTTAAGTTTCCCAAGGTCTGACATGGGTTAATGAGTTGGTCAGGCGTCTGTGAAGTCGTGTCCAAGAGAGATCCTTGCCTTACATCTTTTCCTCTTGGCTATTGGCTCATTTATCCATCCAGACGTAAATCCTGCGCGCTGTAGTCTTGTTGCTCAACAAATGGACGAGTCCGCACACAGACACTTCCTCGATGAAACTGAAACTGGTTTACAGTCCAGCCGACCACAGGACCTCTATCATGGATGGTTCTTCAAAGCAGCTGTGTACTACTGAGTTTTAAATCTCTCTCTCTCTCTCTCTATATATATATATATATACATATATATATATATATATATATATATATCAAATTCAGTAGTACACATCCGCATACACACACACACACACGCACGCACGCACGCACGCACGCACGTACGCACGCACTCACACACACACACGCACACACACACACACACACACACACACACACACACACACACACACACACACACACACACACACACACACACACACGGACACACACACACACACGGACACACACACATACATATATATATATACGTGTGTGTTCAGAGAGAGAGAGAGAGAGAGAGATTAATCCTCTCGTTCCGTCCACTTCTTTATACATCTCTCTGGCCTCTTTTTTCCCCTCCTCATTCTTTCAGTCTTCAGCTTTTCATCCCCACTGTTCTTCCTGGTCACCCATTTTCCCTGTTGGTCTTTCCTTCCCCGTTTGTTTCTGTTTCTGACGTTTTCTTTCTTTTTTTTTTTTTTTTTGTTTTTTGTTTTATTCGTTTATTTTATTCTCCTGCCGGAGAAGTTTGCTGACGCAGCCATCGTTTGCAGGATGGGAGACTGTGAGGCTGAAGAAACTACACACCGTGACTGATCGTCTCCTCTCTATTCTGTCTGTCTCTCTGTCTGTCTGTCTCTCTGATCTGTCTGTCTGTCTCTCTGTCTGTCTCTGTCTGTCTGTCTCTCTGGCTGTCTGTCTGTCTGTCTGTCTGTCTTCTCTCTCCTCTCTCTCTCTGTCTCTCTCTCTCTCCTATGTCTCTGTTGTCTCTCTTGTCTCTCTGCTCCTGTCTCTCTGTCTGTCTCTGTCTGTCTCTCTCTCTCTCTCTCTCTCTCTCTCTGTCTCTCCCCATCACTCTCTCTCCTCCTCACTCCCCATCTCTCTCTCTCTCTCTCCTCCATGTCCACGCACTCTGTCTCTCTCTCTGTCTCTCTCTCTCTCTCTCCTCTCTCTCTCCACTACCTCGTCTCTCTCTCTCTTCTCTCTCCTCCGCTCCCCCGCTCTCTCTGGTGTTCGCCTCTCGTCCTCTCTCCTCTGTCTCGCTCTCCACTCTTCTCTCTCCTCTCTCTCTCTCTCCTCTCTCTCTCCTCTCTCTCGCTCCTCTCTCGCTCTACTCTCTCTCACACACACACACACACACACCCACACACACACACACACACACACACACCATACGCACGCACAAACTGTCTCTTTCCTCTCCGTCTCTCCTCCCTCTTTATCTCTCCTCCTCTCTCTCTCAAAACTCTCAGACACAAACTCTCTCTTTATCTCCCTCCCTCCCTCTCTCTCTCTCTCTCGCACTCATACAATCTCTCTCTCTCTCTCTCTCTCTCTCCTCACACACACACCACACACACACACACACACACACACACACACACACACACACACACACACACCACATCACGCACGCACGCACGCACAGACACAGACTCACACACACACACAGAAACTCTCCTCATACACATACATACAAACTCTCTTCCTCTCCTCTCTCCCTCTCTCTCTCTCTTCTCCCTCTCTCTCTATCTCTGGTCTCTCTCTCTCTGTCTGTGTCTGTCTGTCCTGTCTGTCTGTCTGAGAGTTTAGATTCTGTAAACACTTATTGCGAGGCTTTCCATACGAAATTCATACCCAGTGGCAGTTTTCCTCATTACCATTCACAATATAAATATCTCTCATTCCATAAAAGAATGCTATTTGTAAAAAAAAAAAAAAAAAACTGAAGAAAGAAAAAAAAAAAAAAAAGAAAAGAATGCCTTGCATTGAGCGCAGCGTTACCAAACATGCAACGCCATCAAAGAACGCCTGCGGATTGTCTGGGGGGGGGGGGGGGGGGGGGGGGGGGGAAGTAGCCCACACAAAAGGACATCCAGACAAATAAACAACTTCACAGACAAGAAAACAAACCAAACCAAACAGAAATGCGGTTGCTTGTCTGAAGGCTTGTCCTGCTTTGACCTCTACTCGTCGTTTCCAAAGACGCCTTTTTTTCTGTTTTTTCGCGCTCATTTTTGTTTGCTGATCCTTTTTGTACTCTCAGGTCTTATAGAACAGGAACTACTTTACCATGGGAACGAAGAAATGCTGTCTGTCTGTCTGTCCGTGGTCAAAATGTGCTCCACTCGCTTCAGACGAAACTTCTGAGACGATCTTTCTGAAAATTTGTCGGTATGTTCATTATGGGTCACGGATGATGCCTGATGTTTTATTTTATCAGAATAGCCGAAACGGCTTTTCTTCTTTATGGAATATCTCAGTGATGAAATATATTATGACACACGTTTGATTGTGACGTCACAAGAAGGTTAGATCAAATCTCCTTGTGACGTCAAATACATTATGAGGCATGTTTGATTGTGACGTTTTTCAGGAAGTCAAACTGGGAGTACGTTTTGCATCTTGTTTTTCAATACATCTGCTGAGAACGCAGCGTTTTAAAAAACCCTATTTCTTTGTTTAACTGTCAGCTAGAGTGCGTAGAAAAACTACAAGACCTATGTCAACCAAAGTTGGCCAGAGGACAAACTCAGTAAATTTGGTCCGGGTCCTAAACAAAGAAAGAATATACCGGTTTGTTGTTGTTGTTGTTGTTGTTTGTTTGTTTGTTTTATCGTCGTGTGAAAAAGAATTGTTCAACTTTGTAGCCAATTTGTTTTTCACAATGAAGGCATCGATCGCAATGAAGACATTCAGATTACTTGGGTGCATTGAGATCTCCGAATTTTGTCAGGTCTAGTTTGGATCAGTATTATAACCAGGACTGTACAACTGTTGGTGGAGGTCTACATTCTCCCGACTGACCTACTTTATATATTCGTTCTTTAATTCTTTCCATCACGTGTGTGGTGTGTGTGTGTGTGTGTGTGTATGTGTGTGTGTCTGTGTGTGTGTGTGTGTACACAAAAAGAGACTCTACGAGTCAGGTTGTCTACAGTCCGACACATCCTGGTTGGCCCTTCAAAACAGATGTCCATTACTGGATCAGATTTCCTTTTTTTTTTCCCTCTTCTCTTCTTCCTGTCTATCTATCCTTTTCCTCCTCCTCCTCCTCTTCACCCTCTTCTTTCCCCGAGTTATTTCTTCCTGGTCTTCATCATGTTTTTCCCCGTATTTTTTGTTTTACTCCGCATCTTTACTTAAGGGTTGTTTTTTTTTTCTCCCCCTTGGATTTTGTTTTTCCACTCTTTTTATTTCTGTTGTATCCTCGGGAGGCTGGGTGAGTTTGCTGACGCAGCCATCGTTTAGGGGATGGGGGGAAGTCTGAGGCTGGAGAGATACAGGCTGTGATTGATGGAGCCCGCCTCTCTCTCTCTCTCTCTCTCTCTCTCTCTCTCTCTCTCTCTCTCTCTCTCTCTCTCTCTCTCTCTTCTGTGTGTAATGTGTGTGTGTGTGTTGTGTGTGTGTGTGTGTGTGTGTGTGTGTGTGTGTGTGTGTGTGTGTGTGTGTGTGTGTGTTGTGTGCGTGCGAGCGTGCGTGTGTGTGTGTGTGCGCGCGCGCACGCGTGTGTGTGTGTGTGTGTGTGTGTGTGTGTGTGTGTGTGTGTGTGTGTGTGTGTGTTGTGTGTGTGTGTGGTGTGTGTGTTCAAAGCAAGAAGAGTATATCAGAAAGGTAAACATTTTTTTACACTATGTTAAAAGAAAATGGCTTGTGAATGCCGTTTGTCTTATCTTTATCTGCCAGCAAGCCATTAATTCATCTGAAATGACTAGAGTCGAACTATGACTATAATGTGAATATTTCACCAATGTGAACACAATTTTAAGCAGTTATCCCCATGAATACAACTGTTAAAAAAAAAGAGAGAAGAAAAAAAACGCTTACGCTTTTACACATCAGAAAAGCGCATTTTAGATTTAGTTGTTGTTGTTGTTGTTTTTTTTAATGAAAAATAAAGTAAAGCATCGTTCTCCGTTATGTTGGAAGACACTCTCACCGACTGAATATTCCTTCTAGATATAATTTGCACACATTTCAAATCGTAACAAACGTAAATTCTCAATGTGTATGCGCGAACTGAACTGTTGTCCCTGAATCTGTTTTTGCTTGTTTGTTCGTTTCTGTTTTTGTTTTGTTTGTTTGTTTGTTTTCAAAATTGCTGATTCCACATAATTGGCTGCCATTTCACGGAATAAAATAACATTTCCCCATTGCAAGAAATCGATAAAAGCTATGCCTGTTACGAGAATTCGACAATTCCATTAATTCGGCACAACATAGAGACGACTCTCTCTCTCTCTCTCTCTCTCTCTCTCTCTCTCTCTCTCTCCGCTTGCTCTCTCGCTTCTCTCTCTCTCTCCGCTTCTCCTGTCTCTCTCTCTCTCTCTCTCTCTCTCTCTCTCACAACTCTCTCACACACACACACACACACACACACACACACACACACACACACACACACACACACGCACAGACACACCTCACTCAACACGTTTTATGTTTCTATCTGTCTGTGTGTTTGTCTGTATGTCTGTTTCAGTGCCTGTCCGTTGGTCTGTCGGTAGTCTGTGTTTCCCTACCAATCCACAGAGAAAGAAGTGTGGTCCCCCCGTAGAGTTGAGCATCTAGGCCGTTAATTAATATCATTATCATCATCGTCATTACCTTTGTGCACCTGGCTCATCTGTTATCAAGGCATCCAAGAACATCTAGTCGCAGGTGCAGGTGCCAGAGTCTCTCTCTCTCTCTCTTTCTCCCTCCCCATTCGTCTCTTTCTCTGTCTGTGTCTGTCAGTCAGCCTCTCTCTCTCTCTCTCTTACTTTTATTTTGCTGCCTCCCCACCCTTCTCTCTCTCTCTCTCTCTCTCTCTCTCTCACACACACACACTCACTCTCTCACACACCTATACCTACCCACCTCCTACCCATTCCTCTCTTTCTCTGTCTCTCTTTCTGTCTCTCTCTGTCTCTCTCTCTCTGTCTGTCTGTCACTGTCTGTCACACTCTCTCACACACACACACACACACACACACACACACACACACCACACACACACACACACACACACACACACACACACACACACACACACACACACACACACACACACACACACACACACAGCCAGCTGCAGGGTCAAGTCAAAGACGTCAGTCAGGTAAAGCCACCGGTGGGCCTCCAGTCTTGACACAGAGAGCTGTGCAGCCAGAGGTACCGGCACTGCCGTCTGGTGTTGACCTTTGGCAGATGTTGACCTTTGGCAGAGCACACACCAGCCTACACCTGGCCCTGCCAGAAGCACCAATCTCTGCTGCTGCTGCTGCTGCTGCTGCTGCTGCTGTGTACAAACACTGGGGTAGAGGGGATGACCTCTGGAGTCACCTTTGATGTTCGTGTTAATCAAGAAAGATGTAGATCCTCGGCTGTTACACGAACCTTTTGTTTTTGAAGGTTGATGTTGATGTTAAGAGTTGTGGGGCTAATAATGACTTATTGACACACTGTGCAGCAAAATGTTTTCTGGTCTTCTTCTGCGCCTTTTCTTCTGATCTCTTCTTTTCTTTGTTTGTGTGGTTTTGTTTGTTTGTCTTTCTGTTTGTATGTTTGTTTGTTTGTTTGTTTACTTGCTTGTTTCCTTTGATATTTCATAGATTGGGTAGGAATTCCTCACACACTGACTGAGTTGTTTCTGCCCTTGCTCTCTTCCAACTATCTAAGCTATTTGTCTTTTTTTTTTCTTTTTGGTTATTAAAGTAATGTTTGTTTGTCCTTTTGTTTATGATGTTTATAATTGTTGTTAACATTGTTTCAAAGTTTTTAAAAAGGTGTCGACCTAAAAAGTCAGAATTTTTCCTTTTTGGCAAATGTGCATAAATTTACAAGCCAGAGAACAAAGTTTTTAAGCCCCTAAACCTACGCGCAGCCCCCAGACCGAAACAGAAACGTTTCCTATCTTTATATTGTGTAAAAAATGTGAAAAAAGGACAAAGAAAAGGTTATCTCAAACCATCCTCTTTCCACACACAATTGTAGTAGCAAATCAGTTTAAAAATAAAACCGATCATTGTGGGGAAACATGCACTTTCGGAAGACCGAAGGTGCCGGATTACGACATGCCATAACAGCTTTACGGCATGTCGTAATTCAGCACCTTTAAGATGGGAAAAAGCTGCAAGACGCCGTGACAACGATGAGCAGCAGGTCTGTGGTCATTTCCGAGTGCTCTTTT
Organism: Conus betulinus; assembly: GCA_016801955.1. Taxonomy (NCBI): domain Eukaryota; kingdom Metazoa; phylum Mollusca; class Gastropoda; order Neogastropoda; family Conidae; genus Conus; species Conus betulinus. The sequence goes on along the minus strand of JADBJO010001206.1, from coordinate 73,837 downwards.
TCTTTCTTCTTTTAATTTTGGCTAATAGAATTTTGTTTTCATTCGAAAAAATACATCTTTCTTTTCACTATGCCGAGTATTCATTTGCTTCTTTCAAGGCCGGGAGGTTGAATGTAGAACGGAGGAGATCACACAGACTGAATCAAAAAGCACACAGCATGTGAAGTCAAGAGCGGTGATGACGTCATGACTATTTTTCAGGAGAGCAGCTTTGCTACGGCTGTAAGAGCAGCATGCTAAGCAGACAGCAGAGAACAGAGCAGGTTTGTGATCTGGAAAACATCAGCATTGTTACAAACTGCGAGTTGAGACTATCACCAATGGTTCTAATTTGCACACACACACACACACACACAAAGTGTTGCAAAATTTCTGTGCTGAATTAGATGGAGAGGCAAATGATGGGAGCGGAGATGGTTTCGTGCTGCTCATGAGAGTGTCTGTCACCTAAAATAGCTGCTTGGATGTAGCACACGCCATGACTTTAACGTTAAAAAAACTTGCTTGCAAAACTGAAAAAAATTGGCTTTGACTTTGCACGCTGCACTATTATTTCACAAACACCACTACCAGCACTTTGCAGAATTTCCTTATGGACTTGGAGACTCCTCTTTAGCCTCTCTCACTCTGTTCTCCTCTTGCTCTTGGTCTCGATAAATCTCGCGCTTGACCTCGAGAAGTCTAGAACCAACTTCCGGAAAACATGGCGAGGGAGGGCAACTGGAGATCTTACACAGAGTCGCAGGGACAAGGCGGTCCAGAACGTCCAGGAGAAGACGATGGAACAGCTCGACGGAAGGAAAGGTAGATGACCCAGGACTGGACTGCAGATCAGCCCTGAAGTTGGCCAGATCGATGGAAGAGAGGTTCCTGGCCTCAACATGTTGTTCGTCCGTCAGATCGACGACAACCACTTTAGTCATCTCTTGGGTTTGGGTTTGGGGGGGGGGGGGGGGGGGGGGGGGGGGCGGGAAGGAGGGTTGATTTGTGGATACGCAGGTGACTGATCAAACAGATGCGTGCACGGAATGTGCGGTGACAGCTTGGACAGGCAACGTGTGAGACCTGCTCTTGCTTGCTGGCGCGGGCTTTCCTTGCCTGTCTTTTTTGTTGCGGTGCAGCTTTCCTCCTGTCTTTCTCTGTGGATAGAATAGCGCCATCTAGCTCGATCCATAGCAGTTTGTTCCCATGTGTCAGGGTTGATGTTAAAACGCTTTCAAGGATGTTTTGAGAGTGTCTTTGAAGCGTTTCTTCTGACCTCCATGGGCACGCTTTCCTTGTTGCAGCTCACCGTAGAAGAGTCTCTCTAGGGCAGCCGGTGGTCTGGCATGCGAGCT
>JADBJO010001206.1:57500-62500 GCA_016801955.1 Conus betulinus | reverse complement strand
ACGCACACACACACGTAGGTACGTACACACACACACACACACACACTCACACACACACACACACACACACACATTCACGCACACACACACACACACACACACACACACACACACACACACACACACACACACACACACACACACACTCCTCCACACACTCACACACACACACGCACGCATGCACACCTAACGACTGAAAACTACATAATGCGAGCAGCAACAGTAGAATGAAATTGACATGAACGTGGACAAACTCTTTCAGAAATAATAGGTTTTAAGCTGACACTTAAAGGAAGAAAAGCGTTCGGAAAGCCCGAGAATGGAAGACAGACTGCACCAGACTGCCGAAGCTTGGTCAGTAAAAGATCTGTCACCGTAGGTCAGTTCTACAGGAGTGAATTCTCAAGGTCTCGTGTCTGAGAAATAGCGAAGTTTGCAGGAAGTCAGTTTTAGATATGCAGTAGCCCAGACGGGTTGTCAGGTGCTGTTTTAGCGATGACAGAGACAGTCGAATCACCTATCACCTATCTCAGAATATTGAAGACCATTGGGGCGCCACAGAAGACTTCGCAACCAGCTTCCTCCACTCCTCCCGGTTCTCGGACGCTCCGAGGTAGTTGCTGAGTGTGAGGCCAGTCCATGCACTGATGTTGTCCTCCCATCTCTTTCTCTCTGTCTGCCTCTCCTTCTGCCTCCTCGCGCTGTTGTTTGAAGAATGGGTTTCGGTAAGTCCTTGATATGTGACCACACCATCTCATTTCCCCTATTTTCACTGTGGACAACAGGTCTTCTTCCGGTCCAATGGCTTGTTTTTACTCGGGTATGGACCTCCAACTTGATAATGTGGTCTTTGTATGAGATGCCAAGGATCTTTCGGAAGCATCTCATCTCTAATACCTGAATCCTTCAGTAGATAGTCGAAATGGAGTTTATAATCTATTCCGCCAGAGATAGGGAACCAGTGAAGACAGAGAAAGGTCGTAGGCGGCACAGCGTTTGAATATGTGTTCAGGGACGTAGTTTTCCGTCCTACAGGGACATTTGGAAGATGGGGAATCGATGAAGATGGCTCGGCAGTCTGAAATGGCGCAGTTCTGAATCAATCGAAAGCGGAATGTCTGCTCTTGCAAAAGCTGTTCAAGTAAATGACCCTCAGAAATCGGTTTGAAATGGATCTGAAAGAGAGAGAGAGAGAGAGAGAGAGAGAGAGAGAGAGAGAGAGAGAGAGAGAGAGAGAGAGAGAGTTTCGTCGGGAGGGAAATCTAGTATTGAGTAAGATGGGAGAAATCATCATCAACAACAACAACAAAGTATGTCTCTTCGATCCTTTGCCGTACGTCGTGGGCGCACAGACATCCACACTCTTACTCATATAAGTCGGCTGATTTTTTGTTTTCATTTCACATCCACTAAATTTGCATGTTGTTGATTAAAGATTCAGTCATATGCTCATCAAAACGGGTAGAATTTCAAACCATATACCACTGGCGTCGGAAGATACTTAACACTGAGTGTGTGTGAGAGGGTGGGAAAGGGGGGTGGGGGGTGGGGAGGAGGTGAGCAGACTGAATTGACGAAAGCTTTCTGCAATTGTCCCATTTTTTTTTTTTAAACGAAGCGGGAGAGGGGGTGGGGTACTCATATTCTAAACTTTCAGACAAAAGGGGTGGGGGTGGGGGGAAGGGAAAGGAGTGAATTTCTGACTAAAAACAAAAGGAGGGGGGGGGGGGAGGGGGATTATTTTCTAGATTCTTAGAGAAGATGTTCACTCATCTTTCAAGTTATGTTCCTGAAAAAGCAGGAAATGGATGGAGCAGTGGGGGTGCACCATGAAATGCTACCCCCACCCCATTCCCACCCTCTCCTTTTTTTTTCTTTCTTCAAGTATTGAAGGCGAGGGGCGGGGGAGAGGGGAGGACAGAAAATAGTCTGCCATCTCTCCCCACCCCACCCCCACCCCCCCCCCCCCCCCCCCCCTCCACCTCCGAATAATTTTCATTGGGAGGGGCAGCCGGTACTCCCTGTCCCCTCTCCTCCCGGTTCCGACACCACTCCATACAAATGCAGGTGATCTGATCGTCGTTTTAACGTAAAGGAAAGAAGTCCGAATCACCTCTGTGTGTGTGTGTGTGTGTGTGTGTGTGTGTGTGTGTGTGTGCTCGCATGCGCGCGCGCGCGCGTGTATCAACGTGTGTCGTCATACTTGCCCCCTACGAAGTTTGGCTCTGTTCACAGCTTGTCGGGGGACGGATACAGGAGGGGGGAGGGGAAGGAAGAAGTAGGGAAGGAGGGGGGGGTGGGGGAGGAACGAAAGAATGGGGCGGGTGGCAGTAGGGGCGACGGTAAGGGGCGGGGTGAGGGGGTGGGGGTGGGGCTCCAGTGAACTGGAATTGTGTATGGGTCTTTACTGGGTGGTGAAAGGGCCGAGCTGGTGTGCATGTATTCTGAGGCAGTCTGTCGGCGTAGGAAAGGCTTGCTCCCTGTCAAGTGCCGTGAATGATCACTGGCACTGGTGTAGGTCTGGAAACAGTCCTGGAAAGAAGACAGGGATTTCTTTCTTTTTCTTGTTGTTCTTCTGCCTTTCGTTTGTGTGTGTGTGTGTGTGTGTGTGTGTGTGTGTGTGTGTGTGTGTGTGTGTGTGTGTGTGTGTGTGTGTGTGTTTTTGCGTGCGTCTATATTTACATTAAGTGCTCAAAATGACTGCCACAAAGTCAGTTAATTCAATGACACGAAGACAATGAAATAAAGAAAGAAATTTACGTAACGAGCATGTGTTTTGTCACATTCTTCAAACTGTATGATCGAATACGCTGATGACCACAAATACCAATCGGTTAATCATCAAAAAGAATGTAATTACGTAGCTCAAAAGCGGTCGATTTCAAGCGTCAGCAGCCTATTCTCACCGAACGGTACAATCTCTGCGCACACTTCGTGTGTTTTGGTAGGAAAATACGAGTAGATAAGACATCTTACAATCTCTGCGCACACTTCGTGTGTTTGGTGGGAAAATACGAGTAGATAAGACATCTTACAATTTCTGCGCACACTTCGTGTGTTTGGTGGGAAAATACGAGTAGATAACACATCCTACAATTCCTGCCCACACTTCGTGTGTTTGGTGATAAAATACGAGTAGATTAGACATCTTTAGTTTCAGGATCACTCGTTGATTTTTCAATAAAACAAAAAAAAAAAAACCTTAAAAGTTCCCATCGCCTTTCGGCTGTATGGGCAATGCACCGTCAGAGGCTTGTTGTATCCAGGGCACAGCATGATGGAAGCCGGAGCCCATCCTCTCCTTTCGCTCTTCTTACCTTCCATGGACTGAATCAGGGACCCATTTTACCTGGTAGGTGGACAGTGAGGATTTTCAACCCCCCCAAAATCCGACCCCGCGTTAGATTCGAACTGTCGACCATCCGCTCCACAGGTAAACGCCCTAACCGTTTAACCACGGGCTACTCTTTCTTTTTTCTTTTCTTTTTTTTTTTTTTTTTTTTTGACAATAAGGATTATTTTCTGGGCAGTAAGGGAATCAAGTGTGGCACCTAAGAGGGGTTGGGGAGGTGGTGGGAGGGGGGGAGGGAGGAAGAGCGGGGTCAAAGAGAGGGAGGTACGGGTCTGACCGGTCTGCACAGCAAACATCTATCTGAGGCACATTCAGCCCGGCGGCGGCGTTTCTTCCTACTTTTCTCTGCCTCATCCTACCTGTCCCTACTTCATCCTACCTGTCCCTACTTCCTATCATCCTACCTGTCCCTACTTCATCCTACCCTACCTGTCCCTACTTCATCCTACCTGTCCCTACTTCATCCTGCCTGTCCCTACTTCATCCTATCTGTCCCTACTTCATCCTACCCTACCTGTCCCTACTTCATCCTACCTGTCCCTACTTCATCCTATCTGTCCCTACTTCATCCTACCTGTCTACATCCTACCTGTCTCTACTTCCTACCTACCCTACCTGTCCCTACTTCATCCTACCTGTCCCTACATCATCCTACCTGTCCCTACTTCCATCCTACCTGTCCCTACATCATCCTACCTGTCCCTACTTCATCCTACCTGTCCCTACATCATCCTACCTGTCCCTACATCATCCTACCTGTCCCTACTTCATCCTATCTGTCCCCTACTTCATCCTGCCTGTCCCCTACATCATCCTACCTGTCCCTACTTCATCCTATCTGTCCCTGCTTCATCCTGCCTGTCCCTACATCATCCTACCTGTCGCTACTTCATCCTACCTGTCCCTACTTCATCATATCTGTCCCTACTTCATCCTACCTGTCTCTACTTCATCCTACCTGTCCCTACTTCATCCTACCCTACCTGTCCCTACTTCATCCTACCTGTCCCTACATCATCCTACCTGTCCCTACTTCATCCTACCTGTCCCTACTTCATCCTACCTGTCCCTACTTCATCCTACCTGTCCCTACATCATCCTACCTGTCCCTACTCATCCTACCTGTCCCTACTTCATCCTATCTGTCCCTACTTCATCCTGCCTGTCCCTACATCATCCTACCTGTCCCTACTTCATCCTATCTGTCCCTGCTTCATCCTGCCTGTCCCTACATCATCCTACCTGTCCCTACTTCATCCTACCTGTCCCTACTTTCATCCTATCTGTCCCTACTTCATCCTGCCTGTCCCTACTTCATCCTACCTGTCCCTACTTCATCCTACCTGTCCCTACTTCATCCTTCCTACTTCATCCTATCTGTCCCTACTTCATCCTACCTGTTCCTACTTCGTTCTACCTTTCCCTACATCATCCTATCTTTTCCTATCTCATTCTTCTTTTTTCTTGTTCATCCTACTTTCCCTTCCTCATGCTATTTTATCCTACTTCAGAGTTCCTTTTTCATCTACTTTCCCTACTTCATACTTCTTCACCCTATTTCCCATCATTTTTTTTTTTCCTATTCCTATTTCGTCTCATAATTTCCTGTGTCATCCTTCCTTCCTGCTTCTTCCCGCTTTTTCTCCTA
>JADBJO010001206.1:42500-52500 GCA_016801955.1 Conus betulinus | reverse complement strand
GAACGTCCTTTTTGGGGGAAGTCTCCTTGTTTGTTCTGTGTGCTCTGTGTGTTCATTTCTGCTTCGCAATTCGGCGTCGTAAGCAGCATTCGTTTGGAGTTATGGGCGTCTATTCGTTTCATCAGGAGAGTAAGAGTTACCGTACTTGTACGTTATTTACTGTTTACTGTTCCATGCCTCTTTTAAGATTTTCCATTCTACTGCTGGGTGGACAGAGAGAGTTTTAATACCGTCGATATCTGACTCTTACGAATAATTCAAACTCACAACCGTCAGCTCCGCAGGCAAAGGATCTAACCGTTTGATTAATGGCCGCTCTAAGAGGTCTGTAATAGTCAAAAATAGCACTGACGATCTGGGGTCGAGAAGGAAAGGGGGTTGAAAGGTAGGACGGCGGTGGTTAGGACAGCTGGGAAGAGAGACTGCACGATTTCTTGTGAAGAATGAAGTGCACTGTCTAAAGAGCAGTTGGACATGCGGGGAAATGAGGGGATGGCGGGCGGATGGCGGGGGAGGGGGGGGGGGGTTTGAGAGGTGGAAATCCCCATCACCAAATCAAAATACGCTTGCCAGAAAGCTGTGAGGAAAGAGAGAGAGAGAGAGAGAGAGAGAGAGAGAGAGAGAGAGAGAGGAGAGAGAGAGAGAGAGAGAGAGGCACGGGGAGGAGGTAGCACAGTTTCTTGTATAATCAATGAAAAGAAAACCCTACTCGGTGCCTAAAGCATTGCTGAGCAGGGGGTAAAGAAGAGAGAGGAGAGGAAGGGGAGGGAGTCATCGTGAATTCTCCTTTTCCAACTATAACTGCACTCGGCAAGTGGTGGGGGGGGGGGGGGGGGGAGGGGGGTTCAAAGCATTGGAATTCCCGGCCCCCTTCTCACCAACTCCCCCCCCCCCCCCTCCTTCCGCCACCACGCTCATCCACCACCATGAAAACATGCTCCTCCCTGCGCCTCTGTCTTCCTTCCTCTCCCCATGCCACCCCCCTCCCACCCCCATCCCCTCCGCGTTCTCCCGATTCTCGCTTCGTGCAACTCAGTCGGATGAATGACTACACTGATGTCCGATGTGCAGCGGCATCTGTCACACAACCCTTGACAACAGTAAATTGGCCCCTGGCAAGAGTGTGCAATTTTATACTGACACGAAGAAGAAAGAGAGAAAGAAACATAAGACAGAAAAAGAAGACAATCAGTCAAACAAAATAAAGGAAGAAAAGCGTGATCAGATCAAGATGAAAAAAAGCGAAAGCAACAAAAAAAAAAAAAAAAAAAAAAAGAGAAGAAAACGTGATGCCGGATTACTGTTATGCTGTGTCTACAGAGGGCGATGTAAGGGGGCAGGGAAAGGGTGGGATGCGGGGGTTGGCGATAGCCAGGCGGGAGGAAGGGAGTGGGTGGGATGCGGGGGGTGGCGGTAGCTAGGCGGGAGGAGGGAGTGGGGCGGACGACGTAAGACCAGGGCCGGGAGGGTGGCTTGGTGTGGATGAGGAGGGGGGATGGGGTGGGAGAGGAGGGGCAGCCCGAATTCGATTCAGAGATCCAGAGACATTGTTACGAGTGGAAAGTTAAACAATAGGAACCTGTAAGGTGTAGGACAGTACAAGGCTATACAAAGCCAACCTAGGAAAGCATCCTGGAGAGCGTAGCCTGAGCCTGTAAGGTGTAGCACAGTACAAGGCTATACAAAGCCAACCTAGGAAAGCATCCTGGAGAGCGTAGCCTGAGCCTGCAAGGTGTAGCACAGTACAAGGCTATACAAAGCCAACCTGTAAGCATACGATGGGGTAGTACAAGGTGTAGCACAGTACAAGGCTATACAAAGCCAACCTAGAAAAGCATTCTGGAGAGCGTAGCCTGAGCCTGTAAGGTGTAGCACAGTACAAGGCTATACAAAGCCAACCTAGAAAAGCAATCCTGGAGAGCGCAGCCTTGAGCCTGTAAGGTATAGCACAGTACAAGGCTATACAAAAGCCAACCTAGGAAAGCATCCTGGAGAGCGTAGCCTGAGCCTGCAAGGTGTAGCACAGTACAAGGCTATACAAAGCCAACCTAGGAAAGCATCTGGAGAGCGTAGCTGAGCCTGAAGCCTGTACAGTACAAGCACAAAAGCCAACCTAGAAAAGCATCTGGAAAGCCAAGCCTGTAAGGTGTAGCACAGTACCTGGCTATGCAAAGCCACCTAGGAAAGAGCTCCTGGAACGTAGCCTGAGCCTGTAACGTAGCACAGTACAAGGCTATACAAAGCCAACCTAGGAAAGCATCCTGGAGAGCGTATCCTGAGCAAGGTGAGCCTGCAAGGTGTAGCACAGTACAGTGAGCTATACAAGCCACCCTAGAAAAGCAAAATCCAACGGAGAGCGTAGCCTGAGCCTGTAAGGTGTAGCACAGTACAAGGCTATACAAAGCCAACCTAGAAAAGCATCCTGGAGAGCGCAGCCTGAGCCTTGTAAGGTATAGCACAGTACAAGGCTATACAAAGCCAACCTAGAAAAGCATCCTGAGAGCGTAGCCTAGCCTGTAAGGTGTAGCACAGTACAAGGCTATACAAAGAGCCACCTAGGAAAGCATTCTGGAGAGCGCAGCCTAAGCCTGCAAGTGTAGCACAGTACAAGGCTATACAAAGCAACCTAGGAAAGCATCCCTGGAGAGCGCAGCCTAACCTGCAAGGTGTAAACACAGTACAAGGCTATACAAAGCCAACCTAGGAACATCTGAAAGCGCATTCTGGACGATCTCGCAAACAGCCTGAGCCTGTAAGGTGTAACGTTCTCGCGTAAGTGAGGCTATACAAAGCCAACCTAGTAAAGCATCCTGAGAGCGGTAGCCTTGCCGTGAATGGACCAAACCGTTCCATTTTTGTTGTCCAGCACATAAATCAAGCCCTGACCAAATCCCTCGTAACGTATCTCCCAAAACCACCACAGACACAACAATTCCATTGTAACGTATCTGCAAACCCCCACAGAACTTTTTACAACAAATCCCTCTTAATGTATCTGCAAAACCCAACAGATACAACAACAAATCCCTCGTAACGTATCTCTCCAAAACCACCACAGAGACCCAACAAACAAATCCCTCGTAACGTATCTGCAAAACCACCACAGACACGACACTCAAATCCCTCATAACGTATCTCCAAAACCACCACAGACTCACAACAACAATCCCTCGTAACGTATCTGCAAAACCACCACAGACACGACAACAAAATCCCTCGCAACGTATCTCTCAAAACCACCACAGACACAACACAAATCCCTCGTAACGTATCTACAAAACCACCAATGACACGACAACAAATCCCTCGTAACGTATCCCTCGGCACTGCACCACAGTGTCACAACAACAAATCCCTCGTAACGTATCCATCCAACCTTCACCTGCAACAACAAATCCCTCGTAAGCCATCCATCGTAACGTCACCCAAAACCACCACAGATATAACAAATCCCCCGTAACGTACCTCCAAAACCACCACAGACACACACAGTTGGCATCCCTCGTAACGTATCTTCCAAACCACCACAGCACAAAAAATGAAACATCATTCATCGTAATGTAAAGTACCTACCACACCACTCACAATACCACATCCATCGTACGTAATGTATCTCCAAAACCGCCAAGACACACAACAACATCCATCGTAAATGTATTCAAAACCACCACCACAGACACAACACAACCCGTCGTAATGTATCTCCAAAACCACCACCAAAGACACAACAACAACCATCCTCGTACATATCTTCCAAAACCACCACCAAAGACACAACACCCTATCTTCTAAAAAGTAATATATCTCCAACCACCAACAAAGTTTGCAACAAGTCCTCGTAATGGTATCTCCAAAACCACCACCAAAGACACAACAAATCCCTCGTATGTATCTCCAAAACCACCACCAAAGCACACACAATCCCTCGTAATGTATCTCCAAAACCACCACCAAAGACACAACAAATCCCTCGTATTGGGTTGAACCTTCGCAAAACCACCACACAGATACAACGACAAATCCCTCATAACTGTCCCCATCGTAACTTCAACCCCAAACCACCACAGACACAACAATTCGGCGTAAGGTGGGCGTTGACAGGCTTGGTTAGTGTTTGACTGCGCCGAATTTGCGAGATAAGTGATTGCTCTAGTTCTTCATTTTTGTTGTCCAGAGTTTCGTTTATCTTACCTGAAAAGAGACTAAGAGGTCGAAATGCGTTGTGCTTTGTCTTGGTGATTCGTTTATTTATGTTTGGCGGTTGTAGGCCTATATTACTTCACTTTTGAAGATTTACCATGTTTCAGTTCAGGACCCCTGGACAGAGGAGTTACCATGACACTAACTCAAGATTCCCCTGCATGTTGACTTATAGATTTAGCGAAAGATTGAAACTCCCAAATGTACCCAGAGGATGGTTTCTGCCCTCAGGTGGGGGCATGTCTCAAGTCTGAAGGACCTCATGACACTACTTGAAGAAGCAAAGAGTCTCTTGACTCATTTTCCTGATAAAGGAGTCGCAACACTTTCTACCCCTTTTACAGGAATGTCTGTCACAGTACTGAAGTGACCAATGAACACTTGCAGGCGCTGGTGTTGGTCTCGGAGCACTGCGTGTCCGAGCTTCACGCCAGACACATTGTAAGGATGTCACAGTGACCTTAGAAAGGACTGCAAACTGCAGGTGGAACCACGGAGGTCTCGCTACACCAAACCTGTCCACACTGGACAGAGGTGTGGACTTACCTGGTGTTCAGATGACGCAGTTGGCATCGTCATTGGCATCGTGATCTTCCAGGTGTTTACAGGCAGATCTAGATGAACAGCATGATTAGCAGGTTTATTAACGAGTTCAGTTTGTAAGCATGACAACTCACTTTCACTTGGCATGACCCCAGACTGGGTGCTGCGGCACTGACCCGTGGTGAGATGACATCCGAACGTTCCAGACCTCCAGTGGTGACATTATTCTGGAATGACAATTATTCCAAGACCTATTGGTATCAATTACAGTCTCTACAAAAAAATCCAGGACAACTGAAGACTTTTTTGCAAAAAATTTGTTTGTGCATGGTTTTTCTTCAAGCACTGCTAAGGCAGGCAGCTTATTTTTTCCTCCCAAATGTTTGTGTTTTGTCCCCCCTTTTCTGTACTCTCTGTCTCCCCCCCCCCCCCCCCCCTCCCCCGGCCACCCCCCCCCCTCCCTCTCTCTGTTCTCTTTCTGTCTCCAAGAATGTGTTTTTTCTGTGTCGATTTGTCACGGTTTTATAATAAATACCTCTCTAGGCTGTGTGTTTGTATTATGTTTTATACAGATTTAATTTAAGGACTTAACAATACGAGATGTCATGATACGACCTGTCTTTCTTCTGATACAAAAATTATGATACAATACTATGTCAATACAAAACATACAATCTCACTGACAACCACCTTGACACAACGTATACACAATGTGTGTGCACAGAGCAATCTCTACGACAGAATACAACTCTCAATCAATAGGACCCCCCCCCCCCCATACCCCCCCCTGTGTACTGTTCAAACACAAAACAATACGATCCGTCACATGTAATACAATACTTAGAAAACAACTCGGTATCATTCATTGCACGACACGGCATTATAAAAACGATGCAATTCAATTTCAAAACGGTGCGAAACGATACGACTCGACACGGCTTAATACGACACAATTCTGATAAGATACGACACAACATCACAGTAAATGAATATACAATACGAATGCCCATTCAATGCAATAGTATGCAACACACACACACACACACACACAAAAAACACACATCGTTCGTTGATTTCCGACAGGTATCAAACGTCCCACCTCTGCAATGTGCATGCCGGACTAAACGACATTATTTGTGCAAATAAGTCGCTGGGACGATCGAAATACTACGGTCCCATGAACTGAAATTTCTAGCACTGGTGTGGAACAGACTGCAATGTTTAAAACAAATTACGCGTTTTTCTCTCTCTCTCTCTCTCTCTCTCACAATGGGACATTACATAGCACAATACAATTTGTTTGCAAAATATTCCAGTATCAGCCAACGAGCCCTATGATTCTGCCCCCCTTTCTGCCCGCCCGTAGACCCACCCCCAATTCAGATCCCGCTGTTAAGCGTACAGGAATGCATTGTATCGTTCAGTTTCAGATCTCTGGCGAACTCCTTTTACTCGTCGGAAAATCAATGGTGCTCAGTGAAATGCTATCAAAGTGCCATAGGTATTCAGATTATAGTACCATGGAACGTCGACAGGTGTCAACAATAGGCACCACAAAGTTGGGGACTCAATGTGTAAGTAAGATCCAGGACCTCAGCTATGAACGAAGAACGCAGGCCTTCCCATACGCGTCTGCCTGAGAACCGAGGGAAGGAACAAAACTCCTTCAATGCAAGAGGAATTGTCTGGTATACATGTATGCTTGTCTAGGTCAGCAAATGACTCACGCTCTATTCAGGCACCAATCGCGAGCGTGCTTTCGGAAAGCGGCGAATCTGTGATAATCCGATGTGTATGTAGAAATATGTTAATAAAACAAAAACGGCCATAAAGACGAAGTTTAACCAGTCAAGCCGCTGGTTCTGTACAAAGAAGGTGAATGATGTCTTTCGGGCTAAGATGTCCAAAAGGAAATCCGTTCTCGTTACGTTTTGGGCATTTACTCCCCCCCCCCCCTCCCTTCTTCCCGTCCCCGTGCACCAGAAATAGAAAAGTTCTGATTGGTACATGAAGTATGGGTATTCTCTCTGTGAGACAGGCCGTAAAAAAATAAGTCCAGTGTTTGTGCAGTTCTTTCATGTGTTTGTTTGTCCCAGTCTCTTCTGTGTTTCAGAACATGTCCTGTGAGCGTTTTAGTACACTCGCAAGCTCACACTTAATTCACACGACCGATATTTCATCAGAACCGCAAACGTCACCTGCCGTTGGAAAACACAACACTGCGCATAGCGACGGGATTTTTTTTAAACGCAGGGCGTTTTTTCACACTTGACCGCCCATGAAAAGAGAGGGTGAATGCTCCCCCAAGGCAAGACTGATACCGGCGGTATTTGAGACATCTGGGTCTCTTTTATTTCCTGAACAACGTCAGATCTGAAGCCAACTCACCTGCCAACCCTTACTGCTTTTCCACAACTGTCAACGGAGAGAGAGAGAGAGAGAGAGAGAGAGAGAGAGAGAGAGAGAGAGAGAGAGAGAGAGAGAAAATTTGTTTTTGGTGCTTGTTTGCGTATATCAACACTTCAATACTAAGGTACTATTATATTCAACTTCTTCTCCTCTCTCTCCCTCACTCTGTGGGGAGTGATAGGCGCACTGCCCTGAAAAAAAAAAAAACAGTTAACCAGGTTTCTCCAGTTCTGTGTTGTATGCCCTAGCTCACCGTTCTGTTGATGTTTTCCCCTGAACTTTCTGCAGTATTGTCTGGTCTGTCCACCGACTCTTTTCTCCTCTTCATCTCCTCCCTGCGACAGTCCCAAACAGGATCTTTTTTCAGCAAATTGATTGGATCTTGTTACATGACCATACTAGCGTAGCTGTCTTTACTGATGTCAGTTGAGATCCATAATGGTCCCATGTGACACTTCTTAGGGAAATGCCTCACTTCCATGGCTTGGATTCTTCTTTTCCAGACCCGATATAAGGGTCCACGTCTCGTATGCATACAGGACGATGGAATACACCAGTTCACACTGGATCCTAATCTTGTTTTATGGAGAAGTTATTCGCCCTCCATAGGGCGAACAGTTTGAGTCCGGATTGTGCTGATGTCGCCTTTGCTGTCCTTGAGAGGATTTCTGGTTTGGACCCCTCATTGCTAGTGATCGATCACAGGTAAGTGTTGATGCTAGCGTTAAAGTTGGCAGTCAGTCTGGTCTTCTCGTTGCTGATTTCCATGCCATTATCTTATTGATGTTTCATCTTGTCTTTAAAAAAAAAAAAAAAAACGTTTGGGTAGTTATTCACTGCCTTCAGTGCCATCGATGCCATCTGCAAAGCGAGGGCTCATGATGGTTCTGTCTCCAGTGTTAACTGTGCTGACATAATCAAATGCACCAATCATGACGAGTTCCAAAAACATGTTGAAAGGGGTGGGAGATACAAGACCGCCCTGACGAACTCCGGCTGAAGTACTGTTATGGAACCACTCTTCAATAGCAGCATGTGTGTCTATCTATCGTGCCGGTCGCTTTGGAGTCAAATTGATAAGTGATGTGGATTAGCTTTAACTAATATCAAGTTTCTTTTTGTGCCCACTAACGCCTTCTGCCAGGCTCTGTCGAATGCTTTTTTGAAATCTATAGAGACATGTTAGAGATGGGGTTTTTTGCGGGAAAAAAAAAATACACTGTTTGATGGCATTTTCATCTTTGCGGAATCCCGCCTGTTCTTCAACAATAATGGTATCATTGCGACTGTAATTCATTCAGAATGATGCTGGGTATTTCTTTTTGCTGGACCCTCTTCTTTTTCCCTTCTCCCCTCTCCAGCCTCACTCTCACTCCTCCAGAAGGAACTGACTCTTCCCTGATAAGAGACTACGATGGTTGACATGTATCTTTTCTTTGTCGAAAACTAAATCGAAAAAGAAAAAAAAGTCTCAAAGACTACAAAACTTCACATGTAGCAGACAGCTTAGGTCTCGTCTGAGGGGGTCTTTGTAGAGGGGTGGGGGAGAGGAGGGAGTGGGGAAAGGGGGAAGGGGGCGAGTAAAGCGAATGCTCGATGGTGCGTGAATATAAGATCAAACGGGATCCCCAAGGCTGAATGAGAGAGCGGAGGGGAAGGGGGGTACGGGTGAAGGGGAAGGAGCAAGAGAGCTTGGGTGTCATGGTGGTGGGTGGAAAGAGAGAGAGGAAAAGGAAGAAGAGAGAGGGAGCAACATCTCTCTCTCTCTCTCTCTCTCTCTCTCTCTCTCTCTCTCTCTCTCACACACACACACACACACACACACACACACACACACACACACACACACACACACACACACACACACACATACACGCACCCTCAGACAAGACGTACATAACGTTGCAACCCCCCACACTGCTCTCTAGGCTCTACGTAGATTTATGAGCCAAAACCAGAATTGCATTGCCACGAGCCCCTTTGGGGGCAACAAGAAAAACTCTGTGCATTACTGGAGTGCCGAAAAAACAGCAGTAAGGTTTGTGGGACAACTGATGCCCTGGAGAGACGGGGAAGGCGACAAGTAAATTATGGTCTTATCAGCTAGCGACAGCAAGGAAGGTTACAGAATTTGGCAAATCAGATATTACGACATGTATGTAAATCACGGAGACGAAAATGAAAAAACTAAGTTCAAACGACTATGGTTTGTTTGTTTGTTTTGTTTTTGTTCTCTTTATATTTCTTTCTGGAACCCACTTAACCCTCGACACGAACATGATAAAGATTGTCTTTAAAGTCAGCTTCAAAGTGGGGCTGATTGTCTTCAAAGTTAGCTTCAAAGTGGGGCTGATTGTCTTCAAAGTTAGCTTCAAAGTGGGGCTGATTGTCTTCAAAGTTAGCTTCAAAGTGGGGCTGATTGTCTTCAAAGTTAGCTTCAAAGTGGGGCTGATTGTCTTCAAAGTTAGCTTCAAAGTGGGGCTGATTGCTTCAAAGTTAGCTTCAAAGTGGGGCTGATTGTCTTCAAAGTTAGCTTCAAAGTGGGGCTGATTGTCTTCAAAGTTAGCTTCAAAGTGGGGCTGATTGTCTTTAAAGTTAACTTCAAAGTGGGAGTGACTGCAGGCGGAAATTGAAACAAGATCAAACATCAAATTACTGCGCCGCTCAACGAAAGAACAAACACGTCACGAAACAAACACAGCGTGTTTTCGACCTGTTTGGTCTTTTTTCAGGGCAAGACAAACAGCACTTCAAGACAATGAAAATCAAACGACGAAGAGACAGTGGCTTACTTACCTCATCGAACTAGGTGCAGACTTGGGTTCCGGAGGAACGACTAAACCTACAG
>JADBJO010001206.1:0-27500 GCA_016801955.1 Conus betulinus | reverse complement strand
CTCTCTCCCCCTCCCTCTCTCTCTCTGTTCTCTCCTCTCTCTCGCTCTCTCTCTCTCCTCTCTCTCCTCTCTCCTCTCTCCCTCCTCTCCTCCTCTCCTCTCTCTCTCTCTCTCTCTCTCGTCTCTATGTTCTGCCATGAAAATGGACTTTTCAGCTCTACAGTGATGCACAGCACTGTGTGTGTATATACTATAATTGGGCCACTTGTACGTACGTACCGCCTTCAGGAAGGGGAAAACAGCCCGTCCATGTAGCCCACAAGAAAAATTACATGGTAAATTTTGCCCCATCAGTGTAAGCCGTCCAGTCAGAAATGAAATCGAAGGGTTTCTTTGGGACATTCCAGATTATGTGTATACAGAGTATGATTTCTTTCAGATTTTCATCTGCAGAATGCAACACTGATAGACGATGATCACTAACTATTACTTTTGATTCTGTTGCAGCCCAGCTCCCATTTCGACCTCAGTCTTTTAAACTTTCTTGAAGTTAAGTCTAAAAATACAGAAACTAAAGTCAGGAAATGGAGTAAGAGAATAAAAGCCGACATAGAAAACCGAAAAAAAAATTAAAAAATAAAATAAATAAAATAGTACGGACCCATTACAACACTTGAGACGGGTTCGTCACGCCTGAGGTCGAAACGCCTCGCTTGTGTGCTCAATACCTATGGAGGTCTAGTAATAAGTTTTGTTTTTGCTTTTTTCTCACTAACATTATCGGTTTTCTTTTCCTAAGAGACGATTTCTAATCGTTGTCTCATATTTCTGTGTCATTGTTCATGTGACCATTATGCTTGTGTGTGTGTGTGTGTGTGTGGGGGGGGGGTGTGGGGGGGGGGGGGGGGGGGGGGGGGCACTTTTTTAATTATTACAATTCTTATAATTTGGAGGGTGTGGGTGTCTTCAGGAGTTCTTTCTGCAGTTTGTTCTAATCTTCTGTTTTTATTGAATTTCGCGGTGCGCGCGCGCGCGTGTGTGTGTGTGTGTGTGTGTGTGTGTGTGTGTGTGTGTGAGAGAGAGAGAGAGAGAGACAGAGAGAGAGAGAGAGATGTATACTCTTGGGGCTGACCTAATTTGATTATTAAATAGTCCGATGTGTGGTGTGGGAATTTTTGTAATTAGACTCTACAGAAGAAAATTTTTCTCAAGAACAAAATATTGATGCTAGAGTGAAGAATAACCTTATCATTCTTTGCAACTCTTGTTTGTATTTGGTTTGTTGTTTGTTTTTTGGTGGTAGTTTTTCGTACATCTGCCTTCTGTTAAGGCTGTTGTCTTCTGAAGTATATTTGGAAGCATAATAAAATCAGTTTACTGATACAAACTTTTACATCAGCATTGGAATGATGGTGATCTGCCAGTGCTCTATACATGTTATGTGGCTGAGTTTGTGTGTGCATTGTATGGGAGTGTGTTGGATAGCGTGAGATAGTATGCACACCTTTGTGAACTCTCTCTCTCTCTCTCTCTCTCTCTCTCTCTCTCTCTCTCTCTCAGTGTTTTATCGAATTGTTCATACTTGCAAGTGGGGTCAAGGGCTCTTCAGTATCCAACTCAGGCCTCAGGAATTTGTCATGGTATCAGTGATAATCGAGACCACAGCCTCAAGTGGACGTCCCAGCCAAACCCACACTCGTGTGGCTGAATCAAGGCAGATGAAATGGATGATTGGAACCGGTACCCTAGCACTACAGGGCAGACTCCGGTCGAGGGCTGGAGGTGGGGGGAATGGGGGGAGTTCCCAGGTGTCCGAACTATCCCACTTTTATTGTAGTTGTGTTGGATTTCCGTTTACTTGTTCACTTACTTTCAGGAAAGGATTCTATCTTAATAAAAAAAAAAAAAAAAAAAAAAAATTGCAAAAAAAAAAACTGCGGCTCCAGGGACCTCACTTCCCATCATAATTTTCTCTTTTTTTTTTTTAAAAGCAAGCGTAAAAAAAAAAAAAAAAAAAAAAAAAAAAAAAAGCCCCTCTGTGTTCATAGTGAAGGATGTAAGGGTGATTTCAAGTCTCGTTCGTTTCGAGTAAACAGAGATTATAGATTTATAGATCTATTTCCGAGGAATTTCAATATTGTGATTATTATCTTTCATTGGATGAGCGAAAGTGCGCCCCGGAGATGTCTGTGACCATCACACCAAGTGCAGGTTACATGCTATCTAGACACAGCGGAAATCCGGGGTTTATCTCCCTTTGTTTATCATCCACTTGTCCCCTCTCTTGGGACTTGTAGTGTTCATGGTGGAAGTTTTCGGCTGATATGGATGATCATCGTTCTCCCCATGCCCCACCCCCACCTCTCTCTCTCTCTCTCTGAACTGTGGGCACAAGAGACGCGTCACTATAGCCTATGCGAAGATTAAGTCATCTATTTTGTAACACCACATTTGCCAAACCACGATCAAGGTCACTAAGTCCTGGGGTTGAACAACAGATAGGCCTAACTAATTATAGCTATAATGCTAAATGCACAGAAAAACAATATAGGTATGTCTGTCATTTATCGCGCTGTCGGAATTCTTGATCATGACTCCCATCAGCAGCTCCATTAACAACCTCCCCCCCCCCCCCCCCCCCCCACCCCCACCCCACCCCACCCACACACACACACACACACTCCACGACCTATCACGTGTGTTTTGTCCTGTCCCGTGGATGCTTCGTGTGATGACGTGTGGCAAAAGTCAATTCAGCGTGTTTTTGTGTGACTACATTTTATTCGCGCGCATATTGAATGAAACACTTTTTTTTTTCAATAGTATGTTCGCTTCGTTATTTTGATTTTCTTGATTTTGCCAGCTTCTGTCTGTCTTTTTTCATTTTTTTTTTTCCATTTTAGTGACAAAAACATTATACCTTTACTATGCATATCTACTGATACAAGAACACCATGCAGGGGTGAGGTGGGACACACACACACACACACACACACACTCTCTCTCTCTCTCTCTCTCTCTCTCACACACACACACACACACACACACATCGAGAGAGTAGAGTAGAAGCCGGGTAACGTCAACGTGCCTGGGGATATTTTTCTTTCCCACCGACTTAACCGGCTGCTGACTAATCCAGCGCAAAGAGAGTAATAGTCGCAGCATTTTGTGATTTTTTTGTTGTTGTTGTTTCTGTTGTCATCCTCTTCTTACAATTATGTGTTCGAAACTACGATGATTTTTTTTTTTTCCTAGTAAAAGGTTTAACGTCATTGTTTTCATGACACACGGATGACGCAGACTATCTACGTCATTGGTCATTATTATAATGATATGCACATTACCGTCAGAAGGACACTGGAAATGTTTGACGGAGCATATAGACATCAAGGCGTGGTTCATTTTAGTCGAACGATCGGTTCTTGTCAGTGCACGTACGAGTGTGAAGAATTAGGCAAAATATCTGTCTGGTTTGATTTTCATTTTATTTCTTTTCCCAATAGCCAACATGAAAAATTGTAGTAGGGGCCTATGTATATATGGCATAGTATAACCAACTCTGTGTGAATCTGTCTCCCGCTCATCTAGGCCTCTTGAAATGGAAATGGCGGTCATGCTAATGTTTGTGGAATAACACCCAGAAAGAGCTACAAAGACGATGCAAAAGCATTAGGCCTAGAAAAATAAGCGCTAAACTGATAGGCTCAACACCACACACACATGCGTGCGTGCGCGCTTGTTCGCACACACACGCGCGCGCGCGCGCGCACACATACACACACACTCACTCACTCTCTCTCTCTGTCTCTCTCTCTCTCTCTCATTTGTTTATGGCCGCCACCAGCACAAGCAAAGTCTATTCGATTTGCCGACCTTTCTTGTGGTTCATGTATGTTCTATAGATTCGGGCTGTCGGAATAATAGGCTACACGAAATAACTGTGGTTCCTTTAAGGCTGAGGTTGGCACAAATCACATGGCCCATCTTTCCTTTCCTTCTGGGTCGCTGACTTCCATGAACATTCAGCAAAGGCTCAGAAGACCTCTCAGTTTGTCGGATTAATGTAAGACATATATTCCTAAAAGATAACAGAGGCTACAGGCAGAGAGACAGTGAATTTTGAACCCCCCTGGAAAGGTGTTCACAAGAAGGCAGATACAGGGCGCTGCATGCGCCAGCTCAAGCTGTATTCTGAAGCGAGTTCCATTTGGCTTGAACAGATTTTTATCAACCAGTTGTGTTCATTCTCTATCTCTTTGAGAAACTGCGTAAAATATCCACGTGATTTTAGAGGGGCATATTCCTCTAACAAAAAGAAAAAATTGGGGAACATTAGGAATTGTCATACAATTCTGCAAAAAAAATCCAAATTTTTAAAAAATAATTTCTCCGTCAAATTCACATTTATCATGTATGTGGAAATCAATTCCCACATGAACCTTCATTGAGATCAAATATGGAGTCGTTACCAAAAATATTGACATGAAGGTCAACGCGATTTCAAAATGTTCTGTATCCTGATTGACCTCCATTGGAACAATACTAATGTGGATTGGCCTCGGGATGGCGGCAGTCACCTTGTACAAGCTGTTGTTGTGGGATCGCTCTCCACCGAGCCCGAGCACTTTGTCAAGGACAGGCAGGACGTGGAGACATGCAGCCATCCCACAGACAACTCGTTCAGCGCATGTTCCATACCTGTTGCTGATCGGCTTATGATCCAGGCTTATCGGCTTGCCAGTCGAAATAGGTGACATTATTGTGGCCAGAAGTGCATTCCCGCTAGCAGCTGCGCTGTGGACTGGGATATATTCCTTCATAAACAGGAATCCTGGCACTCGCTTCCTTGCTAGAGAGATGACATGTGGAATGATGACCTCATTCAGGTACTGATGGGAGCTTACAATGCCCCTCTAAATGCCTGCTCACGCTATTAAACTACCAATCTTAACGGTCAAGTTCTGCACGGTGCAGTCTGCCAATCTCTCTCTGCTTTGTACCCACACTTGTAGATGTCCTTTGTAAAAGTCCATGAAGACACCGTGTCATTATGATACAAAAGATCAAAACATGGACGGGAGAAAGAAGGGACTCCATCGCAGCACCGCTTGGCACAGAAAATATCCAAATCATTTTGATATAACATGTCAAGTAAGTGCATGGTTGAAGGTGCGAGTTTGAGGGGGCAGGCGGCAGGGGGCACAGTCAAAACACCACTTACAGGCATGCCAGCTACCTGAAGGTTAAGAAAAAGGGAAAAAAATATGATCGCAGTGGGGAGGGGTGGATCATGTGATGGAAGACAGGGAAAAAAGCAGCAGGCAGTGCTCTTTACAGAGAGCACCTGTTTCACACTGCAAAATAACAGATTTGCTGTGTTCAAACACATTTTCAAGATTTTATGTTGTCGGTGGAACAAAAAGAGTGAGTGGGACGTTCCGAAGATATCTAGCAGTTACAAAAAAGTATACCAGCCACCCTGGAAAGGGAAATGGGGTAAAAAGATGACAATTGATATGCTCGCACTTGACACAGACAATGACAATTATAACGACAGAAAATGTCAAACAAATGTATAACTGAAGAAGCGGGTGGAGGTACGTGTATGACGGAATTAAAGCACCACATGAGATAGACAGCAAGAGTCATTATGACACAAAGTATAAAAAAACATGGAAGGGGGGCAAGAAAGGTCACAATTAAAATGTTCACCGTTTGACACAGCCAATACCAAATCATTGTGATACAAAATCAAACAATGTGCAGTTGAAGGGGTGGCTTGGTGAGGGAGCTTAGGGGACCAGTCAACGCACCACTGGAGACAGAAAACACCGAGTCATAATGTCACAAAATATACAAACATGGAAGGGAGAAGGGTAAGTGACATTTAAAACATCATCTGACACAGACAATACCAAGTTTTTATGATACAAAATATCAAACAAATGCACAGCTCAAGGAGTGGAAGGGGGAAAGAGGCGGTGGGCGGGGTGGTGCACAAAGCGCCATTCGAAAAATACGACACTGAGGTATCATGACACAGAATAACAAACTAAGGAAAGGGGAAGGAGGCTTCAATTAAATCACCATCTGACACGGACATTACCAAGTTATTCTACGACAAAGCGCCAACCAAATGTCAGTGAGAAGGAGCAGGGGTAAGGGACACAAGCACTACCTGAGACGAGACAACACCGAGTTATTATGACACAAAACATCAATCAAAGCTAAGGGGACGGGAGGGAGGGCACACAAAGCACCATTTGAAACAGACAAAACCGTGTTATGATGACACAAAACATCAAAAGATATAGGAAAAGGAAGTGTAGAAGATGGGAGGAGACGCAATTAAACACTGTTCAAGACATATATAAATTACCATGACAAAAATATCAAAAGACGTACCGGGGGGAGGATGATCAAAACATCATTTGAGACAGTTAATATTGATTTATCATAATATAATGTCATATGGAGAGAGGTGGGGGCCACAATGAAAACAAATATTTGAGACAGACAATGAATTACTGTGGTAAAGAATAAAAAAGGGTAAGGGGGGGGGGGGGGGGAGGCAATGCAATGCACAACATTAACACCGAGTTATTTCACATGAAATACGAAACAAGGTTAGAAAGGCCTGCATGAGGCAGACAACTCTAATTCATGACGACAAGACATCAGCATGTGTGTATAGGGTAGAAGAGAGGCAGAAGGGAAAAGTTTTCGCTCTATGAAGAGCATTATGCCTTTACGGAAATGACCTTTCTTATCAAACACCTGCCTCAAACAGTGCTCTTCATAACTAGCAACATGACAGCAAGCACTATAGGTGAATGTGGAATCCTCAGTTTATGATAGCTTTATATGAAAGTCAAACACATTTCAAAATGTGCCTATCTTTTGGTTTAAACTGAACATGTCCTTCGCTTGTGATTCGAACTGGACATGTCCAATACCCACAACCTGCTGACAAAAACTGGTGTTCAAAGTGAGCACATTGAGAATCTAGCCAGCTGAAACTCTCATCATCTCCAGTGATAAATGAATAGCATGCATAATGTTTTCAAATATATGGTATGCGAACCTTGATAACACATCATGTTCAAGATGAAACAATAAAATCAGATAATTTTGTTGCTGTTTGGATCTATGTATTACTCTTCATTCATGTGTTTAGAAATGAGAAGGTCTGATCTGTTGGATCTGTCTGTTAATCTTCTTTCATGTGTTTAGAAATGAGAAGGTCTGATCCGTCTTGATATGGAACAGAAAGTCAACTAAAAAAGGTCAAGTTTAATATCCGTTCACAAAATGTGATGTACTATTTTTGGAAAGCCAGTTAACACATGATCATTTGATCAAAGCAATAGATAAAGTGTTCAATCAAATGTGTGCCAACAAACATCATTGTTTTCCTATTCATTCCTGTATATGTGAAAATATCCAAGCATGTCAAATCTTATGTTTAAGAGTGTGTGTGTGTGTGTGTGTGTGTGTGTGTGTGTGTGTGTGTGTGTGTGTGTGTGTGTGTACAGGCACATGTGTGTGTATTTGCACCAGTCTGCATGTGCACAAGTACATGCATATGTGCACACACCTCCACAAGTGCATTCATTTTTGCATAAACAGATGTGTGCATATGCATGCATGAGTGTTGCATGTGCGTGTGCGCATGCAAGAGTGCACTTATGAGTGTATGTGTATGTGTGTAATGTGCACAGGTGTGTGAATGCATGTGTGTGTGTGTGTGAAATGCCAGTGCATTACATGTCAAACTGAAAGACAGTGTGGGGGGCAGAAATAAAGAAAGAAATTGAAGAACAGAAGAAAGAAGGTGGATGAGATTGAGGATGAAAGAGAAGGACCAATTTTTGAAAAAAAGTATAGAAAAAGACAGAAAAAACAGAAAAAAAAAAAAGGGAAAAAATCTGAACACGTACCGTACCATTTTGAAAAATGCTGTTTATTTATTGCAGTAAGAAAATGTTAGGAGTATAAGTAATATTTCAAACATATGGACGGATTAAAATGTAAATCTTTTGACACACTGTTTGATTGATACTTATTTCTTGCCTTAACAGAAATGATGAAAGGCATTTCTTTTTAGAAGCCAACCAGACTAACTCAAAGTAAAGGCTTGTAGCCAAATCTACGACCATACAGGCAAACTTTGGCTTTTAAATGCACTCAAAGTCAGCATAGCTCTAAAATGCTCACACAAGCCTCGAAAATTTCACTGTCATTGCAGAGTGATTGAGAAAATAATCAGAAATTTTTTTGTGCATGAACAAGATAAACTGTCAAAAGCATTGCCTTGCAAAAATGTCACCCAGAAGTCCACTTTTTGTCTGTGGAGCAAATGAGGATTCGAGTGTGAGCAGAGTTCACACTTTGTACAAGTCGACATTATTATGTGTATCATTTAAAAATATAATAACAATGAAGCACTTGAATTTGAGCACAAAAATGCTTTATGTACTTGATTTCAAACTGTAAAATATTACTAGCAATCTGCCTGTAAATACTTTTCAGTTAAAAAAAAAAGGAATGTTTCACAAAATGCACATCTAAAAGTGGGAATGTTTCACAAATTGCGCATCCAAAGGTTAATTCTTTCCATAAGTATACAAGTGGAGCTAGTCTCTCCCTATGTATGTGCAATGTTTATAGGTGCGCAATGATTGCTCCCACAGGATATTCAACAGTTTTCATTCCTCTTTTTCTGTATTGCTGTGTTATATCACTGATCTAAATTGATGACTGGTATTTTGAACAGATCATTTCAATTCTTATACCTAAAATCAACTTAGATTACAAAAAAAAAAATGGTTTGTGTGCACTGCATTGCACTAAGACTGTGATGCCTAATGGTGGGCAGTATGATGTGAACAGAGCATAACGCTACCACCTATGTGTGGAGGGTATGTAGGGAAAAAGTCAATATAAGAATACGTGATAACTCCTTTATACCTTTGTTTGTCCTTTGTGATAAAGAGACAAATCACAATAAATCACACACACAGTATTAGTGTTGTTATTAGTGTATAAAAAAAAAGTCATGCAGTCTGAGTAGAAACAGGTTTTAAGAAAACATTATTTTGATTATCAAGTTCAATATCCACACATGAACATTTTACGAATAGAACCTAAAAAGAACAAAAACTTCTGAAAGGCGTAGCAGTTTTTTTTTTTTTAAGTTTCAAAAACTTTATCCCCAAATATAGATCAATCAATCAAAAATATATCAAATTAAAAGGATCCATCCCAGACAAACAATTACCTTGACATAAATAATAAAGTCAAAATATCCCTTTCTGAAAAAAAAAAAACATGTCAACCAAAATACAAAAAAAGTGTTAGCATACATCCTGGCCAGCAGGAGTTCACCACAACATACAAAAATAAATTCTTTCCACAAATCTTGCACAGTCCCCTTTCCTATGACAAACTGGAAATCACAATCACAGCTTTGCTTTAGCAACAGCTCGTTATGTAATTCTCCCTGTCTCTCACAACTCTTTTGATCACCTAGAGGATACTGCCGACACCTAAAGGTGCACAGGGAAACCAGTTGTTGTGTGATGCACTTCACATTATATTCAGATACCGTGAACTTGTCCTTCACACCATCTGTTAAAAAACTTCACATCTTTCAGATGTTTTGTTGTCGTTGCTGCTGCTGCTGTTTTTGGTTGTTGTTGTTTACTTTTTGCTTGGTTTTATTTCCCTTTTTTTCTACTTATTCCTAAGTACTATACTACCAAGCAAGTGAATAATTTTGTGGACCACCTCTGGATATCTCTGAAAAATTACACTATGGTACTAGTATAGAACAATAAATCAATGACAGGTTATATCATTTTAGCGCACATAAATTTTGAAATGTTAACCATGTACTGAGCATCAACAAAGTAATTAACCGCAAACAATAAGCAAGAATGATAACTCTTGCTCCCACAGCATCATGCCCGAAGGCATGTAGTTCAAACTAGTGCTGCTTGTGAGACTTGCACATCTATTACCAATGCAGACAAGAAGCACACAGAGCAAAGGACAACACCATGTCCTCTAAAATGGGAGTTGCAAACTTGTCCCTGCACCCTCACCCGTCATGAGCACAACTGAACCACACAAGAAATTACAATATACAAATAAACTTTTTTTTTTGACGATTCAACAATAGATTTTAAAAAGTATTCATAAAGCTTCACCGAAAAAATGACAAACGAATCACAAGACAAAACATGACACGTTTCCACTTCATAGGTCTTCTTCAGGCATGATACATAACACTCAAGACAATTCCAACACCAATCTTGTGCCAAGTCGGATAAGTGATTGCTTGTTGATTTTTGTTGTCCTGAGTGTTGTGTATCTTGCCTGAAGAAGACCTAAGAGGCGGAAATGCATTGTCTTTTGTCTTGTGATTGTTTTGTCTACATTTTTCAGCACAGCCTAATGAAAAATTTTTCAAATTTATTTCAATTTCCGCCTGCAGTCGCCTCACTTTTAAACTATATTCAACAATAATTAGCGATGGATTCTTATAAACGCTTTCTGATCTGCAACAGTGTCGGGAAATTTTCAGACAAGTTTGCAAAAGAAATTCAGACACTGCTTGTTGAATATAGCTCCTGTTGTAGTAGCCGCGGTGCTACTGGTGCTCTTGTCTCTGCTGCTTCTTCTGCTTGCGTCGTTCTTTCAGGATGTCCATGCGGCTCTTCTGTGTGATGGGAGTTGCCTTCCTGTCTCCTCACTTTGAGCATCTTCACCCATCTGCACCATCCACAAGGTAAACATGATTTAAATTGGCAACGAGTATATGTAGTGCAGTGTTCAGCACTGTGGACCTACGAGCTGAGAGGTTGTGGGTTTGATTACTAACAGAGGCATTCATATGTGGAATGTTTTTGGCCAGGCTGGCTCCTGCCCACAGTGGCATGTGCTGAGATAGCAAGACTAGAACCTAACAGTTGAGTTTTGTCCTAGTACTATGGGTCTCTCAATTTCCTGACCAACACTGCAGGCATCTGTATCTCTAAGGCCTAGTTGAAGCTGGGATGTCTGATGGAAGGAGGCAAAGCGTACAGCCCTGTCATGCTGTTTCTGACCAGCATGGAACTCCACAACATCATCGTCATCATTGTCATCTTCAGTGTTCCTTACCTTAAAAGAACTCTCAACTCCTGCAGCCCTCATACCATGCTCTTGCGGTGACCACGGTTCCAATGACCTCTCAACGTCCATTCCATTCCGTCAGGAATGGCAAGTTCACAATGACTGCCAACAGATGGACATGGGGCTGGGCACCCTCAAGAGAGGTATGTTCACTCACAATGATCCCATGACCAAGCAACTATTGTCATCAGTAGGGGGCTTAGGAGGAGTGCCACACACACTTCCATCAGAGCAGGCGTTTTAATGAACATCATCAAAGTGTCTCAGCAACAGTGCAGGGTCTCCTCTAGAAGGTTACCCCATGATGACTGAAGACTGATTGCTCCCCATGGACTGCTGGTGCTGCTGCTGTGACGGAACGAACCTGAGTCTGATTTTTGTACGAGGACAGAATGAGCACCATGGGTGTAACACCACAGTGGGACCTAGAAGATGAAGCACCAAAAAAAAAAAAAAAAACAAAAGAAAGAGAAAGAGAATAGATATATATTTCAAGTACAAATCTGTAACTAATATAGAGTCTAGTATAATCAAATCTGTAACTAACACAGAATCTAGTATAATCAACTCCAAAGTGGCACAACTAAGATTTTCTTGTCAGATTAACTAAATCTTTCCTGAGCCAAGCAATGTTCTTGAGAAGCAATTAATTATGTTATGATAGCTAACATTTCAGAAATTCTGCTTTCGGGTAAAATGTAAAAAAGTGATATAATTTTAACAATGATGCTACCGTAACAATGCAAATGATGTGATCAATTGATGGTGGTGATAAAAAATGTGACGTATTCTCTATGCATAATTACAAACTCATTCGTTTGAATTTATGCAAACACACACTAGCACATGTGAACACCAGCTAGCATCCAGCTACAAACAATGCATACATACAAATAACATCTACAAACATCATTCAGACACAAACATTTACACACACACACACACACACATGTATATACACAAGCACATGCACATACATATACCCATCTATATGCACACAGAAAAAAAAATACTTAAACACATTAAGCAAATATATAGTTATTCAATGAACATGTACAAACGCACACATATACAAGCATGAACATGACAATCACACACACACACACACACACACATGCACACACACACTTCCCAACTTTCAAACTCAGTCACACACCCACACTTGCCCCACCTTCTCTTTCTCCGCCTCTTTCTGGAACCGTTCCTGCAGCTGTCTGGCCTTGCCCTCCATGTTTTCATCCCCCTCCTCCAGCACCCGCTCAGCGAACCCCCGACTCATCGGAGAGGGGCTGCCTGTCCTCTGGGTGCGTTCGTATTTCACCCGGGACACGCGCTCCCGCATCTGGGCGATCTGCCGCTCTTGCTCGCCCTGTGTGGTTGTGGCAGTGAAGAAGTTGTTAAAGAGTTTGAAGTTACAGGGTTTTTTTTGTTGTTTGTTTGTTTTTTTCATCAGGGGGGAGGGGTAAAAAGGTGTTGTTAGGTTTGAATGTCTCAAAATAGTTTGTAGATGCCCAAGTGCACATAAAAGGGTTAAAGGTAAGAGCTCAAAACCCACCCTGCACTTTGAGCTATTTGGCCTCTTTCATGTTGCTTGACTCTACCTTGTCCTCCTCCCCCCTTCCTCTCACCCCTCCACACTTTTCCCCCACCCTCTCCTCAATCTGTTCAGCTGTCTTGCTCGTTGACATATCCTGTCTCCTGTCTCCCCTCTCCTTCCTTCATCACACCCTCTCCTCATTCCCTGTCCTCCATTCCCCTACCATCTCCCCCTCCCTCTCATCCCTTCCCCTTCCCTTTCTTCAAACGTGTATTTGCAAATTCCATTATTTCACATTCCTGTA
Source organism: Conus betulinus (assembly GCA_016801955.1). Lineage (NCBI taxonomy): Eukaryota > Metazoa > Mollusca > Gastropoda > Neogastropoda > Conidae > Conus > Conus betulinus. The sequence goes on along the minus strand of JADBJO010001206.1, from coordinate 14,541 downwards.
CTCCTTATACCACTGCAAGTGACCCAGAGACGGCATGGCAGGGAAGTGATGGTCTCTGCTGTTCCTCATTGTGCCATCCTCATCACACAGACCACCTACATGGCATCTGCATTCACATGTACATGTATTAATACTTTAGGGGAGCAAAAATGACTGCATAGATGACTGAGCTACTGGCTTCCATTTAAACACTGAAACATGAAAGCATAGGAAGTGTCATATTCACCTTCTGGGCCTGTTCCAGAAAGGTCTTCTGTCGTTCTCCCAGACTGAAGAGTTCTGCTGCTTCATTTTCATCTTCCCTCGCCGGTCCTCCAAGATCCGCTTCAACTGTTATTCATGAAAACATACGGGAACATCTTGTCAACATGCATAACTATCAACCTATCCATCACCTTAATATAAAAGACAATTAAAGTAAGAGGCACCACTACTAAACAGAAATAGAAACATAACAATACTTATCTTAAGAAAGAGGGAAAAGGGGGTGAAGTAGGGGGGGGAGGAATAAGCACACGAGTAGCGTACACATGTCTTACAAAGTATCCTTCAGCAGAATCTGATATAAGACGTTCAACAGCAGTTGGATCCATCTCAGACTTTTTCCAGTCAGCTCAAATTTCGGAGCAGAGGATAAACAACAAATTTTTACTTTGGACTTTTAAAAAAAAAAAAAAAAATCTCCTAAAATATGTGGGACACTCCGCAAGGCACTTTTTGTCCTAGGTCCTCAACATGGGAGGCAACACAAGGTTGTGTCTCCCAAAACACAACAACCTTCGCTCGCTTTAGTGCCATCACTCACTAAAACCTCCCTTGCAGCACAACAGTGTGTGTGTGTGTGTGTGTGTGTGTGTGTGTGTGTGTGTGAAACTGCATCATTTGGATGAAATTTTAAGATATTACTTTAGGATTGACAAATTTCTATTTCAACAGCAAACAATAAGTTTGAGAATTCCAGTTCCAGTCTCCAGTCTCAAAGAGATTCCCTACAGCTGAGCACTCTTTACCCAAAACTGAAAAGACCAACAACCCTCTTCCTAGACTGGTCTCATTTTGGGTGAACCAATTTTCAGATAGCCAAAGAACACCAATGAAACATGTGCCAATCAGTCTGTTTGTGTATACCAAAATTTTGGCTAAGCCCTTTTGGGGTAGATGTACTTGCATTTGCATGTGTGAGAGAGAGTGTGTGTGTGTGCATGTGTGTGCGTTTGTGTGTGTGTACGTGTGCACATGCGTGTGTTCTTTTTAACAAGGCACCTTTAGAAATATCGCACTTTCCAATGTATATATACAAAGACTACCAACCATACTTGACAGCTGTTCATTGTCGTTTCTTCAAAAATCCTTTTAACACCGAAAAGCTCTACAAAAAACACCTGATGCAATCACAACAATCACCAAACCATACCTTCTCTTCCTGTCTCTGTCGCTGGGCAGTCTTGGAGAGAACTGCTCATTGAGCTGTTGTTTCACCAGCTGGTTGTATATGGCCTGCTTCTGGTCGTCGCTCACTGTGGCCTCAATCATCGTCTTCTCTCGCCGCTGTCAGGACAGAGTTTTGTTTTGTGACAGCTGCTACATCAAACAGTCTCCGATCTAGCAGCATCCTATCACAACAGCTCTGAAGAGTTCTGGTGACAAGGTCGATAATGTTCTGTCACCACTTCCAGTCCGACTGCATTTACTTATTTAGTCACTGTGCTTCTAACACCCCTCCGTTTCCAGTCTGACTCTCTCTTTGATAGTGCTAAAGAAATAGTCTTTGACAATCCAGCTCTCATTCTCTCTGGTTAAGATGAATGAAAACAGAAAAACTTGAACAGCAACAATACATTTAACAGCTAGATGTCCTCTGCAGAGGTTATAGGACAAAAAGACTGTCAGTGTTTATATATTTTCTTACATGTTTTGTATGTTGGTGGTTATGAATGTATCCATGCTTGTTTTGGGATCGGCCTGCATGTGTTTGTGTGTGTGTGTGTGTGTGTGTGTGTGTGGTTTGTGTGTGTGAGTGTGTGTGTGTGTGTGTGTGTGTGTGTGTGTGTGTGTGTGTGTGTGTGTGTGTGTGTGCATGTGTGAGTGAGTGTGTGTGTGTGTGTGTGTGTGTGTGTGTGTGTGTGTGTGTGTGACAGAGACATACGGAGAGACAGAAAAAGAGAAACTGACTGACAGATAGATATGGAGAGAGTGAGAGAGAGTCGACTTAAATTTGAAAAAAGGTTGAAGTTCCTGTCTACTATCAGCCATAAGGTAGTGAGCTGTCAGAAGTTCACTGCGACTGAGGCATCGTGTGATGGAAGGCAGATCCGACCTGCCCCCTTCCACTGACTTTAACCTTCCCTGAATTGAATCAGGCACCCATTTATTGCTGGGTGATCTGAGAGGGTTTTCTAGCCAAAAATAATCCAACCCTGCACGAGGTTTGAACTCACAACTATCAACTCCGCAGGCAAACACTCTAACCATTGATTATGGATGCCTCTTAATCAGAATGGGATTAATGTCCAGTCAGCCTCAGAGCTTTTAAGGACAAGTTGCTTCCGGAACAGAGACAGGGAAAGACAGCATGAATGTAAATAGAGAAATAGGGGTGGTAGGACACAAAAAAAAAGGAAGGGAAAACTAAAAGCAAACTTAACGCTTACACATGGTTCTACTTGCTCGAAATGCACTCTTAAAACATTTCCATTCAACACTTGACTAGCAAGTACCAGGAACAAATGCTTGACAAACATATTTCGTTATCTCAATATGACATTCAAAGATGAATTTTTACCTTCCTCCCAATTCATTGCCACAGTGTAAAGAGAACAGATCAACAAGATGAGACAGGTACCAAGATAAGACAGGTGTAAAGGATGAGACAGGTACAAAGGTAAGACAGGTAATACGAGACATTACTGACCATGGAGCCAATTGTGCTGACCGAGTCGGAACGAGGAACACCCTCTGGCACTGGAGATTCTGTCCTTGACCTGGGGGTCACAATCGCTCGTTTACGTGCCTCTCTTCTCTGCTGCAGGCGTTCTTGTAACTGTGGAGAAAAAACAAAATAATGGTGGATAACGATGTTTTGCAAAAAAAAAAAATATATATATGAATATAAAATTCTTCTGTTACTGCCAGTTTTTTTTATTTTCGCTGAAAACACGATTTCTTGGGTGGATATAAAAGCAACCACAGGGTGTTTCTCTGTCTTCTTCTTCCTCTTCCATTCTTCTTCATACCTGTACTAAAACTTTCAAATTCTCCACTCGTGATATTTTTGCTTATTTAACTGTACTTTAACCATTTAGAGAGCCAAATTTCATTTGGGGGGATTTTGTCTAAACACAACACCAGAATGTATGTATTTTGTTGTTTTTTGTGTATGTTGTGGGGTGGGTTGGGTTTGGGTTGGTCTGGTTTGGCTTGGGGGTATTGCATTCGCATAGGGAATCTGGTGTATAGACTCATCAGACACTCTTGGAGAGGGTCAGTCAGAGTTTGCCGAGGGTCAGCAACACTCCAGTGAGAAACTCCAGACATGCTGACTTCAAAGAGAAAACCTCCTCCAGCCACCTGCCCCAGCCCGTGACTGACCACACAACCTTTGGATCAAAACAACAAAGAGCGCTTTGTCCACCTGGCCAACCAGTAACCCACCCACCCCCACCCCCCTCCAAACTTTATCAAAACATACTGAATCCACAGCAAGGGGTCACCCTCCATCAAACTGTTTCCCTTGAGTCTAAATGAACTGATTTCACTGAAACAAAAACTGCCAATGTTTCCACGTTACTTCATACATATATATATATATATATATATATATAATATACCTTAGATCCATACAGAAGAAGATTAAAAAATCACTTTTCCTCAAACTTCCTTACTTCTTCTATCAAGTAGAATTCATCATTCAGTCAGTCACCAGGAAACTTGCAGCTAGCTTGTAAAAATAACGTGTTGATTTGTGATTACTGACAGAGTCTGCTATAAAAAATAAAAACATCATTTTTTTTTCTTAAGAAAAAAAATATCTGACAATTTTAAACGGGGAAGAGATGGGGACAGAAAAGGAGAGAGAGCAACAGCAGAAAAAAAAAAATTAGTCGGGGTATAAAAATCCCTTCATTTAATCTGTTTGGGACCCTAACAACCCTCCCCCCCCCCCCCACCCCTTAACACAACAAAAAAAATCTGCTGTACATGGGTTCAAATTTTGGCTGTAACAGAGAAAAAAAAAGAATGGCTGATGTGAGGATAAACCTCTGAAGGGGTAATGAAAAAGAAAAAAAAAAAATGCAGTACATTGGTTCAAAGTTTGGATGTGACAGAGAAAAAAAATGAATGACTGATGTGGGAAATAATGCCATGAAGACAACATAAGATGAAGCAGCAGCAAAACAAAAAACAAAAAGAGAAAAGAAAGAAACAGGTAAAAAGAGAGTAAATCCATGGCAAAAAAAAAAACACCCAAACCAATGTACCAGAGATCTCTGGCTGCCCTGCTGGGCAGCAGCCCTGTCCTGTGCCGCCAGTGACTGGTTCTCCGCCTGCTTCAAACATCTGCACCACGGCCTCTGTCTCAAAGCTGCGGTCCGTCTGGCGCCGACGCCGTGCCTCCAGGCGCTGCATCACTTCGTTGCGCTGCCGCTCCATGTCCTCATTCAGTTTCTGGGCAATGTTCACAGTTCACAATGTTTGATTTACGATGTTCGACAGGCATCTTTTTTTCTTTTTGTATTCTTTTCACCTATATACCATATGCAGGTAACATGACAATTTGATCAACAACACTCACTTTTGTACAACAAATGCTGAAAATAAAGTTTTGATCCAGCCTCTGCAAAAAAACAAACAAAACAAACAACAAACATTAAATTATATGGTCTTCTTCGTTTTGTTTTTTTTTTTTCCTAAGGACAAGCAGGTCATTACTGACAAAGGAATTAGGACAACTAGGTCATTACTAACAAAGGAGGTAGGACAACTAGGTAATTGCTAACAAATGACTTGGGACACCCAGGTCATTGCTAACAAATGACTCAGGGCACCCAGGTCATTGCTAATAAATGACTTAGGACATCCAGGTCATTGCTAATAAATGACTTAGGACACCCAGGTCATTGCTAATAAATGACTTAGGTCATCATTGCTAACTAATGACTTGGGACACCCAGGTCATTGCTAGGTAAATGACTTAGGACACCCAGGTCATTGCTAATAAATGACTTAGGACACCCAGGTCATTGCTAACTAATGACTTAGGACACCCAGGTTATTGCTAGGTAATGACTTAGGACACCCAGGTTATTGCTAGGTAATGACTTAGGACACCCAGGTTTATTGCTAGGTAATGGTCCAGGTCATTGCTAGGTAATGACTTAGGACACCCAGGTCATTGCTAACTAATGACTTAGGACACCCAGGTCATTGCTAATAAATGACTTAGGACAACCAGGTCATTGCTAGGTAATGACTTAGAACACCCAGGTCATTGCTAAATAATGACTTAGGACACCCAGGTCATTGCTAATAAATGACTTAGGACACCCAGGTCATTGCTAATAAATGACTTAGGACACCCAGGTTATTGCCAGGTAATGACTTGGGACACCCAGGTTATTGCTAGGTAATGACTTAGGACACCCAGGTCATTGCTGCTAGGTAATGACTTAGGACACCCAGGTCATTGCTAATAAATGACTTAGGACACCCAGGTTATTGCTAGGTAATGACTTAGGACACCCAGGTTATTGCTAGGTAATGACTTAGGACACCCAGGTCATTGCTAACTAATGACTTAGGACACCCAGGTCATTGCTAACTAATGACTTAGGACACCCAGGTCATTGCTAACTAATGACTTAGGACACCCAGGTCATTGCTAGGTAATGACTTAGGACACCCAGGTTATTGCTAGGTAATGATTAGGACACCCAGGTCATTGCTAACTAATGACTTAGGACACCCAGGTCATTGCTAACTAATGACTTAGGACACCTAGGTCATTGCTAGGTAATGACTTAGGACACCCAGGTTATTGCTAGGTAATGACTTAGGACACCCAGGTCATTGCTAACTAATGACTTAGGACACCCAGGTCATTGCTAGGTAATGACTTAGGACACCCAGGTCATTGCTAACTAATGACTTGGGACACTCAGGTCGTTGCTAATAAATGACTTAGGACACCCAGGTTATTGCTAGGTAATGACTTAGGACACCCAGGTCATTGCTAGGTAATCACTCAGGACACCCAGGTCATTGCTAACTAATGACTTGGGACACTCAGGTCATTGCTAATAAATGACTTAGGACACCCAGGTCATTGCTAGGTAATCACTCAGGACACCCAGGTCATTGCTAACTAATGACTTGGGACACTCAGGTCATTGCTAGCTAAGTCTGTTGAGTGCCGGCAATGAGGCAGTGTCAGGGTGAACAAGGTCTGGGGAATGCCAGGACTGTGGTGTGGAATGAGCTGCTTGGGGACATTGCTACACTCTGCAGAGGATGAGAAAGTAAAACACGGTACCATTTTCTTGGATGCAAATTGTTCCTCCAGATCTCGCAGCATTGCCTCGGCATCCAGGCCCTCTCGCTGGGCTGTGGAGAGTGACAGCATCATGTAAGCCAACATGCAAAGAAAAAAAAAAAACCTGCAAAACCTCATAGGAGATCAAAGACCTCCACAAAGAGTCCTCATTAACTTCAATCAGACACCAAACTCAGATTCCATCCCACAGCATCCACCCTTCCATGTGGATCTACACTACAATTTGAAATGTTATCATACGGTCATGTTCCATCTTTCTTCAATGTTTGGTCTAAAATTAGTTCAGCATTTTTTGTGCATCTTGCTGATGAACAGACAAACAAACAAGCCAACAGAGGTGGAAGCAAACATTACTACCTTCCAGGAGATAAACATGTTACATCACAGTGAAGTGCCAATTATTTATTTCACTGAAGTCCAGAACACAAAACAGAATTACCATGTATCAACTGGATGTATTATTATACACACTCATCATGAGCAATCACTGTAATACTTGTACACCTTTTTTCTTCTAATCAGATTTCGTTTACATCCTATTTAGGATACTAAATTTTCTACACTTCGGAAGAAAGTTAATGGTCAGCAATAAGTACATTATCAACAAATGTTATCATTTCATGCACAGATATATAGTGTTCAGAACATTCAACTCCCTAAAACATGTTTCACATGACTTTTAAATGTAGGAAAAACAATGTGCAAGTTAAACATGATGTCAATATGATAGTCATTTTTCTGGGTTTTGTCTGCTGTTAAGTGAAGAAAAACAGGCATCTTGTTCTAAACTTAAGACAGTATTTTTTTTTTGTTACTTTTTTCATCAAATGCGCTAGTTTTGCTGTATTTCTTGATATGATAAAGACCTAGATTTCTCATAAACATTATTACTTTTTTTAAAAACTGAACACACACACACACACACACACACACATCTAATGACAGATAAACACAAAGATAGAAGGGTACATAGATTGATACATAAATAGACAGATAGGCTGATAGACAGGTAGGTGGTAGTTTGCTAGATGGGTAGATAACTAGATAGACAGATAACTAGATAGAAAGATAGATACACTGCTAGACAGACTAACAGACAGCACACAGACAGATGAAAGGATAAGTTCCCTGTCCTAAATATTCTCCTGACCACATAATCAGTACAGCTCCCCACACTGCAAATAGTGAACTAATACATTGATTCCAGTCCGCTCATCAGAACGCAGTAAAGAAGACAACGGAGAGACCAAAGAAGGCAAAGACAATAACAACAACAACAATGACAACAACAAGGAAAGACAAGGACACCAACAATTAGTTACTCATATATGCCACATACTCTCATAAATGGCCGTGAACAAGCAATACCGACGGTATGACAACTATTTGGATAAAAGTCTAGGATTTAACTCGGACCAAAGAAATCGCTTTTTAACAATATGAACAAACACAAAACAGCAAGAAAATCGTGTTTTGCTTTCATGATACTTCTGTATCTTTTTTGTATGTGTTTCTAAACTAAAGGGCACGTGCTTCTAGTCCAGCTGCAGACAGAAGATGAGAGTGAATCGACAGCGCCACAGCAAGAGGTGCAATGACAGGGGATTCCGTGAGCATGCCCCTGCACAGCATCAGACAGTGAAAGAGTGAACTCCTAGAAAAACGACACTTACCTGAGGTGGAGCAGTTCTGTGTGTGTGTGTGTGTGTGTGTGTGTGTGTGTGTGTGTGTGTGTGTGTGGTGTGTGTGGTGCCGTGCGTGCGTGCATGCGTGCGTGCCTGAGTACGTGCGTTGCATGTGTGTGCGTGCGTGCGTGTGTGTGCATACCTGCGTGGATGCATGTATGTATGTGTATGTGTGTGTTTTATGCGCACCTGTGAGCACATACACTTACACACATATTGTAAACACAGATGCCTAAACAGACATGGGTATATATAAATCTATTATCCACAACACACCACACACACACCACACACACACACCACACACACACCTACCTACAGAACATGTACTCTTTCTCAAACTTGAACATACCCTATATGCATATAGACATAAGATCTGCCTTTTATATTATCCCATGGTTTGATAAAGAGTGGAAGAGAGATGGAAGAGCTTAAGATCTGAAGGACAAAGCAAGGAATACATAATCTGCACCAACTTTGAAAAGCATTACACTTGTGTGAGTGTGTATGTGAGTGTGGTGTGAGTGTGTGTGTGTGTGTGTGTGTGTGTGTGTGTGTGTGTGTGTGTGTGTGTATGTGTGCACGCACGCATGCACATGTGCAATAAAGGATAAGAAACGCACACAAGACATTGTAGGGGACAAAATCATAACAGAGACAAGGCTATATAAAAGGACAAGGAAATGCAGAGAATGAAAGACCTCCGATGATACAAACAAGCTGCCCACACATAACCAACAAATGTACACGATGAGTGAAAATGATCTGGAAAAGTAACAGAAAAGTGGTAACAGCCACCAAAGAGCCACCAATTAAACGTCTATTTTCTCACTATATTCCCTGCCTCTGCAACATCTTTTTTTGCTCAATCCTTCTCCTCCCCCTTTCCCTCCCCCACTCCCCATCCCCTGGCTCGCCAAACCTCCTTCCCCCAGTAAACACTATTTATACATCAATCATTCTGGCTGTCCTGTTCACAACCAGACCAAGGTCTGTCCTGCCACAGCCCAACGAGCACAGTTCTCAAGGAACAGAACATGTCTCTCTCACATTTGTCTGTCCCCAACTGATTAAGACATAAGTCATTCTACAAGGTTTCCAGAGGAAACATGCTTTCTTTAAAAAAAAAAAAAAAAAAAAATTGAATGAAGCCAATATACTGAAGTTCTTTTGTTTACGGTATATCGTGTGATGACATGCCCTTGTCAAAATGCTCGGTTCAAGTGGCTGCTCTGCACTGCCACCAGCCCGACTGCTGCACAAAAGTAATTTATCAGTGATATCCCTTGTTCTTTCTTCCCTTTATGTCATGAACTATCGCTCATGGGATCCAGGAATAAATTGATCAGAAACAGTCTTTCATCATGTTAAACTCATGAAGCAGGCATGCTAAGTTTCATCTGCTGTTTAACATTCACAGAAAGCTTAGCCTACTGGTTGCACCATTTATTGGCTCATACAAATCTTACCAGATATATTTTGCCAAATAAAAGAAACCATGAAATGACAACATGCAAAAAAAAAAAAAAAAAAAAAAAAAAAAAAAAAAAAAAGTTTCATGACGATATATCAGATCGTAAAATTTAACAGGAACACACTGTGCTGTGCGTTTTTGTTTTAGTATAAAACACTGCTTCCAGACTTGCCACTTACACACAAATCTGGAAAGATTTTACTCAATTTTAGAGAAAAAATCATGTTTGTTTCTCTTTTACTCTAGCTGTCTCTCTCTCCCTCTCTATCTCTGCAATCAGTCTACACAGAGATAAGCATATGACTAAATAATTCAAATTATCTGCATCTCCTAAGAATTAGGAAAAAAAAAAAAAGCAGTTGTCTTTATCTTCAATCTATCTCAATCAACATACAACTGCATATATGTATTTTCCCCTGTCACTCTAACACACTTATTGTTTGTCACTAGACTGAGTCCGTGCCACGAGACCCTCTTCTTCAACTGTCTCATCTTTTGTTGTAATTCATTGATCCATCAGCTTCAAATCATGCATAGTGTGGTCTCAAACCTTAGCGGATGTGGTGTAGCATATATGGACTAGTCCGCACGCAGTGACGCCTCCTTGATGAAACTGAAACTGTGTTTGCACAACCCTAGGTCAATTCCATGCTTCACAACAAATCTGACAGAGGCAATGGGCTAAATCAATTAAAATTCTGAGTTCATCTTTAATATGCTCATCATCACAATCAGCATAAAAAAAAAAATCCAGAATTCTGCGGCCCTCATGCCCTGCTCTCATGGCAACCTTTAGTGTTCATTTCCTCTCCACAATCTATTCCCTTGGTGGTGTCGCATCAAGGTCACCAGTATTGGCAAGTTCATGGGGACTGTTGTCAGATGGACGTGGGGCTGCCTTCTGGAGGGGGATACTAACTCACGCTGTCTCAGATGGAATATGCAGTTGTTGTCATCAGTTCTGAGGCTTAGTCGGCGATGTCCTATGCAAGCGTCAATTAGGAATCTTGAACCTCCACCAAAGATGACACGGCAGCAGTGCAGTGTCTACACTGGTGGGTTGTCTGATGGCAATGTGACTTTGTCTCTTCCTGTGGACGGCTGATGGCAGTGTGACTTTGTCTCTTCCTGTGGACTGTCTGATGGCAGTGTGACTTGGCTCTTCCTGTGGACTGACTGATGGCAGTGTGACTTTGTCTCTTCCTGTGGATGACCTGATGGCAGTGTGACTTTGTCTCTTCCTGTGGACTGGCTGATGGCAGTGTGACTTTGTCTCTTCCTGTGGACTGCCTGATGGCAGTGTGACTTTGTCTCTTCTGTGGACGGCCTGATGGCAGCGGACTTTGTCTCTTCCTGTGGACTGTCTGATGGCAATGTGACTTTGTCTCTTCCTGAAGCTATCAAAGCTAAGTGCATTTCGTTATTTTGTTCATCTCTGGTTTCACCTGAAGAAGACCTAAGAGGTCGAAACGCGTTGTGTGTTGTCTTGTGACTCGTTTGTCCACGTTTCTCTGGGCGATTCGCTGACATTTATTTAAGATTTGCAAGTTTAGCCGTTACTCAATCCCTGACAAGACCCAAATGAAAGTACACACTTGCTCATTGTTATCATTGAAAATGAAGACTATCATCTTGTCATCTGTCTCTTTCCCACACACACACACACACACACACACACACACACACACACGAACATGGCCACAATCTTATCAAGGAGCAGACAAGCCAGTCAATGATAACCAGACATTTTTCCATCTTAATTAATTTCATGCACACTGTGTGAATGGTGACAGCCAGTGTGACATAAACAAAGACAGTGAAAGATCATTGTGGGTTACTGCCGCTGACCAGCGGCATGTGAGTCAGATCACACGGCACTCTTCACGTCCACTGTACCTGACAATCTCTTAGTAGACACTCCCGCGGCTATAGAGGAAAAATGTCACGCATACTTTGTCAATCTCATTCAAAAACATGCATACAAAATGATGCATAAAACGGAGAGTATCCAATACATAAAACACAAAATCCAATATGTAAAACACAAAATCCAATATGTAAAACACAAAAAGGGACAAACAGAAGTTATGTGAGATTTAGTTTTCTCTAAATTCAGGTAGAGATTGCTATGACTTTCATGATCCATGAAGGCAACAAATCATGCACATGTAGGAATACAGGGCAGGCAGGGATCACGCATACCATGCACATTCTTGCATGCATATGCATGCGCAGGCATATATATGATCAAACACACTCAACAAATACATAGAAATAAATGCTCACATCTTCTCTTATACACACAAACACACACACAACATGCATGTGGGCAGACTGGCATGCGCAAACACACACACAACACACACAACACACAAGTATGAAGAAGTACACACCCTCCACCCACCATACCACTTACATCACACCATGCCCAAAGCCATATCTTCCCTATATTTGTGACACCTTTGCATCCTTCACTCCCTTTCCAATTCCTCAGCCCCAGCCTCCCCAACACACACAAACACACACTCACACAGAGGGAACGGCAAGGCCAGAACACACACCACACACACACACACACACACAACCCACACACACACACACTCACACACACACATACATGCAAACAATTCACAAAGACATAATGCATCAACAACAAAAAAAGGAAAAAAAAAAAACAGCAAAAACAAAGACAAGAACAACAACGCTCCTGACCTTTCTCCAGAATGGCTTGCTTCTGCTGCATAATTCCTCTGGAGCTTAGCCTCTGCCGCCTGACGATCTGAAAGGGAGCACCTCCCCAGACATGTCTCCACGCTGAAGGCCAAAGCACTCAGGGAATCGAACAGCCCTCACGGTTGGCCGCCCTCTGGGCCTTGCGCATGATCTTCAGCTCTTCTTCAGTCCTGGCCGCAGACACAGCTCATTGAACATACGCCTTGATACTGAATGTTTGCTAAACATTGACTCTCTTTTGAGCTGTATCGGGGGTCAGACAAATATGTGACAGAAAAATCAGTGAACATGGAACAGACTCCAGCACTGCATAATTCAGTACACCACCAGCATCATCTACTTCATACTTGGCGGAGGAGGAGGGACACGAAGTGAGTGGAAAGAGGACAAAACAAGTTTGTTTCTCCTTGAGCATTTTATGTATAGTGAATGTTTTATGATGAATAATAGTGTACACAGATGCATGTACATGAAAAAAACCAAGCTTAGGTCATATGTGAAGAGAAACACAGATGTGTTTCATGTTTACAACTTAGCAAAGATAGATTCCTGCACAGTGTTGAAGTGGATCATCCTGCCGTTCCTGTAGGTCAGCCAGCGTGATCACGCACGCAGTTCCTCCCCCTAATTCCTCTTCTTTGCCGTCACACTCGGAGCGTTTCCAGCTGACGCGGTTCATACTCACACCCATGGACACGAGCATGCAAATCCATACACAGACAAGAGGGCTTTAGACACAGTCCTCTTGACAGACAGAACCAGCACACATCCAGGACATCAAGGGCACCCAGGCTATTTCTTTGCTAAAACTTTTAGATAATGTCGACATGCAATTGATGAAGTATTTGAGATGTGATCGTTTTTGGCTGACTTCCCCCCAAAATATGTCTTAGTGGCCACTTGACTCCTATACCACATGAACTGGTACATGATTTCAATGCACATCACTTCAACTTGAAAGTCGACACAAAAGCCATTCATGACATCATAACATGCCGGCCAACAAGCACAATTTCTTGCAGACATGAAATGGACCCACAGCCAGCTACTGAACCAAATGCAGTGAGTTGAGGAACACAGGTGAAAATGGATTTGCATGGACTGTGAGTGACAGACTGACCCAGGTACATACATTTGGTGTGGGGTCACATCGGTAAAGGTTTGAACGGTAAAAGGGTGTTGTGAAGCCTGATTGTCTGTAAGCGCAGAACATGAATCGAAGTACTTGTTTTCAATCAGGCCACCTATGTGCATGCATGTAACACATATACACACATTTATGTTTTCACAAAGTCCCCGTTGATTCAATGTATGTCTAAATTTCCATTTCAGTGTAGACAGAGAGCTACAGTTATGATGGAAAATATAAATATGGGCATTTGTTAAATCGTCTTCTATTGTGGCATATGAAAAATATGTGTGTTTAAAGTTGATTCGTGTCTGCTGCGTCTGTGGTTTCACTACAATTTAGAATTTGTCGTGTATCTGTGAAGTTTCTGGTCAAAGGTCACGGCACCAAAACTCTGAATTTTTCTTCCAGAGCACATAGCAATCAATGTGGTGGGCAATATGGAAACATACATGTGCCACACTGTACACACACACCCCCACCACCAAATACACACACACACACACACCCACACACACACACAGCAAAAAAACACACCCAAACACACACCACACACAGCACACCCACATATATGGCATACCATGTGAAAACATTACTTGCAAACCATCTTAGGACGTGAAATTAAAACATTGTTTTGAAAGAAAACCTAAACCTTTACATGCCAGAAAAGATGTGATGTCAAAGTCTTGAATTTGTTTACTTTTGCTGTGGGAAAAAAAACAATCTACCAGATTCTCACAAAGTGCCATTCCTGGATCGGACCAAAGGGTAGGACGGAAAATTTAACACGCGCCTGGGTGGAGGGCCCAAACGCCGGTGGGGGCGTGGATCAGCGCGGGGGGAAACAGAAAAGAGGCATCCAACACACATGCACACACACACACACCACACACCCAACACACACACACGCACCAACAACAACACATAGATACACACACACACAACACCCACACACAGAACAACCACACAA
>JADBJO010001205.1:427500-468587 GCA_016801955.1 Conus betulinus | reverse complement strand
TGTGTGAATGTTCTGTTGAGGGGTTTTGCTTTAGGAGTATGTGGACAGCTTCATGGGAGGTTTTGTGTCCAAAATTTCGTTGCCGATTGTGCATGGGGCAGTTGAAGATTTATCAGCTGTTTCCTAGTGAATGGTTCATCCGGAATAACACGTCGCGGAGCCCCTGTCACTGTTTAAAAAGCTACGAGTGGGTGGGAAAAGAGTCTGACAGGTGTGTTAATTGTCACAAAAATATTCTCTTACTTTACAGCCACCAGTAAAACAGATGGCAGAGAATTCTTTCAGGTTTGAACAGATCTGCGAAAGTTTCTTTCCCTTTGTGTGTACCCGGATCTCTTGTCAGAGGTCTTGCGACTTCGGGTCTATGTCGGGCCTGGCAGTAGGGGGTCTCTGGTCGGTGGAGGGGGAGGGTAGATGATTCTGGATGCTGGTTTCAAAGGCTTAGTACTACAACAAACCTTACAAAAGTGATTAAAGTGCAGCAGAGAAAGGCAACTTCCGTCAGTTTCACCGACATTCAGGGACAGGGTCTAAATAATTCAAGTTGATAAATGCACTGTGTGTCAGGGCCCCCTCGTCAGCACAGCGGAAGGAGGGAGTTTTGAGGTGGAGGTTGTCCTTCACCCAACCCCTCTGTCCAGCAAGATGACCGACTGTTACTGGAGTGGGAATCTGACGGTATCAAGGACGGCGTCAAGGAAAGACATGGGGGCTGACGGCACAGCTCTGCTTGCCCCCAATGAATTTCCTGATCGCCCCCCCCCACAACCACCCCACATCCCCCGCCCATTCCTCTTCTTGTCCACCTTTTTCTGCCCTAAAATTGTACAAGCATTCCGAGTGCCTTTTTTTTTTTTTTCATTTTTACAGTTTCACTCTCCACTCATCTCACACACACAATTCACTCTATAATAAAATCGCAGATCCATGTACATTTCGCAATCCGTGAGTCAAAACTGGGCCTTCTCTTTCGAAAGTCTGGTGTGATAGAATTTTACGTGCGCAAGACCTTGTCTGCGTGCGTTTACACTCAGAATCTCGGTTTATAGTCTCATTCGAAGGGCGTTGTTTTGAGGAATGGAGTCGGAGCTAATGTTAACTACAAGATAAAAAATCAAACCTGTACCGGAACAGCTTCGGACGGAAATTCGAAACCTCAACTCCAGGATCACCCCCGATTATGAATTTCCAGGCGCTCTACCCAAACCTGAGCTATGCCAGCCCCAGTACAAGAGGGGTTCTCAGTTAAAAAAGAATTTTTGGTCACAGCCAAAAATGCTCATAGTTCTAAATATTTGTATGCATGGTAGTTCAGAACGTATAGCACGAGCAACATGTGCCCTGAAAAAAAAATTCTAAGAAGTGTGAGACGGCATTGTAGCTCTAATAACGGTTTCCGGATATAGCTTTCTCGTGGCATCTGTGAAACGCATCGGTGTTAACTTAAACCCGATCTGTAACGCCAGGAAATAATCGATTTTCTTGCCTGTTAGGTATTACCTCAATATCTCCCCCTCCCCCCCCCTGCCCCCCCACGCCCCACGCCCCCCCTCCCGGTGTCCAAGTTGTAAGCGTGAACACTCTGGCCTTTCTTAACCAGTCTGCAGACAAGCAGGAATGTCCTTGGATCCTCTTACGTTCAATGCGCGGAAAAAACAACAAGTCCGCTTGAACCTTAATGCTGAAGGGTGAAAGTGAAGGAGACTAGTTACACATCAGTACTTGGAAAGAAAGTAGGAATATAGTACCATCCATACATGACAGGACAGTTGGCAAAGAGGACAGTAAAAGAATCCATTTTTTATTAGTCTACTTCATCAGGTCATTATCTTCTAGTTTTCTTTCATGTATTGCCAAAGACGACAAAGCGTTTGTGTGTGTGTGTGGGCGTGTGTGTGTGGTGTGTAAGTGTGTTGTGTGTGCTGGGTTCTGACGGTTTTGGTTTTTTTATTTTCATTTCATTTTTTTCAAGTTAGTATTTAAGTTTATGCTTTAGTTAGTTGTGTGTGTGTCGTGGGGTGATGTGTGTGTGTGGTGGTGTGAGTGTGTGGTGTGGTTCATATATTACGGTGTTTCTGGTGGACAGTTTAGCATAGGTCCCCACAGTTTAAACTCGTTGTGCCCTGTTCTTACGGCAAAGACACTACCCATCTACGACATTTGTCAGTCTTCACGAAATAGTACGTGTTGGTCTTATGAATAATAGGCCAGTAATCGTTCATATTTGGTACGATTTTTGATGTAATGCACAGGGCATCTTACTTTTTACATACGTACAGAACTGCGGACGAGTTTATGTGACGTGGAACGTACATGCAAATATGTGTTCTCGTGGTTGTTGTTGTTGTTGTCGACAGCAATGGCGGGCCCTAAGGAGACGTTCACCAAGACCCTGAAGCATGAAAGCCTACCAAGAGAGGGGCCGAGGGGAAGTTGCGCCCGCCTGAGCTTCAAACTCCAAGGAGCCCCTGGAGACATCAACGCGCACATTCAAAATCCTCGTCGCCCGATAGACTCGTCTTTGTGGTGTCTGTCATGACAAAACTTTGTTCCATGTACGATGGCCGCCACAAAGATATTTCAGATCTGAACATCTGTAGTGTAACCTACGCAATAGGTTCGTAAAGGGGTCGATTGTGATAAGAGTATTTACAGAGCGTCTTACAGAACAAACGGGGACTGAACTTGCCCATTTAAAAAACCAAAAAAAAAAAATCAAAATCAAGATTAGTTTAGGCCAGGTAGGCCAGGGTTGTGAAACCTATGCCAACCAACAACAACAAAACAAAATCATTAGGACTATCCTGACCTTATTTTTTTTGACAAATGTATGGTCGAGTCCTAGCCAGGTTCTGCTCCCATAATGATAAATGAACAGAAACGACAAATAAGACCAAATGATGGCCTGAGCAAGAGGATAATCGCAAAAGGAGGGGTAATAAACACACCAATGCTGTTTTCCCGGTTCTCAGTACTCACGGACACAATTCCCTTGAAACGTTTATCAAGGAGCTTTTTTGTTTTTTTACCAGACTAGGTCCTACCCGCACCTACGGGTGTGTGTTTTTCTTTTCATTACTATTTTACAAATGATGAAGGAGATAGTGAGCAACTGTTAAGCAAAAGTCAGAGTTTATCGTTTACGCCACAATACCCTAACACCAAATAGTCATGAATGACCGACTGAGTAGCTCTGACCCCCCTTGAGCATGATCAACATAACAGATGTTTTTTTGGTGGTAATGTTAAGGAAGCAGTGGACAAACGGTCGTGAGCATTGCTCGATATTTCAAAGGATAGTCTCACAATGACAGTAGTTGAACAGTGCCATCTGCAACATATTTTTTTCACAGACACATATGTAAAAAGAAGTGCATGCTGTGATTGCACAACGACGTATTCTTTTTCAAAATAATTGGCCTTTTATATTGTGTGCAGAACATGAATTTCGCTTAAACATGAGTAGTAGCATTAGCTGAATGGCCCAGTATATGCCAGCACCAGTATTTATCAAGTTAAATAAGAATGGCTGACATATTATACGTACAGCAGCATTGTTTCTCCTGCTAATGAACAATTGGCCGACCCGTAGTTTTAGTACCGAGTTTGGCATCAGTGGGCCTTGTCAAATCGGATATCTTAACCTGTGTAACAGTAAGTGCTAGTATCCTGTTGAAGAGGGAAGTCTGGGGGGGTCCAACTCCAGCAGTGTCATATTTTGTTATGCATCTGACATGGTATTTCAAGCATGATTTTTCATGTTATTCTGTTAGAAGTGCAAAAAAACACATCCACAGATGTTAGGCTTATCGACTGTGTGCCAAGCTTCGCCTACTGCCCCGCAACAATGTTCACACAACTGTATTATTAAGGCTGGTATTATGTTATTTTAAGGGCTTTTTTTCCGGTATGCGTTGGCACAAGATTGTCTCAAACGCGTATATATGTTTGGCATGGGATTATTTAGCCACAATTTTGTTGTGTTGTTGTACACATTACACAAACACAACTGTTCACTTAGGCGGTGATGGTATTGAAAATAAATTCTCTTTATAAAGTGTTTACATAGAGAAGCTTCTTAGATTTATTCTAGAGTGATGACTGTTACTTCAAGCATGATTTTCTTGCATTGTATACAGAGCGGTACCTTGAACGGAAGTACGAGGAAATAGTAGATGTTATCCAGTGTAACTGATCAATCAGCAAACAGTCTGATAACTCAGAAAGTGGTTCCAGGAAGTGACCTGCTAGAATTGCCGATTTATCAGTGATAAAGACTGAAATGAGCGAATATTCAGTTCAATGTTTCTTGTTGTGTCTTTCAGTCGTGGTACTATGGTTTGTTTTTTTTTCTGTTATCTCGGCGGAGTCTTTATAGTTTTCATTGCATATGCAACATTTCCTGTGATTGTAAATATTGTCTTTCTATATTTTTTTGGCGTCTTTTTTCCTAATGATCTGATGAATGAAGCCTGATTAGTTTTCCCCCCTAGGAAACTTCCAAACACATGCTGAAGTTTATTCAATTCTTTTTATGGTAATTTAAGGATTCTGCACATAACATCAGAACAGTCTGGAGACACATCTGAATAAGCATCCCTATAGTCTAGTTAACTCACTCCGTTACATTTTAGTGTGGGATTTTGTGTCCTAGTTCGTACTGACGATGCACTGTGGGTGTTTGACGAAGCCCATTGAAGGACGTTGAGACTAGCAGAACCAGCCACGATCAATATTTTCAAAAGGATTACCGAAAGTGAGGGTGACGGTACGTACCGTAGAACACAAATCACTATTTCTACGCGCAAAATCAAGGTAAATGAAGATTGCCGAAAAACTAATGCAAAAAAAAACACTTAAAAATACAAAAACAAAATAAAAAGGAAAAATCACGAGGAAGATAACAGCTAGAGGTTCGTCCAACATGGTGTATGAGCGCGCGCGCACACATCACAGATCAAACACAACACACACACACAACCAACACAACAAACACACACGCACACACACACAACACACACACACAAAACAAACAAAACAACACCACAACACGTACACAAGACAAGAAGCTGCAATGGCAGTAAACACCCATGCACATCCTAGGGACAGAGAGATCAGCTATTCAGTTTTGACTGGAAACTGGAGACCACGGCGTCGGATAAAGAACAGCAATGATAGTATATATGCTGTAACCTGACTTATTGCTCTCGGGACGTTTTCTTTTTACTCATTCATTGAAACCTACTCGCCGTTGTTCAAATCTGCAAAATACTGCCTTGGCTCACTTGAAAAACCGATGCGTCTCATGTTAGACGTTCATGAGTGTGACTGGATTGTAGATTATGCACAGTAAAACAACGCGAGCATTTGTTTTGAAGTTGTTGATATAGCTGGTTTTTTTTTTTCAGTGCTCTTGTTACCTTTATACGTCCTCAAGTAGCTTTAGTACGAAACAGGGAAAGTCCCTGTTTGACAGCAGGAAAATCTGCAAACCTGCGTGTATGATCCTCTTAGAGGGCACGTAAGGACGTTGTGGGGAAGCTTGGCTGGTGTCGAAGTTGTACGGCTTTCACATGTAAGGGGAAACAGCAGCGAGCGTGAGGCTCAGTCGAAATGTGCGCAAGCTTCGGTGCTGGATCTTGTTTTGCCGGGTGGGCTCTGCAGTGAGAACTACGGGCTGGTATGCCCATGGGGAGGGACTTCAGTGGAAGTTGTCTTGTGGTCCACGTGGGGAACCAATACGCTAAACAGAATCTTCGCCTATGGAGGCAGTTATGTCCTCTGGAAGGTCTTAGAGGATTGTCAACACGGCCCAGGGTTTCCATAGGGTAGTGTAGGATTCGTTCTCGCTGCTTGGTATGGGCAGCTGACGGGAAAGTATTTCCGAGGTTCCCACTGCTAACCTTCGGGAGTTTGGTTGTTCTTTTGGAATGCCATTAGAATCGAATATGCCCATTCAGCATGTAACCATTACAGCTTGTAATCGTATTGATAATTTTCGCTCGTGAAAAAAGTGTTATTTTCTATTAAAATGCTCAACGTTGGCCGAGCTTAGCAGTCTTTTGGATTTGGACCAGCTTTGTCAAACACGTTAGTTTCCGTTTCTGTGTGGGTTACCATCTCCTTTTTCTTCTTATTTTCACAAAAGTTTCTTTATTACGTTCTTCTTGTTTTGTTTTCTTTTTTTAAAAATTCATTTTCACTTTTTATTTTCAACCTTTTTTCATCCTTGCGTTTCGGGTTTGTGCATTCGTTCTTGTTTGCCAGCGGTAGTTGTGTGCTATCTCTTAGGGGTGTACTTTGAAAATGAGCTTTTGTTCCTCCCTGTGTGGTTAGATCTGATGGGTAATTATAGCTGTAGAAGTATATTGAAAATGTCAGCATTAAATAATACGTTACTCTAATTCTGTTCCTATAGTGATGCAGAGCACGTTGCTTTAAGGTACGAACAATGCTGACATTATCGATCACGTAGAAACCGAGTAAATAAAAGGCATGAAGTAATTCCTATGAAGCTTATCACACTGTAATAGTAAATCCAGGCCTGTTGAAGCGCTATTCGTGCAACATAAGGCGTATGATGATAACGGCAAACGGAATGTTCGAACGCTTATTAACTTGAATCAAGGCTGGCATAGCATTTCAATCTGAAACATGCGACACCAGAATTCATGTATGAGAAAGTCGACAACAGAAGGTTGCTTGAGTAAAGCCAGTGTGGTGAACATGAACTCGAAATCTCATCTGAGCCCAGGCCCCGTTGAAACAGTAGATAGTGCAGGCTTCACACGGCACCTTGAACACACTTGCTTGAATTTCAAATATCGGTTTCAAAGCCCTTGAAAACCGTTGGAATCCAAGGAAAATTGAAATAGAACCTACGAGTAAAGCTCACATGAAACCATACCATTAAAAAAACTGAAGCAGTCAGTCAAGCATCTTAAGAGGACAAAAAAATGAAATTGAAGAAGATACGATTATCATCGAAATAAATGTTATGAAACATTTTTTTTTTTTAATGATTAGCTTCATCGAAACGCAGTAAGTAAAACCGTAGAAAAGACGTCGTCCGTTACAGATCAGGGAGATAATTCATATCTCCCCCAGCATTCGCAAAGCCATCACCAGTTATTGCCTTTCATGACTGTTGGGTTTGCAACGTGGTGTCCGTGATCCTGGAGGGAAACTCTTTTCAAGTCTGACTAAAGGGTGAATATGCTGACTGGGATACAGAAGACAAAGATAGCGAAATATATTGATGTTCTGTTCGTTCGCAAGAAAATGGAGATTACGGTCAATGGCCGAAGCGTCTTGTGTGGGTCTAACCAAAAGGGAAGAGGAAACTCGTAAGCTGGTTGTCGTGAAGAAAAGAAAATAGGCGACTGCGGTGCCATCATGTGTTTTGTTGTGCCGGCAATATCATGAGAACGGTGACCGGAAGCGAGAGGGTCTACCAGGTTCTTGAAAAGTCAGAAAAAGATTCTTGAAAACTGCTTGAATTGTTGTGGCTCAGAGTGGGTATGATCTCTGGTATTAATCACACGAATGTTGCTCTTTTTTTAACCCACCACCATCATATGTCAGAGAGGAAAGGCATCTCTATGGCCAGATTGGTCATTTTGTTTGACAACACCCTCGAACAACACCTTGAACACGAACGACAAGCTTGCCCCAGTATGTTGAGGTAAAACGAAAACAAAAGAACCTTTTATCAGTGAAATATTGGTCTGTGTCACGACGGAAAAACGATTTCGGACACAAGTGCCCGTCGCAGTCATGAGCCAGAAACTACATTCACCCATATTAGGGGAATCCTATTTGACAAGTGTTTAAGCACGCTGTTTATATGACCCAGAACCCTGTTCCACTATTGTTAGGGAATCAATTCTTTCCACAATTGTTAATACACTTTACACGTATCAATTTGTGTCTGAAAACTTTTTCTGATTTCTGATCTGTAGGGTTTTGCTTGTCATTGTCTGTCGGCGGGACACCTGGAGATATTAGTAATATATAGTCACGAAGGGTTCCGCTTTGCTAGTGTTTATCCCCAGTTAAACTTGGTCACATAGTGTCCATTTTGCTCCAAATGCGTGATAGTATTGACTCTAAACTAATATGCCAGAGGATATTCGGTAAGTATTACTAGGCTATATAGTTAGCTGCAAAAACTATTGTTTCTTCTCACTGTGCCATGCCCTTGTCTAGGGACCACAGGATGTGTTGGCAATCACAAACAGTATCCCCATCTCAAGTGCATCTGTAGCACCAAGTATCTCGTTCTAATGTTTTTTGTATAATTTGCCTCCATGCTCGATCAAAATTTTGAAAGTTTGGCTCAAATCATTCTCTCTCTTCTCTCTCTCCTCGCTCTCTCTCGCTCTACTCTCTCTTCTTCTTTCTCTCCTTCGCTCTCTTTCTACTTCTCTCATATCTCCTTATTTCTTTCTTCTATGTAAAGCCACCATTTCTATTCAAGTTTGAATTTTGCTCTCTCTCCCTCTCTCTCTCTCTTCTTCTCTCTCTCTCTTCTCTCTCTCTCCTCTCGTCCTCTCTCTGCTCTCTTTGTGAGTGTAACATTTTCAAACGTTATCCTCTTCCAAATGGGTCGAGCTGTGTTGGAATGTGAAAATGCAGAAAAAGCTAAAATACAAATTAGAGCCTTTTCAACACACCACTTTTCTTTTGAAATTTATGATTAAAAAAACCAATTTGATTCAGTAAATGAATGGTTCTTTACTGCGCCATAGGGATGCGTGCGTTCCTGCAAGGGCAACCAGGCGTGGTTGGCTGGTGTGTGTGTGTTTGTGTGTGTGTGTGTGTGTGGCTGTGTGTGGGTGTGCGCGCGCGCGCGCGGCGGCGGGCGGCGCGAGCTACGCTGCATGCGCGTTGTGGTGTGGTGTCCCTGTGTGTGGCGCTCTCGCGTCGTGCATATGGTTGTGAGGGTGTGAATTATGTTGCGTTGCGTGCGCGCGCGCGCTCTGTGTGTGTGCGTGAAATGTGTGTGTGTAGGGGGAGGGGGAGAGCAGTCGCTTCCATACCGACGAGCGCAGTTGCCTGTGGGCGGAGCCAAGTTCCTGATTAAGGCGTCTTGGTCGGTGGGCGCCACCATGAACCATACGCCGACACCGGCAAACCTCCAATACGAACTCGCCAAGGTAACTGAAGTGGAGATAGAAAAATCAAACTAGAAATCACGATGGGAGCAGGTCCCATAAAGGGCCAGAGCATTTGAGGAATATTTATTTTTCAGTGCTGATCGATGAAAGTTTTGAGTGTCGATGACAGATGACGCTTTAGAGTTTCATTCTGGTGTGAGACAATAATATATGACAGGACTGTAATTTACGCTTGCTTTCATAATAGTCACGGTATATAAACCAGGTCCCGAGAGATACAGACACCTGTTAGTCATGAAATTTAGGAAAACGCTGTCAGAGACGCATCAATTTTTAGTGTACGAAAATTGACTTTGTGGGTTCCAGTCTTCTTAATTTAGGCCCATAGCAAACGCGGGACTCCGAGAAAAAAAAAGCCAGTCAGGAGCCCAAAAAAAAAAAAAAAAATCCGTAAGTGAAAAAGGGCCTTTGATGGGAATCAAACACATAGAGCTCTCATCCTGGAATCTGCAACACAGTCCACTGCGCTATATGAAGGCTGGTTGTCACCTTTCAAAGTTTGCAGAGGATATCACACACACACAACACACACAACACACAACTACACCACGCAAGCCGCACGCCACGCACGCAAAGCACGCGCGCCCGCACTCCTACACACGCACGGCACGCACACACACACACACACCACACACACACACACAACACACACACACACGAGTGCGGCTGTGCACACACAACACACACACACACACACACACACACACACACACACACACACACACACACACACACACACAACACACATACACTTGTTGGCTCAGAAAACTCTCTCAAAACGAGGGCGTTAATGAAAAAGCACTGAAAAAATGTTTCCGTTCAAAACTGCGTTACAAGGTGATTCTTTGCATAAAAACCTTTGAAACTACCTGTGCGAAAACGAGCTCTGTCTCTCTTCGTCATCTCCACTCCATCTCATCTCTCTCCTCTTCCTCAATCTCCTCTCTCTTCTATCCTCTCCTCTCTCTCTCTCCTATCTCTCTCCCCTCTCCCTCCCCTCTCACTCTCCCTCTTCTCTCTCTCTCTCTCTCTCTCTCTCACTCTTCCCCTCTCTCCCCTCTCTCTCTTCTCTCTCTTACAAGCGTACATGTACGTTAGGCTCTAAGTATTCACTTCTTATGATTGAAACTGCAGAAACGTTAGACCATGGAGAATTTTGAGGACGTTGTATACAGTCTGGAGCGCAAGCATATCTGAACAATTTCTGTTCTCTCATCTCCATAAACTGAATGGAATCTGAACTTTCCTGGTGTGCGATCGATCAGCTGTAACACGGTTGTCCATGATGTTCGCAACCTAATGATAATAGGCACCACTCCTGGTCTGTCACCTGTGATTAAAATAAAGGTCCTGCCTTCACACTGAATAATTGCACCAACACAACCACACCACACACACACACCACACCACCCACACACACACCATACTCGCGCGCGCGCGGGGCACACACACACACAACGCACACAACACATCGTCCCGACACACGACACACACTCACACACATGGGAGCGCACACAACACACAAACACACACACACAACACACCACCACACACACAACACACACACACAAACGATGCGCGCACGCACACACTCACACAGAGACGCCACATGCAACGCACATACACGACATACACATGGCCGCGCGGCGCGCGGCACAACAGAACACACATACACACGCTCGCGCGCGCGCACGCACACGTAAGCCATTACGAATGCGTACGTCACACACGCAGGTACGCAAAATGCTGTAGCGCTGGCGCGCGCGCGCGGCACACACACACACACAACACACACACACACACAACACACACACACACACATACACACACACAGACGGAGGGAGAGACAGAGACAGAAAAGACAGAGAGAGAAAGGAGAAACACCACACACTACACACACACACTACACACACACACACACACAACACACACACACACGCTCGATAAAAAGCATCAAACTCACCGTCTAACCATCTGTCGCATGCAATTTTGAGATACTTCGAATGTGTGTGATGTTGAACGCCTTACTTGCGAGATAAAAACGGGGACGGGGGTACGCATGGGATGGGAAGGGATATGACGTGGGGGGATGGGAGAAGGAAGGTGGGGATACTTATGCTGACTCTTAATTTATCACGACGTGCTTCGGTTTTTACTTTTCGTGCCTATTTATGCATTCATGTATGCATTCATGATTTTTGATTACACTATGATAGCGTGTGCGGGTATCATTGAATCATATGGGCCTACGTAGAAAACCTTGCCGTCGTTGACGTAATCAACCTTATTTAACGGTTAAGCATCAAGGACGGGTACAATGCTCACATTTGATAAATAGAAACTCACTCCAATCTACTTTCCTATTCTTCTGTCTGTTCCATGCACGCACGAGAGAAAGAAATAACAGAAAGACAGTACGGATAGATAGACAGACAGACAAGACAGACAGATAGATAGATAGATAGATAGGGATAGATAGACAAAAAAACAGACAGGTAGGTAGGCAGGCAGACAGGATAGATAGACAGGACAGACAGATGGAGGACAGAATTCATACATAACATACATAACATACACACACACACACACACATACCTACATACACACCATATATACAAACAGACATACAATACATACATACATACATAACATACATAACATGCATGCTAGCATGACATACATACATGCATACATACAGACTACATACATAAATAACTTACATACATACATCATAATACCACGTACCTACTTACATACGTTCACACATACATCATAAATACATACATATCATAACATACATACAAAACATGCGTTGGAAGAATATATGCGCACTGTGACATTACACCACATGTGTCGTCTCTGTCCTGTAAGCAGTTTGTGTGTCTTTGTGTGTGTCTTTGTGTTTGTGGGCGCGCGCGCGCGCGCGCGCGCGTGTGTGTGTGTGTGTGTGCTGTGTGAGTGCGTGCGTGCGTGCGCGTGCGTGCGTGCGTGCGTGTGTGTTCGTGCGCGCGCATTTGTGTATGTGTGTGTGTGTGTATGTACGTAAAAACAATATCGATGCCATAGAAAAAGACCGGCTGTTGTGGTTATATTCGACGTTTAGGCTTTTATTGGCCTTCGCCAGCTATTGAACCTCTCACACAGAAAGGAAAAATAGCAGAACAACAGTAGTTCACCTCAGCAGTTCCTACTGTCCCAGAATAACCAGTCAAGAGCCTTGCTTGAGGACTCCCGAAGACAAAGTTGTGAGATCAGTCCGGCTCAAACAAAAGACTGGCAGAAAATGGAAAATGTTCAGGGGGCAACGGGTATGACAAAGGAAAAACCTCAAGATCAGGGAAATAACAGGACCACACAGACCAACAGGCAGGACTGGGATTACAGAAATGAAATGGTGGACAAAAGCTACAGGAAAGCAGTTAGAGGCATGGTCATAGAGGCAGAGCTGAAGAAAGAAGGGAACGCCAACAGAACCCAAAAGGCAGTCCAGCAAGGCCACACAAGGACAGTGGACTACGTGGGAAAACGCTCTCTGATGCAAAGAATTCTCTACCTGGAATGACATGCGCCACATTGGCACCATCTTAGAGTCAGCTTCATCCTCAGATCTGCCCATATGACCTCCTGCCCTCGAAAAACTCAAACCTGGTCAGAAAGGGGGAAAATCAGATGATCTACGTTACACACTGTGTCACTGCAGCAGTCAAACAGTGGAACATTGTCCTGAGGTTTCATGCAAAGCAGCCTTAACGCAGGGGCCAAGGTGCACATGGAGGCACAACCAGGTGCTCAAAAAAATCGTACATGCCACTTACCACTGCCCGAGGAAGCGAAACGTTACCAGAAGCTCCAGCAACGAAGTTCTACCACGGCAAGATCTCACGAATCATGGTGTGGAACAGCTGGGATGTCAAGAGCGTGGAAGCAGGGGTTTACTACATAGAGTGGATGACCGGGATGCACAACAAAGAGCTTCCAGAATGTGAGAAACACCCCACCCCCCCCCCCCCCCCCCCCCCCCCCGAGATCATCAGGAAGAGTGGAATGAGACCGGGTATCATCCTCCACTCAGGTTCATCAAGACAATATTCTGATCGTTCTCGCTGTCTGTGCCATACGAAAGCAGAATGGGAGCAAGCTCACGTCCACAAGACCGAGAATTATGCCAGTCAGGCGAGCAGCCCGAGGGAATCCGGCCGGCTTCCAGGCCCAGGTTCTGTCCACAGTGGCTCGAGCAAAGGGAGTTGCCGGCTCATCAGCCTATGATCTCCTGAAACAGCCCGGGATTTCAGGCATTGATTTGTGGCCTCCTGCTGGTGTAAAAATGTCGTTAGTGCAGCTCCGGCGGCGGAGTTTTTGTTCTTCCTCTGGCACTGATGTATAAAATGAATGTGTGGTGTGCGTTGTGTGTGTGAGTGGTGTGTGGTGTGTGTGTGTGTGGGTTTTGTGTTGGGTGTGTGTGTTGTGTGTGTGTGTGTGGTGTGTGTTTGTGTGTGTTGTTTGTGTGTGTGTGTGTGTGTGTGTGTGTGTGTGTGTATGGGGGACATTTTAAACACCCAATCCATCGATCGATAGATACATACATACATGGAGCCGAGAGAGAGAGAGAGAGAGAGGGGGGGACAGAAGAGAGAGAGAGAGGAGAGATTGAGAGAGAGGAGACAGACAGACAGGACAGACAGACAGACAGACAGAGACAGGGAAGTCTATTGTACAATTAACATATTACACACGCACACACGCGGCGCGCGCGCGCGCGCACACACACACACACACACACACAACACACACAATACACACACACACAAGCAAGCAAGCAAGCAAGCAAGCGCGCACATACACAACACATACACACACACACGCGCTAGCGCGCGCGCGGCGCACACACACATAAACAAACAAGCACACACACACATAAACAAGCAAGCACACACACGCATCATGCTTGTGCCCGGCGCGCGCATACACACACACGCGCGCGCGCGCGCGCGCGCACGCACGTAATGCACACACGCGTGCTCGCGCGCGCACCTTTGACTAAACATTTTTTCCCTTAAAAAATATAAACCTGCTGCAATGTCAGCGGGAGAGAGGACCAGTGGCACGTGCCGCGCACCGACGAACCTGACGCTGGTTTCAGCTTCGCCATCAATACATTCACTTCTGCTTTTTGTTACCACTACCTGTCAGACGCGTTAGGTTCTTCACGTAGCGCTACAGTCGTTGTTTTACACTGAAGTCAGAATTTCTCAGTCAGTGACTTCTTCTTCTAAAAGGACATAAATCATTCCGTTTGTTGTTGAATCAGTAAGCTGCGTTTTCCGTCTTCTTCCTATGGAATAAAGACTTAAATTCAATCCGTTTTTTTTTTTTTTTTTTTTTTTTTCAATTTAAATCAAAGGCTTAGAATTGTTGGTTGGTGATCTGTTCTCCAAAAGGGACATAAATCATTCTGTGCTTGGGCTTCAGAATAAGCGATCTGCAATCTCTTTCCGGGCATCATTTTACATCCTTTGGCGATTGATGAAAACGTTATAAAAGGAATCAGAAGCGGCCATTTGCTATCGATTTTCCAAACATTTTGTAGCTTGATAGAAGGCTATAGAAGGCACGCTAAACATAAGGTACGTTTCAAATGTCTTTTATTTTCTACTCATCTTTTGTCATCAGTATTCGCTAAAAGGTTAGAAGGCAAAGAAGCATCAGAATTAGCCTTGCTTGCTGAATTGTAGAAAATAGACTGAAATTTTCAGTGTTTGATGGAAACTATGATCTGTGCTCAGCTGTGAGCAAGAAAAACATACTTCATTCGGTGAATACCGAAGAGCTACGAAGAGGAGACAGGGCGACTGGTCTAATCTATCTGAAACCTCTTCCCCCAAAGAGCATTATAACATTCAGTGTTTTGCCTAAATGTTTCATAATTCATATTTAGACATGTGCATTATGTGATCCAAAAAGACGTCATAATTCCATTCGAAAAAAAAGCCAACATAAGTGGTTGGCTCTCTGTAATTTCCAGTTGCCAGAAACAAGTGATCTGCGAATTGTTTTCCGAATAATAATATGCTAATCATTTTACCTAGCCGCGCGTACTGTGCTCAACTCTGAGAAGTTACAATTTGTTGTCTTATCAAAAGTGCGTTTTTACAAGTGACAAACAAGAGAGAGAAACTTTCTGCTAGTTCTATAGCTGGCTCTAAACGCGAGAACAACCTCCTTCCTGACCGACTTGGCCATGTGTTTCGCCAGGTAAACGATCCTTTTTTCTCTGCACCGGAAAGAATTTCCTTCTCACTCTGTCTTTTTCTCTCTGAATGATAAGTTTTACTCTTTTTTTTTTATTCAGAGAGATTTTTGTATTTAGTTAAGGATATGATACTAATACTTGACCCTCTTTTTTCAGTAGCCACAATTTGCTATGTAATGGTAGATCCAGATTGCAAGACAGAAAGCTGTCAGGTGGTTTTTTTTAAAATTCTATCGTACACGAATTGCACAAGCCGGAATGTTACCAAAACTTATCTTTTATCAGATGCCTCTACTACTGCCTTTTGCGGCTCTGTTCCTCAATTCATGTGAAAATCACGAGCTGTTTTGAGAGATCATAGGCTGATGAGCTACGGAGCTACATGTTCCAACATCTATTGGCAAGAATGTTGGCATGGGAGCCAGACTAGTCAACCTGCTGGCTAGACTGGCACACTGCTCAGTGTGTAGGTGTGGAGTTTCCTCCGTTTGCTTTCACACGGCACGATGAGATCAATCAGAAATCATTAGTGTTGCATGACGCTTGGTGAGGTTTTTACTGTATGTATTCGGTCGTATGCCACTCCTCGTGATGATCTTTTGGATGTTGCTTTTTTTTTTTTTTGTGTGTTCTGGAAAATCACTTCACTTGGGACGTCTCTCAGTCATTTTCTGTATCAAATAAACCTCGCTTCCACGCTCTCGATTTCACAGCTAGCCAAGACATTAATTGTGTCGCCTTGCCGCTAGAAACAATCGGTTGCTGGAGGCTTCTGACGGTGTATTGTTTTATCAGGGCGGTACTGACCTTCCGCACGATCTCGTTAAGCAGTTTGACTGTGTCTCCGTATCTACCTTTCTTGGGGTGAAGTGAGCGCCGTTTCCTAGAAACCCAGGACATGCTCCAAAGTATGTTTGCCCTAAACAGACCCATTCGAGTCATCATATCGATATTGCACACCTTTTCCTCAGGGATGTATTTCGAAATGGCAAGGGGGCCTTACACAAATCTGATTGAATAAATTAGACTCCTGCAAAAGGGCTCATCATGCCCATACTTTATTCCAAGCCCACCCTGGCAGAGTTTTCTTTAGCGTTTGTTCCACATGGGTCAGTGTCTCTGGTTGCCTCTATCGACCCTACTTTAGGATATCTTTCAAATATATTCTTCTATCTATAAATCTGGTTTTTTTGTTTTTTTTTTTTCAAGCCAGTACAATTGTCTCTCGTTGCTTACCTTGTTATGACCAACGAGCCTTGACCGGACATGGGTCTCGATCACCTGTGCCTGGGGTCGTTACGTACATGTACGGTCGGTACAAACCGGGGTAAAAGTGAAGTACTATCGTCGTGGTAAGCTCAGAACGATCCGAGGTCGGTACTTAGCCAGGCGGATCCATTATGTCGAGATTGATTACCTTTTAAAACTCGTGGTTTGCAGTGGGTGGAGGGGAGTTCGCCGTGGGTTAGATAAAAAACAAAAGCGATGGGGACACGTTCAAATGATCACGAACTATCACGCAAAGTTAAGATTTCATCGTCTACAAACATCTTCCAGCTTGACAGAATTCTTTCGAGAAGCACACTGACTTTGATTTGCCCACCAGAACTCAGACACGGAACAGAACTCCGGACCCCCTGCTCTACGAGTTGTATGTAGCTCCACAGTGTCTGACATTACGATAGTTGCGCTTAGTCTGTCGTAGTGTGTGATGTAGGCTAAAAACTGCTTTCGTGCCTGTGTGTGATCACTGTTACTTTGTGTCAGTGCTGTGTAGATGTGTGTTGTGCCGTAGTGAAGTGTGACTTCAGCATGTTTAAAGACTTTTAACAGTTTTATCAAATTTGCTAGTTAAGCACTACTTTTTCAGGTCTTTTGTGTAGTCTGTGTCAGAAGACATGCGCAGAAGAAGGAAGAATCCCTCTTTGTATCCTGACCTTCACCTCGATATCTTCGTACGCGTAGGAAACCCGCAGACAAACCTAGAGTATTACATGAGTACGCGCAAGCTAGAAGAATGCGCTGAACCCACAGCGTTTCGTAACCAGTTGAGTTTCATCTCGGTTGTAGAATAAGGTTGCCGATTAAATGATATAGTAAGTATGGCACCTCTATCGTATTAGTTTGTCCGTTGTCCTGTTGTTTTCCCAAGTTCTTGATGTTTTTGTTTTCATCATCCTTTGTACTCATGAACTTCATTTTTTCTGTCAAAAAGTTCACCTTTGGTGTGGAATGATCTTGCAGTCTGTCCAGACTATAAGCCCCTAAAGCCTTGGTAAGAACGTTGCTTTTCCCACTTTGTACACCTCGAAGGTAGTTAACGGGTAGTTAGCTCAGCTTTGCTTGGTGACAGTCAGAGCGCAAATATCAGTTGGATCCGGGTGGAATGACCAAGCCATTTTCTTGTGTACTTGTTTGATTTTGGCCTCCATTGTATTCCAACTGTGCTGGTGATAATATTGTGTTCCAGTGAACGCCCACAGCGAGCACCAGATTGTGTAGCTGCCAGGGGAGCCACACCGTCCTTTACACTGCTGGCTTTCCATTGCAACAATTAAATTCGACCTTGGTGTCGTTTTCCCCTCATCCCAAAAAGAGTCGTCAGACCTCAAAACCAAGGCCCTTTATGGTTTCTTCAGTCCACAGTTGGCAATTGCTTGGTTGCATTTACTGTTCCAGCACATTTTTCTCTTCTTCCCGCAGGGAGAGGACGCCATGACTCCTTTTCAGTTGAAATTCACCTAGTAGGATGAAGCGTTCTGAACCCCCCCCCCCCCCCCTCCCCCCCCCGTCCCCTCGTACCTTACTTGCTGCCCGAATGGTGGTATATGTTTTATCTTCCTGGGCCGGGGAAAGAGATCGCGGAACTGAAGGTTGTGTCAGCCCTGGAGGGGCTTTGAGAGAGCATTTGATACTTGGTATCCATTCCCGTGAGCTGTCTGAAAGAAATTTATATTTAATTGAGCTCTTTCAAGGATGACATCGCTAGCCAAAAAAAACAAAACAGGTATTTAAGGAAATCGCAAACTGGCCCATGGTCACAACTAGCGCCCAGTCTATTATTGACTTTCTGGTATAACCTCACCGAAGTGTCCAATGCACTATGGTGGATTTCGTCAGCTTTTTATCGGAGGTATTCTTTGGCGGGACATTGATGCTCTTAGGAGGGCCATGTTGAATCCTTTTTGGAGTTGAACTGATCCCTTATAATTTGGGCCAGGACGGCGGGAGATCGAGCCACCATTACGTCGAGATCCCTTTTCTCTTCTCTTAGCTCATTTGGGTCTCTTCTCAGATCATATTGTCATAGTCTGCTTCTGGGAGAGCCTCCTGTTCTGGGACATTTTTTCCCTTCTAGTCTGATAAAAATTGTATGTTATTGTTGTTGTTGCTGTTTTCCTCCAATGGCGTCAGTTGTGTCGTGTAGGACACGGTCCCAGTGTATCGAGCCCTTTTTTTTCCCTAACGTTCAATTGAACGCCATAGACATGGTCCAGATTCAGTACCTATGTGTCCTAGATGTTCTGTGCAGAACCAAGACCTCCCGATCTTGGGACAATCTATCGACGTGGACCTTCCAGGTGGAGCCAGGAACGTCAAGGAGGGGGGGGGATCAACTCACAAGGATCAATTTACAAATCACACTGGGAGGATGCAGGTGGGACCGCCAAAAATGGGTTCATCCGGACTGGGGTCTAAGCGCCCATTCCTGATCAGGAGTTCCCAGTTTTCTCCGGCGCTACGTACTGTGAAAAACTTCACTCAGATCTGCGTCTCTGCTGTTCGAAACTGGTAAGATGTTGTGGTGATTGTGGTGTGTGGGTGTGTGCGCGCGCAGCTGTGTAGTGTGTGGTCATGAGGTGCACGCGGCGCGTGCGTGCGTGTGTGTGTACGTGGGTGACAGATAGGGAAGATAAATAAAAAATGAGCTTAGGTTAGATAGACAGATAAATAAAATTGAATTCACCACTATGCGATCTTCTGTTCCAAAACATAAATCTCTCTCTCGCTTTCTGTGCGTGTTTCTGTCTCGTCTCCTTGTACTTAGCTCTGCTAAATTTACTGAGCCGTCCCCGAAGATTTTGCCTTCATGAAACCTTCTGCTATCATTCCGCGCATGGAATCAATCCAATCAATCGATCAATCACTCAGCAATTAACCAACCCATCAATCACGTCATCAATCAACCACCAACCAATCATTCAGTCAGTCAGGTCTACCTCTCACGTCAATCCATTCATCGACTAATCCAGATGATCTATTACCGTGACGTCTATCTCTTTTTCCAGGTGAAGATTCACATCAGCCACGAGACGGGACCCACGTGGAGTTTGTGCTGTCGGTACCAATCATCTGCCAGGGGCAAGTGGTGGCCGCCACGCTGGTGGTGATGGAGGAGAAACGCTCACGAGGTGAAGGTGTTCCAACCCCTCCAGAGTGTCGGCTCGCGCCAATGGGCGCGTGTAAACAGGTATTGGGAGAGTGGGAAGGGTCAGGCAGCACGTGGCCGCTTGATAGAATCGAAAGGGGGGAAAGACGAGAGGGAAGGAAACGGGAAGATGTCAGATTTGCACCATTTCAGCTACGTCCACCAGGAGTCTTATCTACTGTGCTTTTCAACCCCCTGGTATGTAAAGGTAGAAAGTATTAGAGAATGTGGGGGAGGGGTTTTTGACACGCCGAGAGATGGTTGGTCGTGGTTGTGCTGAGAAGTGTTGTGGTGTGGTTTGTTGATTTTTGGTGGTGGGTGGTGTTAATGAGTAATGTTGTGTGGGGCTGTTTGTAGTGGATAGGTCGGAGTATTATGGTGTGGTGCGGTTGGAGTGGTGTGGAGTAGTGTGGTGTGAATGTGGTGTGGTGTGGAGTATTGTGGGGTGGTGTGGAAGTATTGTGGTGTGCTGTTTGTGTGTGGTATGTGTGGTGTGGAGTGGTATGATGTGGAGTCAGTAATGTGGCTTAGTGTGGTATGGTGTAGTTTGGGAGTAATGTGGAGTGGGTCCGGAATGGTGTGGTGTGGTGTTGTGCGGTGTGGTGTGGTGTGGAGTGGTGTAGTGTGATGGGTGTGGGTGTGGAGTGGTGTGGTGTTGTGTGGAATGGTGGGACGCTGTGTGTGTTGGTGTTGGTTTTGTGATATGACGTTATAACAGTAAATGTACTGTTGCGTTTGTGGTGTCCGGTCAGTCTGTTTGACTGTCTGTCTGTCGGTCTGTCTGGTGTGTCTGTCCTGTATGCCTGTTTGTCTTCTATATGTCTGTCTATCCTGTCTGTGTAAGTGTTGTCTGTATGTGGACTTCCGCGAACGTCCCCACAGCGCACGTGTATGTTCTGTTGTCCTGGTAAATACCCAGTTAACTATGACATGACGGGGGGCCAAATGTAAAAAATGATTCTGTAAGTTTTTTATGTGGTATATATCAGTTAGAATAGAACAAACAACGGCCAGTTAGTTTGTTAACCATATTTTAAAAGCTGTGTAGTGTTTATCACACTGACACACACACACTTTTTCCCTCGGAGTTTAATGGGTCTCTTACCTTCACTTCCCCGCAAGTCCTTCGAATGAGACTAAATAAACCGAGTTTCGTGTATGAACGCACGCTTAACGTCATGCACACACTTAAAATCCCATCGTCAGCTTTCGGAAGAGAAGGCCAGTTTGGCCGTTGGTGGTGGACGACACGTAGACAACAGCATGCACGGGACAAAATGGAAAGATGAACAAACAGAAAAAAAAATTAGAGACTGGCGGACTGAATGACGTGCAACGACTGAATCTTCCCGTAGTTCCGTAGGCAGCTCTTCAGTCGACTCTACCAAGGCAGCAGTCCTTTGCGTACAGGAGCGTGTAGACTGTAAAGTGCTTAGTGCTTGTTGTTCGTAACAGAGTATCGCGCATACTCTTAAAAATAATGGTGACAGCATACCGATGCGGTCTTTTTTTTTCAGAGTTTAAAAATGAAATTGGAACCACTGAAATATCAGCTTTTGCCCAGTCCAGCTCTCTGGAGCAAAATGAGCTGCTGATCGGCTTCACACGGGGCTTGATGTTTTCTGTAGAGGTTACACACGACGTAACGGGCAAAGTTATGGCAAGCGTTAGTGCTGTCTGTTTCTCTAAATGAATAAAGAAACACGATGTCACGGCAAGACAAAAAAGATAAATCGATGGTCACACGAACCTTAGACAATCTGTGGTAAAAGTAATCACAGCAATTGGTTTTAGGCGTAGTGTAGTCCCTATAAGTAGGGTAGGTAATCCTCTCACAGTGGACATGATTTACTGATCGAGGATCGCTCTTAATAACTTGACAGTGTGATCAGCGACGCCAGCTGGTAAATAACGATGATTTTCGTGTATGTTGTGGTGTGTGTGTGGTGTGTGTGTGTGTGTGTGTGTGTGCGTGCGTGCGTGCGTGCGTGTGTGGTGTAGCAACATCGTCCAACCTGGCTTGTGTTCTTTTGGTTTCACATACCTGCTGTGTTCAATCAGAGGACACTGTGGTATTTGGATGGCGCTTGCACTGCTGGAGGAATACGTGCTCAACGAGCAAGGGGTGATCTGGACCGGTACACTCGCCAATCCCCTATTCAAGCCATGGAACTATGGCCAGGTAGGTAATGGTAGCACACGGTTGGGAGTCCCTGTTGAATTTCGTATTACAACTGGCACGCTATGACTCTGAATATGTTCTTGTGTGTACGCGAAGAACATAGTGGCTAAGTTTCTTTTTTCAATACACCTGTGATACATTATTACACAGAATATTGTTGTTAGTCTTGGGAATATTATAAACGAAACAGAGAAAATAGAGTATTGAAGAACATCAATTATGGTGCAGTTACAAGGCGGAATTAACACGATTATGATCTGTACTAAGTAGTGAAACATCTTCCTGTGGTAATGCAAGCGTTACTATTTGAATTATTCTTTAGTAAACAGTACCAGTTGCTGTAAGTTCGGAACACTTCCAAAAGTACCTGCTTTTGTTTTCTCTTAGTCTATATTAATTGCACAGCCTTCCTTTCATGATTTCATTTCTGTTGGTGTTGCATCTACGGGCTACGTCAATACAGGATATGCTATGGTCTGCAGACCCTGCCCAGTCTGTCAGAATGTCACCAGGCTGGACAGTCTGTCTGCTCGTTCTGGATTCAAAAACATGTTGTCTGCTCAGCAGCGTTGGTTTCCCTGCACTGACGCTTTGTAGCCTGGTGTACTTCTCTTTCTTCTACTTCTTCTTCTTCTTCTTCTTCTTCTTCTACTTTTTTTCGTCTCGAACACTCAGATGGTGATGCCATTTGCCCGCACGAAGTTGGCTGTCCTCCGAAGGTCCGCCAGGTCCCCGTAGAGCTTGTCCCTCAGAGCCACTGGCTCCGCTTATGTGTCCTGCCTGGCAGTAGCATGGAGGTGACGGGTCCTGTAGTGTGTGTTCGTGTCCATTTCGGTCTCTCTGCATGAGCGCATCGCAGACTCGCCAGTCCCTTTATCTGAACAGTAGTACTTGACCTCTGTTTAGGTTTAGGTGGTAGTAGCAGTCAGCCTGATTGGAATTTGGGTGTAGCCGTTTCTATTTCCTCTTTCCTCTTGAAGAGTGGTTTTAATGAATGTAGCCTGGTGTACAAGACAGATACTGAGAGAAATCAGAGACCGCCCGGTTAGTGTATGAAACATTTACCAGGCTCGTCACAAGGTCTAACAAAAGAATGATGCAGTGTTTGACCCATTCACGTGAAAATACAATCGTGATCATCGATATCTGAGGAATGACAGGGGGCAGGGAAAGGCAAAAAATCGACACCTTTTCCAGCTCTTTTCCGCACATTCCTTTGTTATACCGTCATCATTATTTAGAATAGAGCAATATACTTGAAGTGCTCCTCTTCTTACAACTGACTGATCCTGTTTAATTAGGCTGCAACCAGAATCATATTTTTTTTCCCTCAAACCACTTACCTTTCATTTAGTATTGTACAAGATATGTGTGTGTTTTGCGTGTGCATATAAATGTGCAGAAAGAGATAGGAGAGTTCCAGATCAGGGTCTTCTGTGCGATCTGTGTGTGTAGAAAAGAAAGAGCGGAGGGGACAGGACCTATGTCCAGGGAGTGCTGACCTCTGTCTTTGTCTGCATACCGTTTTTTGTGCGTACTCTTGATTTGTTCTGTTCATGCACTTGAGCTGGTCGTTCATAGCTTGTTCTTCTGTTCCAACCAATCAGTTTTCAGGCAACGTCCTGGACTGCTGCAGGCACCTGCTGAGGAAATGCAAGCTGAACGTGACGAATCGAGGCAACCCTGCCATGGTGGTCCGCCAGCTGACCGCTGTAGTCAGTCTCTTGCTGCTGCCGTCTGCCCCCCGACGTCCTCCTCCCCCTCCTCCTCTTCCTCCTCCCTCTCCTCCTCCTCCTCCCCGTCCTCCTCCTCCTCCTCCTACCCCTTCTTTCTCCTCCATCTTCTCTTCTCCTCTCCTCCTCCTCCCCCTCTCCTCCTCCTCCTCCTCCCTCCTCTCCTCTCCTCCTCTCTCCTCCTCTCTCCTCTTTCTCCTCCTCCTCCTCTGTCTTCCTCCTCCTCCCCCCTCTTCCTCCTCTTCCTCTTCTCTCCTCTCTTCCTCCTTCTTAACCTCTCTCCTCCCCCTCTTCCTCTTCCTCTCTCCTCCCCCTCTTCCTCCTCTTCCTCCTCCTCCTCTATCTCTTCCTCCTCCTCCCCCTCTTCCTCCTCCCCCCCCTCTTACTCCTCTTCCTCTTTTTCTCCTTCTCCTCTTCCTCCTCGTCCTCCCCCCTCTTCCTTCCTTCCCTTTTCCTCTTCCCCTCCTTCCTACTTCAATTTGTCCTTCTCACCATTCAGCTTCAACATGTCCTTCCTCCTCTTTTTCTCGCATTTCAGTGGGCCGTGGAAGATTTTCATGTCGGGGTGATAATGTAGGGTGGGGGGGGGGGGTGGGATGTTGAGCGAATGAGAAAGCAAAGGAGGGCAAATCGTAAGGGTGTGGAGGGTAAAGTAAAGTGGGGGGGGGGTTTAACAGAAAGAAGTTATGTGAAGGCTGGGGGAAAAAATCTGATTCAGAGTGGTTATGTTCATACAGGACTGGTTAAGATACTAGTGGAAGGGTGGAGTGGGGAGGGGGGAGTGCATATCCGGTCCTCAAAGCAAGTCTTCCTGATGATCCTGGGCGGTTTAGATCTTCTGAAAAGTCTGCTATGCACTGGCAGTAGTACATTCCATCCAGTAAACCCCATTCTAAATGCTACAGCTGTTTTCAGACCATGATTTTATGACCTCCTGTTGTTGTGTAGAAGGTCGTTGCTTGAGCTTCTGGCGGATAACGTTTCTTCTCGCAGTGCTAGCCGCATGTACGATCTCCCTAAGCACCTAAACACTTAGTTATGTCTCCATGTTCA
This sequence comes from Conus betulinus, assembly GCA_016801955.1. NCBI lineage: Eukaryota > Metazoa > Mollusca > Gastropoda > Neogastropoda > Conidae > Conus > Conus betulinus. Next base: position 443,761 of record JADBJO010001205.1, on the reverse strand, counting down.
CTTTTCCTAATTTAAAACTGCTTTGCCTTAATTCAGGACATGTGCCACCGTTTGTTTGCCCTGGCAGAGCGGACTGGCAGGGTCCCTGGTTTCCCCCATTTCACCAGCTTTTATAGTTGAGGGCAGGAGGTCACATACAGAGCGGAGGATAAAGCTGATTCTCAGAGCTGCCATGTGACATATTCTATTCCATCTGAGATGTCCTTGGAATGTATTTTTCCGCGTAGTCTACTGCCCCCGTTGGCGTTGCTGGACTGCATTCTGGAATCCGTTTGCATTATCTTGAATAAATGCATGCATTTCAAAATTCTTTGTTTTGTTACCGTCCTCCATTCGAGTATCTGATTCAAAGGAGGAAAACCTAACATTTCAATTAATGTTAATGAAGCCGTCAGATGTTCCCTACATTCATCGAATGCTCCGACTGATCTGTCAGGTCCTGCACAACTCGATTGAACATTGATAATTTTGTTCTTAACACTGGCTCTGTAAGTTGGCTTAAAAGGGACAAATGACAAAACTACGTGTATTTCAAGGCTGCAGCAATATATAGCTGATTGCTGGGGACTTAATTCCCACTCTGTTTTGTGAACACGTTTCTCCGCTACGACTAATGATTGCTTAGCTCAAGACAAAATGGATTCCTCGCTTTGTATCGCTAAATAACGAAAACATAGTCAGAATTCCAAAGATTTCCATCTACAGGCGTAAGTGCTGTAGAGCTGTGTTTTGCTTTCTCCCCAACTAGCCTTTGACGGCACACATCAAACTTACAACAAACGATCAATCTAAATGACAGCCAGTTGCCAGGTGACAACTTTCGAAATGCAGCTACAGGTTTGCAGCAGTCAAAAATATGTCTAGCCACTAGCTTTCCGTTGGAGCTGTTGCAGTGTTTGAGGGAGCGAAGAGCATGATATGTATTCAGCATTTAAAAAAAACATTTTCAGCTGCAAATGGTTCCATTTAGAGTGAGAGTGAAATTATATGCGAAAGACTCGTTATACGGGTAATATCTGGCGAACTAAAGGCGGTTGTGCAGCCTACCTAAGTCTTAAAGAAACTGAACCACTAAGATTACAGTCAACTTGAGACTGAAGCAAACTATCAGGCAAGAAAACCAGCCGCCGTGGCGAAGTGGTTAGCGTCAAGGACTCCCGGCTGGAGGTCGTGGGTTTCGAATCCCATCAGAGTCATGTGGGTTTTTCTGCTCCGACCGGCTCCTACCCAGAGTTGAGTTTGCTGCGGACTCAGTTGGGGAAAGACTGGGACCACACAGTCGAGTTTCATCCACTTAATGGATGCGTTTCTGAGAGTGTTGCTCAAATTTCCTGACCAACACTGCAGGTGCCTGTTTCTCTCGGGCCTGGTTGACGCGGGATATATTATGAAAGGAAGCGTAGAGTACAGCCCTGTCATGTAGTCTCAGACCGAAATGGAAATCCGTAGCATCATCTTAATCATCATCTCATTCTCATCGATCAGCATAAAAAAAATGTCTCAATTTCTGTGGCCCTTCATGCCCTGCTCTCATGGTGACCTCAGTTTCGATGTCCTCTCCACGTCTTGGCCTTGGTTGGTTCCGTCGAGGTCACCGGTATCGGCGAGTCCATGGGGGCTGTCGTTGGACGGACGTGGTGGCGCCCTCCGGAGGGAGAGCTCACTCACGCCGGCTCCGCGACTAAGCAATTATTGTCGTCAGTAGGGGGCTTAGTAGGTGGTGTTATGCGCGTATGTTAGATCAGAACAGGCGCCACTGAACATCACCGAAGTGACTAGGCAGCAGTGCAGTGTCTTTTCCGGTGGGTTGCCTCTTGACGACTTGACATTGACTGCTCCCTGTGGATTGTCGGTGCCGGGGCTGTGGCGGGGCTGACCGGGCTGTGGCTGTGGACGGGGTGTCGGAATGAGTGGCGTGCGTGCACTGCCTCTGAAGTGGCGCAGAGGTTGGAACAGCAAAAAAACAAAAAACAACAAACAACAAAAAAAAACCTATCAGGCAAGAAAAAAGTCACATTTTCACAAAGATAATCATCACAGAAATGAAGAGGAAAAAAGTTTTTTACGCTACAGGACATAGAAACATTTGCCAAATGGTGTTGTTGTTTAAGTTTGCATATATTCGCCCTCGACTACTGAGCACGTATTAATTCGATAAGGTGAAAGTCCCATAGCTTGACGGCTTTAAGGGCTGTACAGGTTCACCGTGTCTAGGATAAGGCATAATGGGACGCCGAGCCCATCCTCTCCTTCTGCCGCGTTAACCTTCCCTAAGCTGAATCAAGTACCCATTTACTGTTGGCTGGACAGAGGGGGTTTTTGAAGCCGACTGATTGGCTACAGGTTCCTCTCATCAAATTTCAAAATTTATTCTCCTTTCTTCTCCTTATCCCTTTCCTTTCAACTCTCCTTCTTCATGCACACGCTTGACATTTTTCCGGAGTTCGTTTAGGTGTTTTTATTAAGACATTGACTACTTTTTCTCCTTTCCCTCCCACGTTCCTTTCCTCCCTCCCTCCCTCCCTCTCTAAGTCTTTCTGCCTGTCTGTCTGTCTGTCTGACTCTCTGTCTGACTCTCTGTCTGTACTTTCTCACTATCCAATTTGCCAGCCATCCCACCCTTCGTCTACCCCCTGTGTGGGTATGTGAGCGAGAAAGAGAGAGAGAGAGAGAGAGAGAGAGAGAGAGAGAGAGAGAGAGAAAAGAGAGAGAGAGGATGTGTGTGTGTGTGTGTGTGTGTGTGTGTGTGTGTGTGTGCGTGTGTGTGTGTGTGTGTGTGTGTGTGTGAGCGCACACCACATCGGAATGTGTTTAGCAATGTGCTTAAAACGCGTGTGTGTGTGTGTGTGTGTGTGTGTGTGGTGTGTGTGTGTGTGTGCCTGCGTGCATGTGTGCGCGCGCGCGCGCGTGTGTGTGTATGTGTGTGTGTGCCGGTGTCTCCCTGTGTCTGGTCTGTGTGTGTGTTCAGTTGAACACATCTGACGGTGACGGAGTGATAGTGGGTAACTGGTCAGGTAACTACAGTGGGGGCAGTCCCCTTCGAGCTGGAAAGGCAGCCAGGCCATCCTGGAGCAGTACCATGAAACGCAGACACCCGTCAAGTTCGGACAAGACTGGGTCTTCTCTCTGGCGTGCTGACAACAGGTCGGGTGGATCAGGCGACTGGCTCATACACAACCTTTGCCTTAGATCTTGTTCAAAAATTAGTTTGATTTGTCAAGAATCGCTACGTGAAACGAATAAACAACAAAAACGTTGTGATATCAACTAAACTGTCACTCGCAGGAACCCACCCCAAACGAGCACTAGATGATGAAGAAAGACTCAGGAGGTCCCCTTTCCAGGCTATCAGTTGGCCTACGCAGACAACTGGTCATTACAAAAGAAGGGGTGTGGGGGTATTTACAAAACTTATATGCACACACATTGACGACAAAAAGTAGTCTTCAATAAAGATTTTTTTTCTAGTTTACGCCACAGTCGAGCTTAAATTCAAGATGGCAAAATACCGGTCATTATGGCGAAGTGGTTAGCGTTGGAACTCCCGGGTGGGATTTTGTGGGTTCGATTCTCATCAGACCGATTTATTTGTGGGAGTTTTCCGCCCCGACTGGCTCCCACCCACCCAGAGTTGAGTTTGCTACGGGCTCAGCTGGAAAGACTGAGACCATGCGGTTGAATTTCATCCCTTAATGGATGCGTCTTTTTGAGAGAGATACTCAGTTTTCCTGACCAACACTGCAGGTGCCTGTATCTCTCGGCCCGGCTTGACGCCAGGATATATCATAAAAGAAAGCGGAAAATACAGCCCTTACAGGCAGTCTTAGACCAGACTGAAAATCTACCACCGTCATCCTCATCCTCTTTGATTAGCATGAAAAAAAAAAAAGAGAAAACGCCTCAAACGTCGCGGCCCTGCATGCTCTGCTCTCATGATGACCTCAGTTTCCATTTCTTAGTCTATGCGCTTGGTGAATTTCTGTCAGGGTCGTCAGTATCAGCTGATCCATGGGGACTGTCAGTGGACGGACATGGTGGCGCCCTCCGGACGGAGAGCCAAGTCACGCGGGCTCTGCCACTGAAATCAATCACTGTCAGCAGAGGGCTCAGGACGCTGTGTTCTGCATGTCCTGAGTCAGAACAGGCAACACTGAACGCCACCGAAGTGACTCGGCAGCAGTACAGTGTCTCCTCTGGTGGGTTGTCTCATGACGACTTGACATTGACTGTTTCCCCGTGGAACGTCGGTGCCGGGGCTGTGACAGGACAAGCTTGGATGTGGCGGGGTCGGGAATGAGCGGCGTGGGGGCAGTGCCACTGACATAGCAATGGAGATGACACATCAGCAACATTAAAATCATGAGAAGGGAGGGACGCAAAGTAACTGCCGGAACAGATGCACTCATGGCGATGTTACCTTGGAGATCATTAGCCGCGACTCTCACTTTTCTACTAGGTTTACATCTTCATCTTGTCCTTTAACTCCTTAGTGAGTCACTGGGGCAGCTCACTGAACAACAGTTCACCAGGTGCCTCCAGTTCTGTCCGTTGATTGCCAAGGTATGGGTCTTTGCCAATGTTTCCCCCTGTCCCACTCCGCAATGTTGTCAATTCATCTTTCTTTTTCTTTTCAATCTTTACCTCAGTCTCCCTCCTTCAACAGTTCCCTGGAGGATCGTTTCAGCAAGACCACTGAATCCTGTTATGCGGCCATACCAGCGTCGATTTCTGTTCGTGAGCGATGTCAGTAGATCTTCATACGATCCTATGGGCTACCCGATGGTTTGACGTTCTTGCTGATCCGTGATAACATCAATATATCTGATGTTGACTTTCTTGCGCTTACAGCTCATCTCCACGGCTTTGATTGTTCTTCTCAGATCCACTTTGTGAGTCCATGTCTCGCATGCGTAAAGAAACATGAAATAAACCTGACAGGAGACTGATCGTGTGTTTCATTGAGCTGTTCTTATTCTTCCATACAGGTTTTAATCAGGACAATGATAACAGCATAGGATTTATCGAATGACGATGACTTTCAATAATCCGTGAAGAAGTCTTCACTGGAGTGAGATCGCTGAACTGTTGCAAGGCTACAGGCGTCAATATCATGCCTTCGGAACTGTTGAAACATGGCGTAGAAGCAGTAATCGATATCCTACGTGTTATCTGTAACAAAAGCTGGGGAGTGCCTACGCCATGGACTTCAGTCACTAATCGTCACCCGTGGCAAGAAAGATTTCCAACAATGGCAAAACTACCTCACAGCAAGCTTGATCAGCCATGCCAGCAAAGTGATGCACAAATCACTGTGAGCAGACTGTGCACACACACACACACACACACACACACACACACACACACACCACACGCACGCACGCACGCGCACACACATACATACATACACATACACAAGCGTGCACGAAGAGAGACTGACAGACAGACAGACAGAGACAGACAGACAGAGAAAGAGACAGACAGACAGAGAGATAGCAAGAAGGAGAAAAGAAAAGATTACACCCGAACGTGCGGGTAGGACCCAGAGAAGTACTGTCCTTAACTGCCGAACAAGCCAGCTGAGACTATTCTTTACGGTGTACATTTTTTTTTCTATAATACACAGATCACGCTCCTGTCGATGTCTACTCTATTGAATGAAGGTAGTGTGCGATTACATGAGTAAAGATGAAAATATGATTTGTCTTGTCTCTTGTGAGTCTTTTCCCAAGAATCTGTTTACTCCGCACTGGCAGCTGACGGTCGCTTTTGTCCCCTTACTCTTCTGTGTGTGTGTGTGTGTGTGTGTGTGTGTGTGTGTGTGTGTGTGTGTGTGTAAACAGTTTGTCGCGCTCTTGGAATCCCTGCACGAAGTGTCACCAACTTTTCGTCAGGCTCTGATGAAGATGGTTCTATGACCGTTGACGAGTTGTCTGATGCTGCTGGGAACGAACTGCAAGGCGAAGATCACAACAAAGACTATCTGGTATGTTTTCAATTTTCCCACGTCTTTATATCAGATGCTCTGTCTTTTTGCCTGTTTACATTCATGTAATTGGTCGTATAATGTCTTCCTTCTTTCAGAATCTCTGCCAGAGTATTTGACGATCTCACGCATACAGATACAGTCACAGACACAGGCCAGACATAGACACGAAGACACACACACACACACCACACACACACACACACACGCACGCACGCACGCACGCACACACACACACACACACACACACACACACACACACACTCCCCCCCTCTCTCGGTATGCATACATCTATACACAGATACATATGTATCTATTTTTTTCCTGTTCCCCAGCTCCCAACAGTCATTTCTGTTCCCCTTTCCCTTCCGCCTTCCTCCTCCTCCAAGAAATCTCTGTGATTGATATATATATATATATATATATATATATATATATATATATATGCATATATCAAGAATACCACTAAAATGCCTAATAAAATTCTTAAAATGCTCGACCCCTTGGGGAGCAACATCTGTTAAAAACAGAATGGTAAAAGGAGGTTGTCTACTGCCGGTGTTATATGGCCCAATGTCACTGTTTACACGTGCGGATTGGCTGCACGTGTTGTTCGGTTTTTCAGGTGTTTTTACAGTTCAGGTTGCGTTTGCTGACAACGATTTCCATTTGTGCCTGCAGTTGTTTACTATTTCTACTTTAGTATTTAGTTGTTGCTAAGTGTGGTTTGCATAGTAGTATTAACCATTTTTTTCTGTTGAACATAGGTTGCATCTTTTTAGAAATGTTGTTGTATGGTGATGCCCTTTTTATGATTTTCCAAGATATGTTATAGTTTATTTTTTTTGTCTTTAAGTCTCCAAATATATTTGCTCAGTTCTGTTTGGTTTTTGTATTTTTCTTTGTTGAATGACTGTTTATGGTTTGCGTACCTGGTTTTGAAGTGATTTTTCAGTGATCCCTATGTATGTTTCTTTTTCATTTTCTGATGTCACAGTGGCTTGGTATACAATGTTGTTATAGAGGCATTTGTTGCTTAAGGGACACTGTTCTTTTTTAGTACAATTGCAGGATTTCCTTTCTTCACCCTTCTTTGCTGTGTTGCTTTTCATTTTGTTGGATGAATCAATTATATTTTTAAGGTTAGGCATGCATGAATATGATAGTTTGATGGTGTTCTTGTTGAATATTTTGGACAATTTGTGTTCTTTTGGGAAGGATGCTGTCAAAATTTTGAAAAAATTCTTTCCTACGTTTGTTTTTACTCGTCCATCATATGGAGGGTTGTACCATGTGATTTTTCCTTTTCCCTGCTTTTTTTTTTGTTTTTGTTCATGTTGTTATCTGGGTTGTATTGTAGTTTGTAGCTGTAACCACTTTTTTGCAATGCCTCCTTTTGATGTTTACATAAATGGGTGTGTCATTAGGTTTCTTGTATGGTTTATATATGTGGTTGTTGAGGTCAAGTGTTATGTCTAAGTAGTTCACTACCTTTTTGTTTGCTTCGATGGTGATTTTTAAGTTTTGGTTTTGGAAAATTTTGCATAGTTCTTTTTTCTTGTTTTCGATGGTTTTTGGATTGTTGTTTAGCGCGCGAGGCCGTCGTCTCTGTACAGTCCGACTTGGGCTTCATAAAGAACAGTTACGATTAATTCTACAATGTTGACACATTTTCCTTTCTTTTCACTTTTTGATGATTTCGTACATGCGTTGACAGGAAGAAAAGGGACTGGATTTTGTTGATATTCGCTGCAGGCAAATTACATTTACCCTGAAAATGAAGCGAAGCATGGAATATTTGAAACTCAAGAGTGGATTGGGTTCAAAAACAGAATTGTCCCATATTGTTGAAACCCGTCAGTGCTTAGACATTTGCAAGTGCGCAAGAATTAGTTGTGATGAATATCCAGACACGAATACGATGATGCATATGACTTAAATCCGAACGCAGACGATGGTAGAGAAATAAGGTTTGCATAAGAGTTGGCTGGATTTAGAGGTCGGTATTTTAAATGGTAAAAACATCCGGCTTCGGAGTTTACGGATTTTGTGGGGGTGACGTCAACGCAGTGAAAGCCCTGATGTGGCTTTTGCGGTCGGCTGGGCTATAGGCAACATTACCTTACTTTAAGACGGATTTTTTTTGCGGTTTGAAAACCTTTGTCTGTCAACAGAGCATTAAGTTAACCTTGATTCAGTTCAGGGAAGTTCAAAGCGGCTGAAGAAGACGGATGGACTCCTACTCTCTGATGGCGCCCCTAAGGCATGCTGAATCTCTAACAAGGCACTTGCCCCTTATGGCCTTCGGGCTATGGGGCTTTTACGCTTTTTACATTTCTAACTTCATGACACTGCGTCCATCAGAGAAGCTGAGGGCCATGAGAAGAAAAAGAAATGGAGGAGGGGGAAAGGAGAGGGGTTCAAGTTGGGAACCATAGCTGCTCTGATATCTCAACGTGAAAACATTGACACTTATTTTAATGCCATTTGCTGTGTAGGTGTTGCAACTAGACAGCTAGAGAAGAGGGGGGGGGGGGGGGGGGGGGGGGGGGGGGGGGGGCGGGGGGAGGAGGAGTTCTGTTTAGAGAATGGCGCGTGTTGTGTTCGGCCGATGAATCTGGTTCACGGACAGTTGGTGACATCATCATGCACACAAAGACGCTGAAAGCAGGTGGACAGTCTCAAAGTATCTTGGTTACATTTTCAACTCTGTCAGAAGTTTCGTTTTGAACAGCAAGACCACCAGTCACTATGTCCAGCTCTATCTTTGTCTCTTTCTAAACAGCAAGACCACAAGTTAACGTTTTCAGCTTTACATGTAGTTTCGTTTGAAACAGCAAGAATACCAGTCTCTCTTTTCAGCTCTACTTTCAGTTTCCTTTGAAACAGCAAGACCACCAGTCTCTATTTTCAGCTCAGTGTGCAGTTTCGTTTAAAACAGTAAGACCAACAGCCTCTATTTTCAGCTCTACATGTAGTTTGAAACAGCAAGACCACCAGTCTCTCTTTTGAGCTCTGCGTGTAGTTTTCGTTTGAAACAGCAAGACCACTGGTCTCTATTTTCATCTTTACATGTAGTTTTGTTTGAAACAGCAAGACCACCAGTCTCTCTTTTCAGCTCTACATGTAGTTTCGTTTGAAACAGCCAGATCACCGGTCTCTATTTTCAGCTCTACGTGTAGTTTCGTTTGAAACAGCAAGACCACCAGCCTCTCTTTTTAGCTCTACATGTAGTTTCGTTTGAAACAGCAAGGCCACTGGTCTCTATTTTCAGCTCTACATGAAGTTTCGTTTGAAATAGCAAGACCGCCAGTCTCTATTTTCAGCTCTACATGTAGTTTCGTTTGAAACAGCAAGACCATCAGCCTCTCTTTTCGGCGCTACATGAAGTTTCGTTTGAAGCAGCAAGACTACCAGTCTCTATTTTCAGAGCGACATGTAGTTTCGTTTGAAAGAGCAAGACTCTCCCGTCTCTATTTTCAGCTCTACATGTAGTTTTCGTTTGAAACAGTAAGACCACTGGTCTCCTCGTCAAGATCAATCTTAACAAACTGCTTTTGGTCTTCATGCTGTTATATGAGAGTTGGACACTGAATTGCATATAAAACTAAGAATCTGAACCTCTGAGCACACACACACACACACACACACACACACACACACACACACACACACACACACACACACACACACACACACACACACATGCTTCCGGCGCCCACAGTTCATCTTACTACAGAGAACAAGAGAAAGGACCCCGTCAAGCAACCGACTCAGGCACAGTCGCACAGGATTCTTCTTAGGGCAGTTGTCAGATCCAAGGGACGTGCAATGAATGTGCATTTCACCGCTGCAGCTCCTTAACATGAACGTGCAACGAACGGTGTAGGTTTGACATACCCTTTTCTTTCATGCGTCCACGGGCAAAAAGACAGTCAAGACTGGACACTCAACTCTCTGCATGTTGATAGTATCTTGAACCAGGGACAGAGGGAGATCACCGTTGGCTCAAATGTCAGACAAGGGCCTGTAGAGGGTAATATGACCAAAAGTCCACTTCTGCGTGATACACAAATCCCGAGAAAGAGAACTTCCGTCAGTTTATGGACTCAGATGTCCACCTCGACGTGTTGTGTTGACGGAGCCCTGTGGAGATTATTGATGACCCAAATGTTCACATGTCCATGTCGCGCGCCCCATCATGGTTAGTAGTTCCTGACAACATTCACCAGTCACCATCACGATGAACAAACACACACAGGAGGAGGAGACGAACCACTTGAAAAGTCTCGACGGTTTCACTCTTCAAGAAACTAATAGCGCAGGACAACTTTCAGGCAAAAAGTCATCAAGAACCCTATGTTAGTGCGTTAAGCATTCCTGATAGGGGCATGTATCTCGCCATGACTCCCTGTCCAGGAGCATTAGACGACGGAGGGTGGACGTGCTACTATCCTGCAGAGAAAGGTGGATATCCCAGAGGCAGGCTGTACAAAGGAAAGGACTGGAGAGGTCGAAATACCTCTAACCTGTTGCTTGTGGACAGAGAGACTTTATCATGCCGTTGGTGGTACTTGGTGGTATCAGTTTTGCATGGTCCTTCTCAGCCCTTTCATTCAGAATGCTCTGATTCTTAAGGAGACTGTAGTAGTGATTCTCCTGAGATTGCTTTCCCCATTTCCCCTCTGGAAAAAAAAAAATTGAATGGTGATCCTTCTTAGACTGCTTTTAGACCCACCCACCCCCCCCCCCAAAAAAAAAAAGAAAAAAAAAAAGAAAAAGAAAAAGAAAGAAAAAAAAAAAGAATCACACACACACGCACAACCTTGAATAGTAATCCTCAAATCATTTTCCCCTTTTCTTTTGCACAAAACCTGAACAGTTATGCTTCTCAGATTACTCCCCTAAGCCCGCTCCCACCCTGCCTTTTCCCCTCTACAAAACTCGAAGAGTAACCCTTATCAGATTATTTAACCCTTTTCCTGTCCACAAAAATGAATTGTGAACCTGTTTTGATTGGTTCCCCGTTTCTCCTCTTTAAAACTCGAAGAATGAGCCTTCTGAGATTTCTTTCCTTCTCTACAGCAGCTTGACTGGTAACAATACTTCTAAGCCCTTTTCAATCGCATTGCTTCTGATATACAAGCTCGAATAGCAATCCTTCTCAACCATGTAGGTGAAATGGAGTGTATGCCTGCAAGCACTGGGTGTCGTGGCCAAACAGTTAATTCCACCACACCAGAGTTTGTCACCAGGTTCGAGACCTTCGTAGCCAGAATTCTTCTTTGGCACAATACATTCAACAGTAGTCTGGGTTTCCAGCCTTTTAATGAGATGCTGAAAGTGGTATCAGATCAGTAACAACACCGAAAAGTGTCTCTTCGCTCCTCTTAATGCACAGCTCGTATGGCGTGTTGCACAAGACGGCGGAACACTGTCTCGCTCACCGTCAGAAGTCTGTTGTGCAGGAACTTCCACGTGTGGAACGAGGCGTGGATGGCACGACCAGACCTGCCGCTGGGCTATGGTGGATGGCAGGCCTGCGATGCCACCCCAGTAAAAAAGAGTGATGGTCTGTTCATGTAGATGTCTGCCTCTCTATTCACTTCTGTGCAGCCCCCACCCCCCCTCCCCCCGTTTTTTGTTGTTGTTGTTGTTGTTTTTTGTTCTTGTTTTTGTTTTGCCCGTCTTTCTCTGTGTTATTTCAGGGGTAAAAACAGTGATCGGGTAAATGTCGGTAATCTCACAAAACCGCAGGTTTCTCTACTGACAGGACAAACTGAGACAAGGTGGTTGCGGTGGTATTTTTTAATGACGTGTCAGCAATATGCTTCTTATTCACTTCAGAAATCACCATGCTTCCATTAGGTCTCATGTTAATGTTCCTGAACATGCTGATGTTGTCATCCACATTAATTTGCTGGGCTATTTTTTTTTCAGTCTGACAGTAAGTTGATGCAAGAAATGCTGAACCCATTTCACACAACCTAGAGGAAGGGTGGAATCTGCCACAAGGACCTGCAAGTTAAATTGTTGCACGGACAAGCCGAGTCGCGCTGTTGCAACGTCATGGATTCCCAGCTCAGAAGTCGTGGGTTCGATTCCATGTGTCATTTATTTGTGCCCCGACCGATTCCGACCCAGAGCCAGTTGGGTTTGCTTCTAGTTCAGATTTCCTGACCAGCACTGCAGGTGTATGTATCTCTTGGCCTGGTTTACAGAGCGGGATATATTATGAAGGTAAGCGTAGAGTTCAGCCCCCTGTCACGCCGTTTTTTCAGACCGGAATGGGAACTCCAGAGCATCATCCTCATCGATCAGCATGAAAAAAAAAAAAATCTTGTGGCACATCATGCCCTGCTCTCAAGACGACCTCAGTTTTAATTTCCTCTCCACGTCTTCGCTCTTGATGAGTTCGTGCTGGAGTTCGTGCCGGTATCGGCAAGTTCATGGGAACTGTTTAAGAGAGAGAGCTCACTCACGTTGGCTCTGCGACGAAGCAATCATTGTCATCAGTAGGAAGTCTGGTAGGTGGTGTCTTGCGTATATTTTAGCAAAACAGGCACCACTGAACACCAACGAATTAACTCGGCAGCAGTGCAGTGTCTCCGCTGGTGGGTTGTCTCATGCTGATTTGACGTTGACCGCGGACCGTGGGTGCCGGGGTTGCAACGGAATGAGCCAGCGAATGGCTGTGGATGGGGCGCCGAAATGATCGGCGTGAGGATGATGCCACTGAAGTGGCACATAAGTTGAGACATAAAACAAAAGAAAGAAACAAAAGAAAAAGAAGAAAGAAAGAAAAGAAAACAGAAAAAGAAATCGTGAGGACCTGGGTCAAAGGGTAGAGCTGTCAATTTTTTTTTCACGTTTTAATCTCACGAAATACGACGTTTTTCAACATTGTTGTATATCAGGAATTATGCATGCATTTTAAGACGTGGAGAAAAACGATCGCGCCTTTTAGTTGTATGAATATATACGACCTGTAAGATTGATTGGGTGCGGATCTGGACTGCAGCCCGAATTTGTTAAGCAAAGGTGTGTGTGTGTGTAGGGGTGGGGGTGGGTGGGAGAGGAGTGGGGGGGGGGGGTGCGTGCGTGTGTGTGTGTGTGTGTGTGTGTGTGTGTGTGTGTGTTGTTGTTGTTGTGTTGTTGTTGTTTTTTTTTTGTTTTGTCTTATTTTGTCTTGCTGTGTTCCCAAATTCGTGCTGTACCGAGTGCCCTGCTTGATGAGTGTTGTGACAGTCTAAACATTGTCTACCGCTCTACTGCGCGCGGAAGCCAAACTTTATAAAAGCAATGCAAACAATCAACAAATTCTGTCGATCATTTGGCAGCATTTTGAGATTTGCATTGCTCGTGTTCTCTCTGATTTTGAAGTTTTCTGTAAGTTTGACTTCGAAAGTTGGAGTTTTTTTTTTAGCAAACCATGAAGTTCGCCCCACTCCAATCCTTTGCTCCCCCCCCCCCCCTCCCCCTCCCCTTTCTTAGCAAAATTTCGCCCCTTTTTTTGGGATTAAAGATTTTCGCTGTTTGAACTTTCCTGTAGTTACATCCCTGGGCACATATTACCTACAGAGGGAGGACCCCACAGACTGTCTCCCCCTTGCTCCTCCCCTCCCCCTCCCCTCTTCCCTCTTGCCAGTCATGTAACGGATCCGCCAACAAAACATCCTCAGTGTACCGTGACAACAGATCGGAAGGGTACCATGATGACACTTTGGTGGTCCAGGATCCCCCCCCCATCCCCCACCTCCCCCCTTCACTGCTCCTCCTACCTCTCTCCCCCACCCCCACACTCCACAATCCCTCTGTTCTTGTCACGTGCGACATGCTAGGGGTGTTATTACCAGAGTAACTGACTAAACCTTGTGTCAAAGAAAAAGCATTCTTGATCGTTTCACAGGCAAGAACAGCAAGAGAACGTTTATGTACAAGCCTTTCTTCCTTTTTCCAGGCGCTTTCTTAATCATTTTCTTCCATATAGGATGATTTGCTGTTTTCTTTTATATAGGAATAAAACACCCAATAATCATACATAATCCTGTAAAGTGTGTTTTGTCTGCCTGTCTCCTTTGCTCCCTATACTGACCCAGTTTTTATGGGAATTCTAAATCAGATACAGGGATTAATCAACACGTTGTGCTAGACAGTCGCCTTTTTGTTGCGAAAACATGAAGAAGCGAAGCGACATCTGGAATCAAAGCGGGTTCAAAGGAAAGGAGAGACAGCAGGGGTGCAGGCAGGGAGGGAGCGGGTAGTGGAGAGAGAGGGGAACGGAGAAGGGTTAGCACTCGCTAGAGAGAAGGGAAGGGGGAGGGGATAGCTGGTTTAGTTTGACAGAAGCTCGTATCCGTATTTCAGGCCAGTACCACTGTGGCCCCTATCCTGTCCGAGCCATCAAAGAAGGGGAGGTTACTCTGAACTACGACGGCCCTTACATCTTCGCTGAGGTCAACGCCGACCGAATCGCGTGGGAAAAAAAGGAGGATGGTTCATTTACTAAAACCGCAGTAGACAGGACACTGTGACTCGATCTGACTGTACAGAGAGAGAGAGAGAGAGAGAGAGAGAGAGAGAGAGAAACAGACAGACAGAGGCAGAGAGAATCCGACATACAGATGTCTGCTCATACATCACACACACACACACACACACACACACACACACACACACACACACACACACCCCCAATTCCCCACACACACTTATTACACACCCCCCCCCCCCCCCCCCCCCCCCCCCCCCCCACACACACACACAAATGTGCGCGCGCATGCACTCATAGTGCTTCACACAGGAGAGGTTGGCCCCGCAAAGTGCAGTGTCCTTGCTTGCACACACAGCCCCCTCCCCCCCTCTCTCTCTGTCTCTGTCTCTCTCTCTCTCTCTCTCTCTCTCTCTCTCTCTCTCTCTCTCTCTCACAACTCCCATTTCTCCACACACACTCATTACCCTCCCCCCACACACACCTACTACACACAAGCGTGCGCGCGCACGCACTCATAGTGCGTCACGCAGGAGAGACTGGCCCCGAGAAGGGCAGCGTCTTTGCTTGTGCACATAGTCCCCCCCCCCCCACCTATCTCTCTCTCTCTCTCTCTCTCTCACACACACACACACACACACACACACACACACACACACACACACACACACACACTCGCACGCACGCACGCACGCACGCATGCACACACACACACACACACACACACACACACACACACACACACACACACACACACACACACACCACATACACACACATACACTTCGGAAGTACCATCAGGGTTTTTTTGTGTGAGTGTGTGTGTGTGCTGATAAGGTAACTCCTGCTAGATGCGGGCCTTAAGGAAGATTACCCCGCTTTCAGATCTCCGACGTCGTCTGTTGAACAATTCTCTTGACCAGCATAGATATACTTTCCCTACGCCCGAGCGAACAGGACTCTCACAGGGGCGGATAGTGGGACAGTTCGTACAGTCAAACAGATACTACAGATGACCAACTAGTGTCCACTCCGAACAGTGCTCATTTTCCGCTCTACAATCACCAGATTACAACTAAAAACCCAGCATGTCATAAATTGTGATGTGAAAGACAAAAAGTGGAAAAGAGTCTCCAGCAGAAAGACAGTGATCGGCAAATTCAGAAAGTAGCAGACGACAGTGAAGAAAAGGGGAAACCACGCAGATTGTAAACTAGGAAGTGACTTGCAGCACAGTACTTGCGGAAGGCGGGGGAGCAGTTTGCACTGAAAGTGGTGGCCCTGGCATCGCCATCAGGAAGCTGATTGGATTATCCTTTCTTTGTAAAGGTAACTGTGGACTGGAACCCGCTGTGGAAGGAAATGGCCCACATCAATATCCTACTGTACTCACTTCACTAGCATGCGGACATGTGACTTCCGAGGGGAAAAAAAAAATTCAAGTACAAAAGGACCTCTTAGGAGGAGTGGGTGGGTGGGTGGGAGGGGGAATCGTTACAACCGGAAAAAAAAAAAAATCCACTTTTAGACAAATCTTAAATAAATGTCTGCGAACCGCCCACAGAAACGTGGACAAACGAGTCACAAGACAACACACAACGCGTTTCGACCTCTTAGGTCTTCTAAGAGGTCGAAACGCATTGTGTGTTGTCTTGTGACTCTGTCCACGTTTCTCTGGTCGGTTCGCTGACATTTATTTAAGATTTGTTTAGATTTCCGCCTGCAGTCGTTTCACTTTGCAACTAGATCCACTTTTAGAGGAAATCTGCTGGCCTTATATTTAAAGA
>JADBJO010001205.1:410000-417500 GCA_016801955.1 Conus betulinus | reverse complement strand
ATATATCAAGAATACTGCTAAAACGCCTAATAAAATTCTTAAAATGCTCGACCCCTTGGGGAGCAACATCTGTTAAAAATAAGATGATAAAAGGAAGTTTTAAAACCCGACAGATCTGTTTCGAGCCAGCGCTCTCGTCAGGATGGTTTTGGGTCGCCTACTGCCGGTGTTATATGGCCTGATGTCACTGTTTGCACGTGCGGATTGGCTGCACGTATTGTTCGGTTTTTTTTGGGGTTGTTACAGTTCAGGGTGCGTTTGCTGACAACGATTTCCATTTGTGCCTGCAGTTGTTTACTATTTCTACTTTAGTATTTAGGGTTGCTAAGTATGGTTGCATAGTATTAACCATTTTTCTGTTGAACATAGGTTGCATCTTTTTGAAATGTTGTTGTATGGTGATGCCCTTTTTATGATTTTCCAGGATATGTTATAGTTTATTTTTTTGTCTTTAAGTCTCCAAATATATTTGCTCAGTTCTGTTTGGTTTTTGTATTTTTCTTTGTTGAATGACTGTTTATGGTTTGCGTACCTGGTTTTGAAGTGATTTTCAGTGATCCCTATGTATGTTTCTTTTTCATTTTCTGATGTCACAGTGGCTTGGTATACAATGTTGTTATAGAGGCATTTGTTGCTTAAGGGACACTGTTCTTTTTTAGCACAATTGCAGGGTTTCCTTTCTTCACCCTTCTTTGCTGTGTTGCTTTTTCATTTTGTTGGATGAATCAATTATATTTTTAAGGTTAGGCATGCATGAATATGATAGTTTGATGGTGTTCTTGTTGAATATTTTGGACAATTTGTGTTCTTTTTGGGAAAGGATGCTGTCAAAATTTTGAAAAATTCTTTTCCTACGTTTGTTTTTACTCGTCCATCATATGGAGGGTTGTACCATGTGATTTTCCTTTTCCTGCTTTTTTTGTTTTTGTGTCATGTTGTTATCTGGGTTGTATTGTAGTTTGTAGCTGTAACCACTTTTTTGCAATGCCTCTTGGTATTCTGCTGCTGCATTGTTGAATACTCTTTCATTATGTGACAGATTAGATAATCTCTTGTTTATGCCATTGGGTATGGTTTTTAGTATAGATGGTGGGTGGTTGCTATTGAGAAAAATACAAAAACCAAACAGAACTGAGCAAATATATTTGGAGACTTAAAGACAAAAAATAAACTATAACATATCCTGGAAAATCATAAAAAGGGCATCACCATACAACAACATTTCAAAAAGATGCAACCTATGTTCAACAGAAAAATGGTTAATACTATGCAAACCATACTTAGCAACCCTAAATACTAAAGTAGAAATAGTAAACAACTGCAGGCACAAATGGAAATCGTTGTCAGCAAACGCACCCTGAACTGTAAACAACCCCAAAAAAAACGAACAATACGTGCAGCCAATCCGCACGTGCAAACAGTGACATCAGGCCATATAACACCGGCAGTAGGCGCCCCAAAACCATCCTGACGAGAGCGCTGGCTCGAAACAGATCTGTCGGGTTTTAAAACTTCCTTTTATCATCTTATTTTTAACGTATATATATATATATATATATATATTATATATATATATATATATATCTCCTACTACCTTTCACTGGCTGCTTTGGGGGTGCTGCTGTTGGATTATTTCTTGGACCCTTGGTGGTGAGAACACCACAGAATTACGGACTATGGTGTGTCTCTATTTGACGCCAAGAGCACAGACGTAATCAGCCGTGTCTCCCTGATGAGTCCAATCCAGCGGACGAAAGGCCTAGGAGCAGGCGATACACATAGATCTGCCTTCGAAAGGGATTGCGATGGTTTCTTCACGCAGCGAGTGAAGGGTTTTTCCTGTTTACAATATACATTGTCCCATTTTTTTCATCATTAACACCCCCTGCCCCTTTTTTTTTTCTTTAATTTCGAATTTTTTTCTAAGTGATTACTATAATGAAGGAAGAATTGTTAACCTGCATTTCCCCCACTATTTAATTGTTATATATGTGTGTGTGTGTTTATATGGACCCTCTTCCAACGCCATGGCGCCTGCAAGATGGGCTGACGGCAACCCCCCCCCCCCAGACAGGGAATGGTGACACAACTTACTGCTGGAATGAACACCTCAGTTAGCTGCCCTGCCGACCGTCTCAACAGCAGACAATCCACATCCTGCATCAACCTCCGGTCCTGGCGTGTCTCGATGATCCCCCCCGAGTTTTGAGGAAACTCGGGAAGCCACCCAGCAGCTCCAAGTGAAGGAAAGCACCAGGCCCCGAGATCTCCAGTGAAGGAGGAGAGGCTATGGAAACCAGACTCGCGGTGCTGCTGCAGTCGTTCTGGGAGAGGGGTTCGGTTTCACGTAACTTCAGGGACGCCAGCATCATCCATCTGTATAAAAACAAAGGCAGTCGCACGGTCGGCGTCAACCATAGAGTTGAGCAGTGGAGCACTGCAGGGAAGACCTTGGCTCGTTTCGACCTCAACCGCATTACACAATCACCAACGAGATGATACGGTACCTGAGACCCAGTGCGGCACCAGGGGCAATAGACGGATAACTTGAATGATCTCTGCAATCCAGCATGTTCAGAAAAAGTGCCCTGAGTAGAACTAGATTCTCTACGTCCCTTTCCGGGTTGACCTGACAGAGGCTTTTGAAAGTGTCAGTCATTAGGTCCTGTGGGCCATCCTGTGGGCCATCATGTGACCCATCCTGTAAGCCATCCTGTGGCCCATCCTGTAAACTATCCTGTGTCCCATCCTGTGGCCCATCCTGTGGCCCATCCTGTAAGCCATCCTGTGGCCCCATCCTATAACCTATCCTGTGCCCCATCCTGTGGCCCATCATGTGGCCCATCCTGTAAGCCATCATGTGGCCCATCCTGTAACCTATCCTTTGCCCCATTCTGCGGGCCATCCCTTCCAAGCTTGGCCGTCCGTCGAAGTTTGTCAATGTCCGATCATTCCGTGATGGCCGGAGTTGTGGGAAATGGAACATTCAGAGTACTACCAATAAAGTGGTTATAAAAGGAACACTGAGAGTAATACCAGTGAAATTGTGTAGAAGAATGAACACTGACAATAATACCGACGAAATAGTGTAGAGGATAGAACACTGGGAGTAACACTGACGAAACTGTGATGAAGGTGGAACATCGAGGATAATACCTATGGAATAGCATATAAGAATGGAACGCTGAGAAATACTGAGAGTAACTTGAAAGAAATGGTGTAGGAAAAAATGGAAAACTGAGAGCACTACCGATAAAATAAACGATGAAGAGGATGGAGCACCGAGATTAATACCAATGAAATGGTATAGAAGAATGGAACGCTGAGAAACACTGAGAGTAATACGATAGAAATGGTGTAGAAAACCGAGAGTACAACCAACGAAATGGTGATGAAGATGGAACACTGAGAATAATACCAATGAAATGGTGTAGAAGAATGGAACGCTGAGAATAATACCAATGAAATGGTGTAGAAGAATGGAACGCTGAGAATAATACCAAAGAAATGGGTGTAGAAGAATGGAACCTCAGAATAATACCAATGAAATGGTGTAGAAGAATGGAACGCTGAGAATAATACCAAAGAAATGGTGTAGAAGAATGGATCGCTGAGAATAACACCAATGAAATGGTGTAGAAGAATGGAACGCTGAAAATAATACCAAAGAAATTGTGAAGAAGAAAGGAACGCTGAGAACAATACCAATGAAATGCTGTAGAAGAATGGAACGCTCAGAATAATACCAATGACATTGTCTAGAAGATGGAACGCTTAGAGTACTACTGTTAAAATGGTGTAGAAAATTGAACGCTTAGAGTACTATTGTTAAAATGGTGTAGAAAATTGAACGATTAGAGTCATACCGTTAGAATGGTGTAGAAAATTGAACGCTAGAGTGATATCGTTAGAATGTAGAAAATTGAACACTTAGAGTAATATCGTTAGAATGGTGTAGAAGATTGAACACTTAGAGTAATACCAATGCGATGATGTTGAAGACAGAACACTGAGAGCAATACCAATAAAATGACGTACAAGATGGGATTTTCAGAGTAATGCTAATGAAATGGTGTAGAAGATGGAACAGTGAGAGTAATACCAATGCAGTGATGTTGAAGATGAAACACTTAGAGTAACACCAATAAAATAGCGTAGAAGATGGAACATTGAAAGTAATACCCATGAGCTGATGTTGAAAATAGAACACTGACAGTAATACCAACAAATGGGGGATGGAACAGTGAGAGTCATTCCCATCAAATGGTACAGACAAGAAGGGAGTCCAATTAATGCCAATGAAATACTAAAGTAGATGGAACAATGAGAGAGAAAAACTAATGTAATGGTCTAGACGATGGTACAGCAACAGACCAAAACACCAAAACGAAAAGAGTGCACTCTTCAAACCACACGTGCATTAGTCTGATATACTTTTTTCCCTCCGAAACTACCATAATGTGGTGGCAGAACTTTTTTTATGTTCGAACTGCTGATCTGTGTCCAGTTTTTAAAAAAATTCAACTACCTCACTGTGATAGTAAAACTTTTTTTTAATCTCAAACTGTTACTGTGACAGAAGATTGTTTACATGCTGGAACTGCCTTGTTTTAATGATGCTTTTTTAAACGTTTCATTGCCTCTTCACGGCGCTAAACAAACAACAAAAAATCCAACTATCAACGACTCACTGGCACCGGAGGGGAAATAACTCGCCACTGATTGTTTCAGGGACCCACCTCAGCACAGCTAGGGGAGGACTTCGAGCTACAGATGTCCTTTACCAGTCCTTTGTCCACCCAGCTGACCCACTGTTCCCTGGAGCTGGACTCCCAAGGCATGACCGGCGACAAAAAGGTGTACGAACTGAGGTGAGTCAGTTTTGCAAATTTTCCTAACCTCCCCGCCCTGCATGCCCCCCTCCACCCCCACCCCATTCCCCCCATTCCGTCACCGCCGAAACAATTCCTCTTCATCAACGAGCAAGGCCACATTCGAAAAGCGTCTCTATTTTTTTGTTTTGTTTTGTTTTGTTTTTTGTTTTTTTAGCATAAGTGCCATTTTATAGCAAGCTCAATATGAGGTTGGTTAAAAAGACCTAATTATGTCTTAATGGGAAAACAAATCTGTTTTAAGGAGTTGGGGGGGGGGGGGGGCGCAGTGAAATGTGTGGAACTACGCACATTCAAATGATGATGTCGTTGTTGTCAACAGCGATGTGGACCCCAAGGCGCCATTCACGTACACCGTTAAACTCAAGGGTAACAAGAATGACCAATGGGAAATCGTGCTGATTTTCAACAGCGATCAACTGAAGGACATCAAGGGCGCACGTGAAGTCCACATCACCGGTTAGACTTCACCAGTGTTGCCTTCTGAAACCCCTGTCTTCATGCTAAGTAGTGTTCTTCAAGACCTGGGGACAAAAGTAGTAGGGATTTGACAAATCATCATTTTGCAGTCTTAGCAGAAAGCTCTTAAAATGTTAACGTGAATAGATTTCCAGAATTCTGCTGAGAGTAGAGAACGATGGTACCATTCAAAAATCAAAATGTGTTACTGATGATACGTGAATATCGTTTTTATGCAATTAAACAACCGGTAAGGATGAAATAAACGGATGTGGGAATAACATACATGTAAACAAAGCACATAACTGATGACGTAAGACTGCACTGCCCTGCACCGTGAATATTTGAAAAAAAAAAGAAAAAGAAAGAATTGATGGCGTAACAGTCAGTAAATACATAAATGATAAAAGATCATGCCCAAAAAGAAAAACAATGCGAACATTGTTCTTTACTTCCGGTACACTTTCTAAGGAAACATAATTGACTGATTTCTGCGTGTAAAGGTCAGTCGGTGACTTTTATCATCAAAGCATAATACGTCAGTACTATCAATGATATGTTACATCAATAATAATAATGATAACAATAATGATAATTATAAACAATGATAATAATAATAACAATCATAATAACAGTAATAATAATAATGATAATAATAATAATAATGATAATAATATCTGTTTGAAACCACAGCCATACATCTCAACAAATGTTATGAAGCGAGATGTATGGCTGTTACGTGTATACAGGATATGTGCGATAACTGTTGATGACCATTGTCACAGTGTCAGTTAGTCACATGGGATGAGAATTAGCTTTACGTAATGTTGAACATTGCATTATGTTATATAACAAAGGGTCTAAAGTCCAACAGTGTCCTATTTGATATATATATAGAGTAGTGACCATATCAAATAAACATATCCAGTAGGTGCAACAGCAGTTGCAGACCATTGTCACTTCAGTGAATAATTGAGTAGGATAGGTATACAAACGGACGTGACCATTGTCACCATATCAAATAATTATAATGAAGAGGCGTAGTAACATTTTCAGAGCGAATTCACCGTCATTATATCAAAATGATAAGGTTATGGAAAACAACTGTATTATATCTATCCACAACATCATATTTCTGTCATAAATCGCGGGCTGGAATATGAGATTTCCTTCTAACCCAGATCCGACAGGGGTAGGATTTCATTACAGGGGTATCAGCCTTTGTCATAAGTAGATGCACAAATAATAATATAACAATATTGATAACAATGACAATAATAATAATAATAATGATAATAATAATGATAATGACAATAACAAGAAGAAGAAGGAGAATGATGATAGTAATAATAGTGATGATAATGATAAGGACACACAACAAGAATGATAATAGTAATAATAGTAACAATGATAGTGACAACAACTGTGATAATAATAATGATGATGATGATAATAATATAATAATAATGACAATAATAAAAAAACAGAAAGGCACTTGGGGGAGCCCAGACCTCCGTGAAGGTTGAACGGATTCTGAATCTGTTCTCTGATCCGGATCTGCATGACAGATTGGCGTCAGAATTTAACGGGTTTTGACCTCCATTCCATATTTTTGTCAAGTTTTGTTAAAATCGATTTCGTACGTTTTGGACGATATCGCTGAGTGATTTTTGGGTCAGCTCTTCTGTCTTAATCGGCTTTGGGCCTTGTGGACTGAAGGTCTAAAGTTCAGCAGTGTCGAATTTGCCGTTCTTGTTATGATGTGACAGTATTTTAAAATAATGATCAATTTGTACTGTCTGCAAGAATGTCCACACAGTTTGTTCAGCGTTTGACTGTACTTTAAGTAGATCTTTTACAGTCTGTAGGAATATCTACTCAACTATGTTATTTGGGGCATGCACTGCCTACAAAAATGTTTATACAACTATGATTCTGAGAGTGATGATATTTTATGTGTAACCTTCTGATAATACCTGCAAGAATGTTCCATAAGTACATTAGTTGGGGCGCACTAATGTTTCAAAAATATCTTCTTAGTGTCTTCGTCACAATTGTCCACAGTAAAATCAAGTAAAGGGCGTGAATAGTGGATCTTCATACATCTCCATGTATCCTGATCCTGAAGACACCAACCAACAAGAGGAGG
>JADBJO010001205.1:397500-400000 GCA_016801955.1 Conus betulinus | reverse complement strand
TGGTCGTATGTGTGGTGTTGTGTGACAGTGTGTTGTCTTGTGGTTACATGAAACTGTGCGCAGATTCTCAAAAACAGTGTCCTGTCTAGCAGGAACCGTGTGCTTCGTGGAAGTAGCAGCGTGAGTACAGATCTACCCTAACCAAGTCAATGTGCGCACGGTGCGAGACTATGGTGTCAGCTGATCATTCAAAGCATTGATAGACCACAAATAGTTCGGCTGTAGCAGACCTAGCAAGGACACTGAGGAACTAACAACAGGAACATAACTTACCGTATCGATGAGAGGTCGTCGAGAAGAAAATAGGCCCGTAGGCTAGGCAGAGAGAGAGAGAGAGAGAGAGAGAGAGAGGGGGGGGGGGGGGGGGATTTAGATCGAAACGCAGGTACTGTGCTCGTCATTGATTTGTGTTTAGATCTGTTGTTACCATTTGAAGAGCAATTGCAAAGATCGTTTTATCGATTCTCAATTTGTAGGCATGATATGAATTTCTGATCAGTGTCTATTATGTATATTGCCTTTGTTGTAAAGAGAAATAGATAAGACAAGCTTACAAAGCCTAAAGGGAGATAATGACACCCCCCCCCCCCCCCCCCCCCCCCCCGCGCCCTTTCCCAATGGTTGTGCCTGACTTGAAGCATAGTTCAGTTTCCAGGAATAAGGAACACACACCAATTAAGGGGGAAAACAAACAAACAAACAAACAAACAAACAAACAACCAGTGTTTTGGTTTGATTTGTTTCCAGTTCACATCAGTGTTCGACAGAAATCGTACCATATTGTCTAGAATAGCATATCTTATAGCTTTCGTCTCCAGGTTCGATGCCTATAAATCAATGTGTGATGAAGACAGGCCACTACAATCGGGTATGTTATATACATCTCGAATCGCATATCTTGAAGCTTTCTTCTCCAACTTCGATGCCTATTAATTAACGTGTCTTAAGGACAGTCGGGTATAACATTCTCTTTCTTTTATGATATCCGTTATGTGATGGGCTGGGCCATAGTAACACTGAAACTGAATCATCGTATTGTATTTAATAATTGTTCATCGAGACTGGCTCCAATGGTGCAGAAAGGCCTCAGTCATTTAAAATCATGAGTTGCTTCTGTGAGCCTAGTGTAGAGGCACGAAACTAGACATTTTCAGCGATGGATGAACATTTACTAGCAGTGTAATAAGTGTTTGTTTTATCCCACACACACACACACACACACACACACACACACACACACACACACACACACACACACACACACACACATGCATGCTAGCACTCACGTGCGCGCGCGCGTGTTCGCATACACACACACAAACGCGCGCGCGCGCGCGCGCACACACACACACACACACACACACACACACACACACACACATACGCACATGCACACATACATACATGCACGCGTTCGCATACATTGATTAATGACATAAACACACACACGCACTCGCATACATTATTTAATGACATACACTCGCACGCACGCAAATACATACGAACACACACACACACACACACACACACACACACACACACACACACACACACACACCCACACACACACACACACACACACACATACATACATACATACATACATACATACATACAAACACACGTGCGCGCGCGAAAGTGAGAGACAGAGACAGACAGACAGACAGAGAGACAGACAGAGACAGACAGACAGAGAAAGAGAGAGAGAGAGAGAGAGAGAGAGAGAGAGAGAGAGACTGTACATTCAAAAGGACCGATTTTGCCTTGTGTGTGTTTCAGAGGCCATTGTTAAGTCAGGATGATGTGAAGGCGTATGTTCATATGTTATGAAGATCTGAAGCCATTGTTAAGTCAGGATGATGTGAAGGCGTTATGTTCATATGTTATGAAGATCTGAAGCCATTGTTAAGTCAGGATGATGTGAAGGCGTTATGTTCATAGTTATGAAGATCTCAAGCTCGTGACATTTGAATACGTGACGCAGAAAATGATGTAAGAATCAATGGTTCAAACTACGGGCGGACCGAATAAGAATCGATCTCTGAGAAAGCAAGTGCTTCATTGTTTCTTTCAGTCATTTTTTTTTTTTTTTTTTTTTTTCTTCCTTTATCTTTTTTCCTCCCATCTCCGAATTGGGCTTCTTTTTCTTCCAATATTTCCATCCTTCTCCTTTCTCCAAAGCGTTTTTTGCTGAGGTGAAGATCGGGTATCGCGACTCAAAGTTGTCCATGGAACCATTGTCCTGAAATCTCTTCCCCTCTGTTTATTCACAATTTCAATTTTTGTACCTGTAACTCCCCGTCCTACTGTCATCCTCTGATTTAACAGGCGTGGTGTAGCGTATATATGTAACTCCCACTACTGTCATCCTATGATTTAACATATGTGGTGCAGCGTATATATGTAACTCCCGCCCACCTGTCATCCTTTGATTCAACAGATGTGGTGCAGCGTATATATGTAACTCCCGCCCACCTGTCATCCTTTGATTCAACAGATG
>JADBJO010001205.1:382500-392500 GCA_016801955.1 Conus betulinus | reverse complement strand
TAAGGGTCGGAAAGAAAAGCCGTTTCTATTAATGAAATGTCACTTTTCACGGACCATATATTGTAACTTGCTGTGATTGTTAAACATTGTTGTGCACAATTCAGTCTCCCACGTCAAAGAACTCTTGCAAGAGGAATGGAACTTGCAGACGGATAACAAACTATTTAAAATCCGTCCAAACCTGAAATAGTTTTTTTTTTTTTTTTTTTTTTTTCTTTAAAACCAAGAGGCGGCCGTAGAGAAGAAACAGTCTTGTGCTGTTTGCATACACCCATTCTGATCTTTTAAAAGGTGAAGAAGCTCCGTGGTGCTTTCCATGTCATGTACAACATACAGTGAAATATATTCTTTTAGAGTGTTGGGATTTGCATGATGTGAGACATAAAACATTTTACCGCACGACTCCATGAAAACCTGTCCAGATACCCCACCTGATGTGATCTTTGAATGTCTGAAAGAGATTAACATTTTCCATCTGATTTTAAGATTTTTGTTTTTAGCAGAAGAAGATTTTTAACAAAATTTCCGGTGTGTTTTTTAGAACGTGTATTTTGAAGGGGTGTGTGAATGAGCCCTTTTTTTTCTTTCTTTAAATGACTTGTAAATTAACTTCAACACAGTGACGGCCTTGGTATGGCCCTTTGCGGTCGGTAGGGCTATAAGCAATAATACCCTTAC
This sequence comes from Conus betulinus, assembly GCA_016801955.1. Lineage (NCBI taxonomy): Eukaryota > Metazoa > Mollusca > Gastropoda > Neogastropoda > Conidae > Conus > Conus betulinus. The sequence continues at coordinate 391,822 of JADBJO010001205.1, read as the reverse complement.
TTTCCTTAGTTAAAAGAATAAAGCCCTAAAGCCTTTTGGTCGTAGGATAGGTGTTTGTGTGTGTGTGTGTGTGGGGGGGGGGGGGGGGGGGGGGGGGGCAGTGAACTGTTAAGAGGTTCATCCTGTACTGGGCACCGTGGAATGGGAGGCAGGGCCCCACCGTATTATTCTGTCACCGTAACATATTCACACCTGAATCAAGTACCCATGATTTACTGCTGGGTGGACAGGAGAGTTTTCAAGCCATAGAAGTCTGGCCTTACGGGTGGTTCCAACTCACGACCGTCTGCTCTACAAACACTGGTGTACCCCCATTGGCTTTGAACCCAACATATTTTCGTACTATGCGACGAGTATGTCTATAGTGTATGTAAAGTGTTTAAAGCAGGCCCGTGCGTGATTTTGTTCTGATCGAAACTTGCACACCAGGTGTTCAGATGTTTCTCTCTGTTTCGCTTGTTTGTTTATTGATTTTGTATGGATCTTTATTTCTGTTTTTCAATGATGAAGGGTTAGAGAAGTGGCAAGAGCGAGGAGTTGAATGGGACTTGTATGACTAACGTGTTGATTGGCATTATCCGGCACATCGACGAGTGTGGAGGCTGTCAGCATAGAACTGGCGGGAGACGGGGATGTAAACGTGGTTGTGTAAGATTAGGGAGGGTGCAAGGCAGTATGGATAAAGGACGGGAAGAAGGAGGAGCGCCTCTGTGTGTGTGTGTGTGTGTATGTGTATGTGTGTGTGGTGTGTGTGTGTGTGTGTGTGTGTGTGTGTGTGTGTGGGTGTGTGTGGTGGTGTGTGTGTGTGTGCGTGTGTGTGTGTGGTGTGTTGTGTGTGTTGTGTGTGTGTGTGTGTGAAATGCGCGCGCGTCGCCGCGCGCGCGCATGTCCACCTTATGAAAGTGTTGTGTCGTATTTGATTTTGAAATTCCATTGTCGCCACAAAATTCTCTGTGCGAAAGTCGCACTGAATCCTACTGAGAAAAAGCCTCGCCATCTTACAGTGTCATGTCTATTTCCCAGCCTTGTCATTGTCCTTTTTTCCCCAGCTGATTTCCTATTGTATTCTTTATTTTCATTTTTTTTTATCTGATTCCCTCTTCTTTGCTGCTGGGAAATCTTCGGAATGCTGCCTCAACTCTCTCATTATTTTTTCTGATAGAAAAAAAGAAAAATAAATATAATCAGAAATCTGAAGGAAGATTTCTTTAAAAATATGTTTTAAAGCACACCCAGCCTTTTTTTTTTTTCGCGATGTGAAGCAGGTGCTTGAGAGCACTGCCAGGTTTTGTTTGTTTGTTTTTTTGTTTTTGCCCCCCCCCCCCCCCCCCCCCCCCCCCGTGTTCCATCCCACCCCCCCCACCCCGTTCCATTTTTTTTTTCCGTTCGTCCCTACTGCAGTTGTAGTTGGCATTCTTTTTTTTATCTTTTAAAGAAGTTGGCACAATTTTTTTTTTTTTTTAGCTTTGTACTAGTTCCCCCAGAGAACAACTCCCTCGTTGCAAGCATTCTTTTACATGCACCAAATGCTGCACCTGAACCTCGGTTGCACGATTACAAGGACTCGGGTCCCATGTAAGGCCTGATGGGAAGGGAGAGTAAAAATCCTGTCCCGTGAAGGTCCGACCTAGATAAAGAGTTCTCTCGCTTTTCAATCGAGTGCGTGTGTGCGTGTTGCGTGCGCGCGCGCGCGCGCGTATATATATATATATATATATATATATATATATATATGTATATATATATGTGTGTGTGTGTGTGTGTGTGTTTCATTTTTTTTTTTTTTTTTGTAAATGTCTTGAGAGATATTTTAAGTAACCAATGATGGTTTTGCCTCAGTGTCTACATAACTAAATTTCGATAAAAGAAGTCTTGCGATGTAGTTCCAATGATGGCCAGATTATCCTGTTCTGAGAACGGATAGGAAAAAATAACCGCGATTAACAAAAACGTTGTGATGATTGGAAAAACTGATCAGTAGTATGTGTTTTGTGTGTGTGTTGTGGCCCGGTATGATTGTTAAGCATCAAAATTACAGCTTCGTTTCTATAAAATTGAAAATTGAAAAAAAAAAAAAAAAAACAAGAAGCTACACCAGACAGCAAGGTGCACGGTGAATGTGGACTGTATCCATTGGAAACCCAAACAATGAAAGTTTAATTTTTAATTTCAAGCTTGTCAATGACACGAATCAGAATTTTTTTTTTTTTTTTTTTTTTTTTTTTTTGCTGCACCAGCCCACGGTTAAAACTTTTAAAACGTCAGAATAGTCAACATGATGACTGAGGACGTTTAATCGATGACGAAGAAGATAAACAAACCTTCGTGTATCGCGTAATACTTCTTATTTCAACTGTGTGCAGGAAACAAAGATAATCATCATTTTCATCATACAGGAATACAACACCATGCAGACTTTGTCTAAGTGCTTTATGGATTCACAACCCTCACCCCAATATTTTGCAAATATTGGTTCAAATGTAAGGTGTCTAAGGCACCAAAACATCAACGCACATACAGTATTGGTTTTTTCGGACTCACATGGTTAACAAATATACATCAAGTATGACTTATACGAAGATATGTTCTCCTTTGGAAGTTGTCTTAAGATTAAACCAGAAACACCTGTCTGCGTCTTGGCTGGGCTTTGAACGATGAGTCACAAGTTATATTTCTTTTAATACCCTCATGAGGAAATATTTGGTTTAAAATGTGATCACCGTGACGGTGGTGACGACGTTTCATTGTTTTCGAATACACGCTGCTTATGGAGGAAGGTAAGGTAAGGTAATGTTGATTATAGCGTAGCCGACCGCAAAAGGCCATATCAAGGCTGTCATCGCGTTGAAGTCAACCCACAAGTCTTCAAACACACACACAAAAACTCATTCACACGACCTTTTAAATACACAGTCTAAAAACACACCGGAAATTTTGTTTAGAATCCTTCTTCTGTAAAATCTTAGATCATGTTGCTGTCTTTCAGAAATTCAAAGAGGAATAAGAAAAAATATATATTTACCAAAGGTTTACTGTAGAAAACTGAATGTGCTCAATATAATCATCGTTCACCACCGACAATAAACACCGTATAGGTCGCATAGTCCGTTTTATAAAGATTATTATGAAAAGAATTTTGATATTTGAACATTTTCCTTTTTAATTTCTGATATAATTGACAAGAAAAAAATACTCTGGAGGATTTTGTTCCGAAACAATATAGCTAAATTATCATTTTTATATGCTTGTTCTTGCAAAAGTCTGTTAGGATAATTCGTATTTTGAGAACGTAATTTTTTTTTTCTTTTAAACCAAACATTAAGTCTGCACACTAATCATAACGTTGCTGCACCGACCAATCTGAAGTCTGTACCTTCTTTAATGACTTCAATTCGTCATGGAGGGTTTTGTGACTGGCATTAGTTACGTGTGACATGTGATTTTTTTTTTTTTTTTTTTTTTTTTTTTTTGGTCATATACCCCATATTTTATCATTTTTATTTGATAAACTTTCTTATTATGTTTTGTACAGAAAAAAAAAAACCATCGGACATCACGTACTGTTTCCAAAATAGATTAATGTTGAGTCAGGACGGACCAGTGCATGTTCTTTATCGGTGAAGTGGTATCCTAAATGACGCAGTGAAGGATGCGAGACTGTTTGTGTGCGATGTACGAGAAGCGGCAGCAAGGCAGGAACATTCCATATCTAGAAATTGGAAAGCTGTAACAGCTCCACGAAGTCTTCTGAGATTGGTTGTACGGTCCATGTGGTCCAGATCCCTGATGGTGACTTTATATTCTGTGGCCCTGTATGACTTGATTTCATGGTGACCTCACATTCTGTGGCTCTGTATGCTCTGATCTCATGGTGATCGTACATTCTGTACCCTGTATGCTCTGATCTCATGGTGATCTCACGACCTGTGCTGGTATATGCCTTGATCTCATGATGACCTCGTATTCTTTGGTCCTGATCTAATGGCGATCTCACATTCTGTGGCCTTGTATGAATTTCTCTCATAGTGACATTACGTCATGTGACCGTTACGTGGCCCTGTATGTCCTGACCTCATGATGACCTCAAATCCTGTGGCCTATACCCTGTGTTCATGGTCCCTCACTCATGATGACCTTTTGTGGCCGCGTAGATCCTGATTTCATGATGACCTCACATTCTGTGACCCTGGCCTGATCGTGTATCTCACATTCATGGTGACCTAGCATCTGTGACCTGTATGCTCTGATCTCATGGTGACCTCACATTCTGTGACCCTGTATGCTCTGATCTCATGGTGACCTCACATTCTGTGACCCTGTATGCTCTGATCTCATGGTGACCTCACATTCTGTGACCCTGTATGCTCTGATCTCATGGTGACCTCACATTCTGTGACCCTGTATGCTCTGATCTCATGGCGCCTCACATTCTGTGACCCTGTATGCTCTGATCTCATGGCGAAACTTTGACATTTTTATTGATCAATGCAGTATAAATTATGTGTAAATCTGTATTCAAAAAAGGAAGAGAGAGAGAGAGAGAGAGAGAGAGAGAGAGAGAGAGAGAGAGAGAGAGAGAGTGAAACTTTTTAAGTGTTTAAGGAAACAATGTGGTGTCAATAATATGTAATCGGCGTTCCAGAAAGACATTTGAACTCATCTAATAATAGCCACAAAGACCTAGAAAGAAGAAAAAGAAAAAAAAAAGCGTCAGAATTAGTCACCTGCGATCTGTGCTGCAAAAGGACATCATAATTTTCATTGTTTGGCTGAAACTGAAAATTGTCAAAATAAGTTGAAAAGTGACTTGCGATCTGTGCTCCAAAAGGCCATAATAATGTTCATTGCTGCATGAAAACTTTAAACTGGTCGGACCCAATATCTACGACGTGCTCTACGTGAAGATTCATTCAGCAGACCAGTGAGTGCTGTGCTCAACTCTTTGAGTCCTAACCTGTTACCTGATCAAAACTACGTGTCTCGGGTCACGAACGAAAGATGGGCTGTTGCACAAGTACTGCTACTGTTGCTCCACACGAGGATAACAACCCTCGTGATGACGTGATTGTGCCTCCCTCAGGTAAGATCTTCATTGTCTGTACCTAAGAGAGAGACAGAGAGAGAGAGAGAGAGAGAGGAGAGAGAGAGAGAGAGAGAGAGAGAGAGGAGGAGAGAGATCGATGGATGATGGATGGATCGATGGATGATGGACAGACAGACAGACAGATACATAGATAGATGAGTAGACAGACGCAGATTGTTTAAGCTTTATTTGTTACTTTCACTAATTAAGAGGTTATTTGTTGCTCAGCGATTCTAGCAATGCCAGAAGCTGAAGATCTGAAGTCTAGCGTGAGTCATCACGTTCTTCTATTCGTTATTATGTGTATTTATTTCGTTTTTAATACATTTCGTGTTGGTTGTTTTCTTTTTTAATTGAAGTCCTTTCGCGTTTGGTAAAATAGCTGTGTTAAGGCAAAACGATAATAAGGATGATAATAACATAGCATTTTTTAAAAAACGCCTTACCGAAGTTCTAGGCGCTGATAATCCACACTTTCATATAGGCTGCCAACCTGGGTAGTGCTGACTGAACGGCGCTGGTAGTATCCCGTGTCACCAGTCAAGAGCGACGCTTCTTTACTTTCTTTCTTTCAATTTCTCACGCAGGCTGCGTACTCTGTGTTACACGTCATCCACACCAACGGCCAAACTGGCCTTCTCTTCCGAAGCACTGTCTCTTTCTCTTCTTGTCCTCAAAGGTTCGTATTCTTCACAGACACGTCCCAGTGTACCTAGACCTGTTCCTACCTGTGTGCGCTGGATGTTCTGTGCAGAGCCAGACCCGAAGGATGACGAGACGTTACGGGTCATCGACGTGGACTTCCAGGTGGAGCAGAACGTCAAGGAGCATCACACGGCGGAATACGACATCACACAGGGAGGAAGATGCAGGAATGGACCGCCGATTGGTCATCCGGCGGGGTCAGCCCTTCAGGGTCAAGATCAATTTTTCTCGGCCCTACAATCAAAGTTTTGACGATCTACGTCTGGTGTTCCAAACTGGTAAGTCTCTGTGTGTGTGCTGGGGTGGGGGGTGGGGTGGGGAGCAAACACACACACACACACACACACACACACACACACACACACACACACACACACACACACACACACACGGACACGGGACACACAGTTTTTGACATTCTCTGTTATCCTTACCTTTTATTCCACAACCACCTTGTCAAGCCTCAAGGAAGACGAAAGTAAAAAAAAAAAGTGTCTGTTTCGTGTCAAGACCTGAAACAGCTCCTCTTCGTGGAACTGTTCGGCCATCATTTTCATAAGATATGCGAAGATCAGATCAGATATAATCGATTAATCAATCAATCCCTCCCTTCATCCATCCACCAGTCTTTCAGATGGCGGAGCACTATGAAAATGTATCTCCCTTTCCCAGGTAACGCCCCATCCCGTAGGCGTGGGACGTCCGTGGAGTTCGTGCTATCCCACAAGGACCTGGCTGGCCAGTGGGGCGCCACCATAGTCAACCAGGAAGACAAGACCGTGGAAATGAAGGTGTTCGTCCCGCCGGAGTGCATCGTGGACAAGTGGCACTTCAAGGTGGACGTGGTGACAAAGAAAGACGCCACGGTCAAAGTCTTCCGCTACAGCCACAAAGATCCCATCTACATCCTCTTCAACCCCTGGTGTAGAGGTGTGGTATTAAGTGGCGTGAAGGAGCGGATTTGTGTGACGTGGTGGTGTGCTCATTGTGTTTTGGTGTGGGGGGGATGGATGGGATAACTGAAGTATATGAGGAAAGAACGTATGCATTCAGGAGTCCATTGCTTGTCTCCTCTGCATCACTTCCCACACACTCTCGGATGTACACGTAGTATCCACTGGGAGGGTGAATCATCTTGTCCGGTCAACATTACCTAGTTTCAGTTAAGGACACAGTTGTTATCTACACCTACAGAATTCGCCATTTGTTTCACATTCTGTATAACGGACGTACTTCATCTAAACTGACGGCCCATGTGTAATCAAAACATGTCTACTTTCAAAGCAGACTTGTAATTTGCTAAAATAAAAAAGACCACTTAAATCGGTGTACATGCTATGCCACTGCGCCTTTTTATCCAGTAGGTAGGCCTAAATACTAGACAAGCGCCAATGTTGGTTTTCAGATTTGTGTTTTTTTTTTCCATTAGCGACACACGCATTTTGTCCTCTTCTTCTTTTGTATGAAGTACACCACCATCATACTGATGGCCTTGACACTTGATTTGACGGTATTCCAGGGGTGAGCTGGCTGGGTGTGGGGGAGAATAGATCCCGGACGATCATCTGCGTTTAGTGGGAGATTGACAGGTTGAAGGGGGTAGATGGTCACAACTGGGTCGGGTAGAAGATGGTGATGGGTGAGCTGGGGCGATGTTTAAAATCCAAGATTCGAAGCCTTGCGCTGCGAACGACTACACTGCCTCAAGTGGAAGACACTCGTTGATTGCACGTGGAAAGAACGAGTTCCTCATGTAGCTGTAAGGAGGAAGGTCAAGTGGTGGAACTGATGGGATGTTCTTGCAAGTCGTTTGGGGTTGGTTCGTAAGGAGAACCCATGGCAACATCTCCCTTTGCCGGCCTTGCAGAGCGTTTCCGGTCTTTGAGTGGGATCCAGGGGAGTCCATAAGCACCAGGTGTAAAATTCTCATAGTGGGTATGCTATCCCGATCGGAAATCGCTGACCGAGCGGTCAACCAAGCCTACTAATTAACGAAGAAGTACGGTAACTTTTGCTCCAATGACGAAATAAATAGACGCCCATAACTCCAGACGAACACTGCACACGGCACAGAACGTCTGGAGGAAATGACAACACTAAGCTCACAGAACATCCTTGTTTGTTTTGTGTGCTCTGTATTGTCGTTTCTGCTAGGCGTTCAGTGTCGTAAGCAGCATTCGTTTGCTGTTAATTAAATCTGTTTATTTCATCATGGGAACAAGAGTTTCTGTACTTGTTCGTTAATTACTGTTTACTGCTCCCTGCCTCTTTTAAGATTTCCTTCAGTCCTACTGATGCAGAGTGCAATATGCAACAAATGATTTTCTACCAATACCTCGTCCAACCCTGGCCTGTGGTCTTACTGTCACACCCACGCTGTGTTCATCAGAGGACACTGTGTATCTGGATGGCGCCGCGCTGCTAGAGGAATACGTGCTCAACGAGCAAGGACGGATCTGGGTGGGGTCGGCCTACCGCAGCACTGCAAAGCCATGGAACTTTGGCCAGGTAAGTACTGATGGTAAGCGGCCGAAGGTACCTGCTGGGTTTCATGCATACTGGCAAATTATGTGTGGGCGTGTGTTCTCGTGTATAACAGGAAGAGCATAGTGGCGAGTTCTTTCCTTTTTCAGCACACATCCAAAAACAATGTTGTGGAGAATGATTCATGTCTTACCCGTGCGAGACGCAGAGAAGTCATTCCAAACAGTTAGAACGTATGGATTCTTCGCAAAGGACATTCTGTCAATTATTTGCATTGCCTCCAAAGCAGTAACACCAGCCATCAATGACACATAGTTTTATATTCTCTGCAACATGGCAAACCTAGTCTCACGAACCCGGTTTTGGCATACAGTGTACGTTGCCTTATCATGGCAGACAGTCATCATACAGGCGGCACCATGTTTATCGCGCTCCATCGTTGGGCTGCCAGCATTTCCCGGGATGGAGTCATTACGCTTGAAATGGTCCACTTCTCGCCACTGACTGACCCACCCAATTTTCCAGCTGCAAACCCAATCACAGTTTTCGTTTCCCGAAACCGTCCTACCTGTCTTCGAATATACACATGACACTGCGCGCTTTGGGGTGAACATGAATTTGGATATGGGGACATTGTGAGGGCTCCGGGAGCAGAGAAATGCGCACATATATGCATATATGTATGTGTGTATATATATGGATATATGGAATAAAAACAACAGTCGGTTCATGTCTCAGACGTTATTTTTAACAAATTTTCGCTGTTAACAGCTTCATCACGCCAAGATACATACATACATAAATACATACATACATACATGTACAGAGAGAGAGAGATGTGTGTGTATCTGTGGGCATGTGTGTGTATGTGTGCCCGTGTGTGTGTGTGGGGGGGGGGGGGGCGTGTGTGCGTGCGTGCGTGCCATATGTGGGGAGGAGAAAAGACGGTAGGGGTGCTACAATGACAGAAGGAGCGCTTGTATCTGTCTTCGTGTGCGTGGGCCTACATTTGTGTGTGTGCTCATCTTGATCGTATTTGTGCGCTCAAAC
>JADBJO010001205.1:370000-372500 GCA_016801955.1 Conus betulinus | reverse complement strand
CGTGTCTGTGTGTGTACGCGCTCGTGTGTGTATGTGTGTGTTGCTTGTGAGTATTTATGAATATCTATATCTGTGTGAGGGGGGAGGGGGGCACGCATGTGTGTGATAGTTTTGTCCATTTTCGTCAACCAGGTGGGATTTTCCCCTACGATGTTAATGTAAGATTACTCCAGTAGAATATACATTTTTTTAATTGTAGATGCTATATCCAACTTTCCACTGCCTGTTATTGATCTGAAGACCTTGAATTGTCCTCAAGGTTTACGTACCTCTTTTTATTTTTTGCATTATTTCTTCCCTTCTGAAGACTATTTTATGCACCCGTACAGAGAAGAAAGTGTCATACGCACTCACAGGGAAGAGATACTTCGAGACAAACAAACTAACAAAATGTGTTGAATATAAGATAAGGCCCTGCATATTCCATGATAAAGGGACTGCATAGTTTTCATTATCATACAGTGACATAATACAGTAAAATGTACCTGACTGATGCCAGCTGCTGGTTCGTTCCACATCATTTCTGAAATAAGCAAAATGACCTAATATGCATTTATATAAAACACACAGTGGGCATGGCCGAAGACAGTTTGCAGTTCGAATATCAGTCACTACAAATTTATGGATGAAAAAGAGGTTTTGAAAGGAGGCACGGAATAGTAAACAATTAACAAATAACAACGAACAAGGAGGGTAACTCTTGCTCCTATGATGAAATGATTACATGCCCATATCTCCAAACACTTGGAGTTTTGGGCGTGTAATTATAAACGTCATAGGAGCAAGAGTTACCCTACCGTCCGTGTTTTCAAGAGATCTGGACTGTAAGACACATCCTTTGATTAAAGCAACGTTTTTTTTTTTTCGCTTATACCACGCTGGTGCTCCTGACTCGGTTTTGCCATCTACAACACCAAACGTCCATAGTCGTGTCTCAAGCTTTCTGCTTCTGCTTCAGGGGCAGGTCGAAGCTGATTTTTTCACCTTTGTTGGGCCATCCCGCCATTTCCGTCCCTTGGCTGGTTTGTCTCCAGCTCAAAATTGAGTTGTGGGTGACGTTTGGGATTTCACTTTGCCAGCACGCGATGCATGCAGGTCGCACTTGCTGTACGCCGTGTCGTTTCAAGCGCGCCAGGCAGGAACGGGCCTAGCAGCCTGTGCGTGGACTGATGTATGTATAAACTGCGTCCAGGCTGATTGCAGCCACGCAGAGTGACCGACAGTGTAGTTATGTAATATGCCGAGGCGGGCTGCAAAGACGCGAGTGGCTGGCATTTCACTTGTGTTGAGAGAAGCGAGAGATGAGATGAGAAAAACAAACGAGCGCTAGACAAATTCTTTCTAAAAACAAACAACAAGATGCAAAGCATATATACGTATTCCCAGTTTATCTTGTCGATATCGTTACGTTAAATTTTTAGGTAGGCCTACACTTTTGAAAACTGATATTTTAGTCCTCACTGAGCTGAAGCCTGTGTATATACCAAATTTCATCCAAGTCGGACAATATGTCAAGAATAACGGTTTTTAACTGTCAAATTTTGAAACACTATATGGAAGTGCCATTTGAGTGTGACAACCTTTCTGTATACCAAATATCATTAAAACCCACCAATATATAAGAAATAATGGCAAAGTAACGGTTTTAACGGTTATTTTTAACCGTCGTATACTTCTGAAACGAGTATTTTAGTCCTCACTGGGTCAAAGCCTATATACCTACCAAATTTCATCCAACCCGGACAATATGTCAAGAATAACGGTTTTTAACGGTCAAGTTTCGAAACACTACATACATTGAAAGGTGCCATTTGTGTGTGATATATACCAGATTTAATTAAAATCCCACCAATACATAGAAAATAAACGGCAAAAGAAACGGTTTTAAATATTTATGTAACCGATGTACACTTTTGAAACGGGTATTTTAGTCCTCACTGGGCTAAAGCCTGTGTACATACCAAATTTCATCCAAATCGGACAATATGTCAAGAATAACAGTTTTTTTTACAGTCAAATTTTGAAACACTGTATAGAAGTGCCATTTGTGTGTGATAACCTGTCTATATACCAAATTTCATTAAAATCCACCAATATATAAGAAATAACGGCAAAATAACGGTTTTTTAACAGTTGTTTAATCAAGTTTCACATTTTACAGATGGAAAGAGACTCCGATTTGTCACAAGATCATCCAAACCGCTTATAACTCGGTCAAGTACTTTCTGAGATATTCCATAGAGAAAATAAAAACGGTTTAGGCCGTCATAGCCGTTAGTAACGGCTATTCTGGTAAAATAAAACATCGGGCATAATCCGTGACCCATAATGAACATACCTACAAATTTTCAGAAACGTCGGCCCAGAAGTTTTGTCTGGAGTGAGTGGAACACATCTTGACCACGGACAGACACACACGACAGGATTTCTTCGTTCCCATTGTAAAGTACTCCCTGTTCTTTAAGAACTGGGAGTACAAAAACCAAAACCGGCTTGTTCT
>JADBJO010001205.1:252500-365000 GCA_016801955.1 Conus betulinus | reverse complement strand
TTGGTCAGAAAATCTGTGCGACATTCTTAGCGATGCATCCATTCAGCGGATGAACTCGACCGTGTGATCCCTGTCTTCCCAACTGAGCCCATAGCAAACTCACCTCTGAGCAGGAGCCGGTCAGGGCAGACAAATCATACAAATGAATGGCTCAGTGGGAATCTAAGCCACGACCTCCTAAATGGGACTCGCGATACTAACCGCTTCACCACGGCTGTTGACTGGGACCTCACGACTTCGATGCTCTCTGCCAGTCGCCTTGGGACAATGGTTAACATAAGGGATTCCCAGCTTGGAGGTTGATGGTTCGATTTCCATCGGATCCATTTGTGTGTGTGTGTGTGTGTGTGTGTGTGTGTGTGTGTGTGTGCGCGCGCGCGCGCGCGCGCATGCATGCGTGAGTGAGTGAGTGCAAGTGTGTGCGTGTGTGTGTTGCTCAGGTGGGAAGACTGAAACCACACAATCGAATTTGTGCCTTGTTGTAACTGTATATTTTCTCTTCTTCAAAACTCCCTTACTGTAGTGTTAGAAGTTATATATATATATATATATATATATATATATATATATATATATATATAAATTATATATATATATATATATAAAACAAAGCTGCTCTTATGTTTTAGATTGTAGAAATAGGGGGTGATAAGCATTCATATCTGTAGTGGTAGATCATTCTGCCTAACTAACAGTATGTGTTTGAGTGGGTGAATGGGGAATAATAAATGCTTCTCAAAATGAACCTTCAGCAAGCTTATAGTCTCCAAAGGGGGAGACCATCTCCAATGGGAAGGAACTCACTAACATATAACTCCTGGTCAGATACCGGTATTTCGAAACCGGTATTTCGAAACCTGATTGTTTCTCCTCGGTGACCGCGGAAAGTGGTAATTTAACTCTTCTGCCTTTTCGGTTTTAAGAAGAATGCTATCCCAGAAAAAGGCTGGTGTGCAATACCGTAGTGTGTTTGTGGAGTTTTCAAAAAACCAACAACAAAGGTGTCACCTAAGAAGCAAAAGAAAATCATGAAAGAGCAAAACAAGCTACATTTTTTTTGTGAAAAGTAGAAAATATAAAAAGATAATATCTTAAGACACAAGTGCTGAGGGCCAGTTTTTGGAATGAATCCGCAAGGGGCTAAAATTACAGTAAACTAATAAAATCCAGTGATAAGTACTGAGCACTATTCCAGCAACTTACAGAGCAAGCTTTGTTTATAATTCATATTCCTTGCAGTCATTGCAACACCAAGCTGCTCTGTAAGTTGCTGGAAAGGTGCTCGGTACTTATCCTTGGAATTTATTAGTTTACTATATATCTCTCTCTCTCTCTATCTCTATCTCTATCTATATCTCTATATATATATATATAGAAGGCCCATGCCGAAACGTTGGAAGGTAAGAAAGCATGTTTGGTTTCGATTGTATGGAAGGTATAGAAGTTGCATGTTTGGTTTCCATTGTATATATATAGTATATATATTTGAATATATATATATATATATATATATATATATATATATATATATATGTGTGTGTGTGTGTGTGTGTGTGTGTGTGTGTGTGTGTGTGTGTGTGTGTGTGTGTGTGTGTGTTTTTAACTGCTTTACTGTGTTCTGTGATAACTATATATTCAAACTACCTAAACTGACGTTTACACCGTTTTCATGTTTAGACAACTTCAGTGTGCTACCACAACTTTTAAGTTTTTGGATATTAAGTCGCTTCCTTGTGATGGTACATCATCTTCATGCTGGAACTTCTTCACTGTGATACTAAAACTTTTTTTTTTTCCGGACGTCAAAATGATTTCTTGTGATGGTACACTTGTTTCACGTTCCAGCTACCTTACATTGTGTTTCTATCAATGTTACCAAAAGCAACTACCAGGAGTACAATGGCATAGATGGGGTAGTAATTCAGATATGTAATAGGTGGGATAAGTAATTAAGATATGTGATAGGTGAGGAAAATAATGTAGATATACATCACTGATTGTTTCAGGGACCCACTTCAGCACAGCTGGGGGAGGAGTTTGAGGTGCAGTTGTCCTTCACCAACCCTTTGTCCTGTAAACTGACCAACTGTTACCTGGAGCTGGAATCTCACGGCATCACTGGTGATAAGAAGAAATACGATCTGAGGTGAGTCAGCTTTGCCTGCCCACAAAATCGTTCTCCCACCCATCGCCGTCCCCGCTCTCCCGTAACGCACCTCCCGGTTTAATTCCCGAGAGTCAGTCAGACTTGCCCTGTCCAAAGTTAACCCCCCTGCCCCGAACTTATTCCCCGGGAGTTAATCTGGGGCACCAAAATGAGCTCTCCTCTCCCTGCGCGCCCTTTATGGTGAATTATGGGTCTGAAGTTCTTTGGAGCAGGAAACATTGTCATTATTCATTATTTTTGGATCAGTGTATGAAGGGGTATGTCCACTGCTCTTCCACGAAGCCAGTTTAGGTCAGGACAAGAATGACACGCCGCCATCCCCTCCCCCCCCCCCCCCCCCCCCCCCCCCCCACCACCCCTCTCCAACCAAACAAACACACAAGAACGTGTATATCATTCCAATAATTATCGAGAATGAAGCGATCATTGTTGGCTCAGCTTGTGTTGCATGATGAGGGCAGTGGTCAATTCGATTCCTTGCAGGCTATTAGGGATAGGACTAGAAACACACACACACACACACACACACACACACACGCACGCACGCACGCACACACACACACACACACACACACACACACACACACACACACACACACACACACACACACACACACACACACACACACACACACACACACACACACACACACCTGTACACACACACACACCACCTGTACATGGTGATACAGTATTTACACAGATGAGTTTTCATAGGTCATGAAACATTAGCATCTTCATTTCCCTTGGGTCAGCACGAGGACTATGGTGCCAGATCCTTCCCCCGACACCTACCCTAGGACAGAACCCGAATGATCCCCACCCCCAGCCCAGCCCCTTGCCACTTTACCCCCACTCTATATTACGATGAGTTTTAAACTTGACTTCTTTTGGGTTAACAAAGTGAAGATGGTGCCCGAGGTTGTTCTACTTTGTGTTTACTTTATACATCACTAATGGGAGTTAGCATCCATTCTTTCAAGAAAATAGAATACGCTTTATCACTTTTTTTTCTCTGGGGTGGTTTGGCAGGCAGAGAAATGGGGGGGGGGGGGGGGGAGGGGAGGGGGAGTGTTGGTGAAGTGGGGGTGGGTGGGAGCTCAGCTATTCTGGATTTGGGGCCTGAAGAATACATCACAAATAAAAAGTTAAGAAGGGTGGGGTGGTGGTGGCTATTCCAGACCTGCCTTAAAGTGATCCCCTGTCTGCTCACCTCATCGCCACCAATTGATTGCTTCTCTTTATCAATTATTAAAACAGATTTAGTCAAACTTCTTGATCTGTGTGTGCTCAGTTGACATTTCTTTTCTTTTTTTTTTTTTTTTTTTTTTTTTTTTTTTACCATTTTCAATATTTGAAGGCCTTATGGTCTACCAATGGGGTTGCTCTAGGTGTCTATTCTGGTACAGCGACGGGTGTGACTGGCCAGTCCGACGCGGGAATGACAGTCCCTGTGGCAGAGGGCACAGGTGAAGTCTGACGCTGGTCTGTCTGCCTGGGCTGCAGCCTTTTCTTCTCATTCTCTTTTCCCCGTGCTGCTGAGTGAGTGTCTCTTCGAACTTGGAGAGACCTTTCTGCTGTACCAGAATAGACACGTAAAGCGCAACTCCATAGTCTTCCGAGACTGAAGGATGCCTACAGGTCATGGTCTACCATAATGGAAATATACCATCTGTTTTATGGCGGCCTGCGGTGTGTGCACGTGCAAGCATTCATGTATGGTTGTTGTCAACAGCAATGTGGACGCCAAGGAGAAGTTCACGGACACCCTGAAACTGAAGGGTACCAAGAAAGGCAAACGGGAAGTCGTGCTGATTTTCAACTGCGATCAACTGGAGGACATCAACAGTACACACGAAGTCCAGGTTACCAATTAGACATCCAATCAAGTGTAGGCCTGCAGAATCTTGTCTAAACTAAACCTTCTGTATGATCTGCTACCTCCTACAACGCCAATTTGGCCCGGCTCTAGACAAGGAAGAAGATCTGGAAACGAAATATAGTTCAGGTGTGAACACCGTTCGCAATCTTTGTGGCAGTTTTGAGAACTGATAATGAGACACAATTTCCAAAGTCTTGCAGAAAGTAAACAACACTCTTGCCATGCAGACATCAGATGTATTGCTGATAATGATAATAAGTAGATAGTATTTAAGCAAATGAAACGACCAGTAAGAAATTCCAAGACTGACGAGGAATAACGGGAACCAACTCGTTGATCAGATGAGCTTAATAGAGAAATTACGTTAGATTCCATTCTCCCGCGCCATGGATTTAAAGAAATGAAAGAAATAAATGGGTATGGTATTTCAAAAGTGTGAATGAATGTGAAATGAATGAAAAGGTCATGTTCAAAAGAGAAAACCAAAACAGCACTTACATCACACGGTGGCTGGAAACATTGGCCCGTTTGCTGCGGAGTTTGTCAGGCCAGTCACCTCATCATAATACAAAAGTATGATCATCTAAATATACCTACAGCTACATATTATTTGAATCTTATACGATTGACACAGTAACAATTGCTCAGCAAATAGATGGGATGAGAAGAAAAGTTAGTGGTACTTGCTCTCTAGACAGCATCATGCCTTAAAACAAAGAATTGAAGTCCGGCAGCATCCGATATCTTATGAAATGAGCGGTGTCACTATATAAATAATTATATACGACATGTACAGTAACAGTTGCAGACCATTCTCACACCGTGAAATGATTATGCAGGATAAGTACAATCATTGTTGATCCATTGTCAGCATATGAAATATGTATATACAAAAGGTATAAACGACAGCTACTGAGAGTTGTCACCATTACCTTAACACAATAATTCAGTTCTAAAAACAGTCGTATTGTGTACAGACAATATTTCTTTTACAAATTGCTGGCTTGAAGATGTTTCCTTTTAACATAAACCCAGTTCGCATACGTTTTACCACAGTAGTGTGTTACGCCCCTTGTCATGAACAGCTGAAAAAAGGCCATTCGGAGACCGCAGACTCCGCCATTGTTGAACGGATCCTGGATGTGTCCTTTGATCCAGATTCGTCTTTGGGCCACATTCCATCTTTCCGCCAAGTTTCATTAAGATCGGTGGAGTGGGTGTTGGCATAATTTTGCTTAATGGACATGAGATTTAACATATAATCCTAATCGTTTTTGTGCCTCGTGTATTGATGGTTTAAAAGTCCAGCATATTGCACTGGTTATGATGAAACTGTAATTTGCACATAGTCCCTTTTGCACAGCCGACAAGCCATGAATCGGTCGTCTGGATCAGTGTTGTTGGAAACACATGCCCTCAGACCGTATACCGACTTCACTTCCGAATATTCTGCTGTGTGTCTGTAATCAACAGGTTACTTAAAAACGATTCGCTTGTGTTGTATTTTTCTAACGTAAATCTTAGTGCTGTGTATCAAATATTATGTACTTGTGTGAATTTTGTATAGGGGTCATTTGGTGTAAAAAAATTAACTGTTGTATTTAGAAATGTTCCACTAATGTGCCATGATTAATGCTCGTAAAATCGATCTGCAGCAAAATTCTTTTATCCTCTCATTGCCATATATGTTGTTTTCAACAATTTTTTTTTTTTTCCTGAAGAAGTTGTATTACTTGTATCTGTTATGTCGATCACTGAATGTATTGATCAAAGTTGCTGTCTGCTGCCTTTTTTTTTTTTTTTTTTTTTTTACGACGATGCTTATCCTAGACTGGTAAACCATTGTGATCTCATCGTTTTTCAGTTTGTTCCTCCCTTCCAACCCCCTCCCTTTTTTTCCTTCTTCTTCTTCTTCTTCTTCTTCTTTTTTTTTTTTTTTTTTTTTTTTTTTTTTGGTAGGAAACGTTTTCATCATACAGAATGTTTACGTCCAGGCTTCTCTCTCTCTCTCTCTCTCTCTCTCTCTCTCTCTCTCTCTCTCTCTCTCTCTCTCTCTCTCTCTCTCTCTCTCTCTCTCTGTATATCTGCCACTGGTTCGATTTCTCCAAATAACAAACTTTTTATACGTTGCTTAGCAAATGACTTTCGAATTACGTGTATGCTGATCAAGTTCACATGCAGAAATGCAAATACACAGCTTTTCACGATGAAATTTTATGATTAAAGAATGTTTATATTCAACAACCGAACGGCGTCTTGTGTGCGTCAGTATGCATGTGTCAAGTGCATGCACATGTCTGTGTATGTACATACGTATGTACGTCAGTGTGCACTCCTCTTTTGTGTGTGTGTGTGTGTGTGTGTGTGTGTGTGTGTGTGTGTGTGTGTGTGTGTGTGTGTGTGTGTGTGTGTGTGTGTGTGTGTGTGTGTGTGTGTGTGTGTGTGTGTGTGTGTGTGTGTGTGTGTGTGTGTGTGTGTGTGTGTGTGTGATTATCATTCAGTTTACTGCTGATGTCCTCTAGAGAGAAAAGGTCCATCGTTATTCACTTGGTGACAAAAAGACCGTCAGTGTTCTTTCGTGTGATGAAAGGTCCAGCGTTATTCTATCTTAATGGCCATGTCTTTCTTGTGACCAGTGGTCTATACACTCGCTTTACACAAACGTCTTTCTCATGACAAACTCTTTATTACCGATGTCTTCCTCTTGACAAAATCAGGTCTATCGTTATTAATAATCCTACCGTCGACGTTCTCTGATGACAAGGTCCATCATTATCCACTTTACTGCCGATGTCCTCTGATGACAAGAGGTCCATCATTATCCTCTTTACTGCAGATGTCCTTTGGTGACAGAAGGTCCATCATTATCCTCTTTACTGCAGATGCCCTCTCTGACGACAAAAGGTCCATTATTATCCACTTTACTGCCGATGTCCTCTATGACAAGAGGTCCATCATTACCCACTTTACTGCCGATGTCCTCTGATGACAAAAGGTCCATCATTATCCTCTTTACTGCAGATGTCATGTGGTGACAGAAGGTCCATCCTTATCCTCTTTACTGCAGCAGATGTCATGTGGTGACAGAAGGTCCATCCTTATCCTCTTTACTGCAGATGTCATGTGTGGTGACAAATGCTCATCATTATCTATTTTACTGCAGATATCCTCTGGTCACAAAATGTTCATCATTATCTATTTTACTGCAGATGTCCTCTGATCACAAAATGTTCATCATTGTCTATTTTGCTGTAGATGTCCTCTGGTGACAAATTGTTCATCATTATCTATTGTACTGTCGATGTCCTCTGGTGACAACAAGTCCATCATTATTCACTTTACACTGATGCCTTTCCGTGACAAAGGTCCATCATTGTTCACTTTACTGCAGATTTCTTTAATTCTCGTATAAAATCTTTTCATCTTAGTCAATAACATATCTATCTATCCAGCGGCAATTCCTATTCACTGAGGTCTAGTAGCGCAGCAGATGTGATGTAGCTATATGAACTGATCCGAATGCAGTGATGCCCCCTACGGGAAACTGACACTGAAACCGCAGATGTCCTCTGGTGACCATCTGCCCACTTGACATCAACATCCAAAAATAGCATGTGCCTACTCACCCCCAAAAATACCGGCCAGTAGTACTGTCCACTGGCGCACCACCACATAGCTGATGAATGACCTCAAAGTGGCAAAGAATGAATGAAATATTCTAACTACAGGCTTAGAGAACAAAATCCAACAAGTAAAAAAAAAGCAGAACAAAAGAAGATTGGGCAATTCCGTTACCGTGGTGACACAGAAGAACTCAGCTTGACGCTCGTCAATCCCTATACGAACGTCATCAGGATAGTATAAAACCGTAAGGAGATAAAGTGGGGTAGGCATTGCAGGGGACGAGCTCCTCATGAGAGGGTTAGGCACCATCCTCATTGTGCTCACCCAAATGGATGAAGCTGCGTGTGTTTCTTGACTCCGGAAAACATCGCCTAGATGCATACTGCATAGCCACATGTATGTGGGGTGACGAGGGATGGGGTCGGGGATCGCTCAAGTTTTACTCCTATTAAAGAAGTGAATTGAGAACAACTCTCAATTTGCCGCACACCAGTGCTGACCCAAGGAAAATATGGTGCCGCAAAAGTTTCATTACCAAAACTTGGATATGATAAAGCCGTAAAGGTGTGTGTGTGTGTGTGTGTGTGTGTGTGTGTGTGTGTGTGTGTGTGTGCTGGGGTGGGGTGGGGGGGGGTGGGGTGGGGTACTTTTTATACTGCCATAGACTTCCTGGAAGAGCACCCGGCACCACTCTTAACATTCACGCACGCAGTCACTACACGCACACACACACACACACACGCGTGCACACACACACACACACACACACACACACACACACACACACACAAGCGTGCACACACGCATGCGCGCGCATACACACACACACACACACACACACACACCACACACATGCGCATGCGCATTGGCGTGTGCCCACATATCCATACAAACATGTGTACATTCACCACACATACGAAAAAAGAAGACAACCAATGTTAGGTAGGCACTCAAGGTCTGACCAGCGCATTGGGTTAATGCGTAGGTCAGATATCAGCTAAGTCTAGTCACGAGACCCTCTTCTTCAGTTCTTTCACCTTAGTTGTTAATTCATTTATCCATCAACTTAAAATCATGCGTAGTGTCGTCTCGAGAACTTAGCGGATGTGGTGTAGCGTATTATGGACTAGTCCAAACGCAGTAACGCCTCCTTGATGAAACTGAAACTTTAATGTGATCAATTGTGACTAAACTTGTGAGGAAGTTTTCATTGTACTGATAATTAGCTTTCAAATTTTGAGAAATTTGCTATCTCATATGAATCTTACTTTTGTTCCTTAATTCTTCCTTTTTTTTTTAAATTTTGGACGGATGTACAAAGCATGATCTTCACCTTCCCTTCATAGGGGGCCAAGGCCTATACATGAATAAATAATCTAAATGTGAATCTGAATCTCTGAATGTTAAAAGTTGAAAGCCAGCTATCTGAAAAAAACACACTGTCCGCCCTTCTCCACCAGCCCAACCTCCCCCAATTCACCCCCAACCCCCTTTCATCTTTTACTTCACCCACTTGCTCACCCATCACATATTCTCCACCCTCCCGGACATTCTCCCACTCATTCCACAGCGGGATTTTAAAAAATAATAATAATAAAATAAGAAAAATTAAAAAAAAAAAAAACATCCTGTGGGGAAGCTTCAAACTTCAAACCACCTTCTATGCCATTCTATGTTTTGCTGCTGTTAACAACTATCATACACATAGTTACCAAGGGAAAAACCCGTTGTCACTATTTTAAGTGGAGGTTAACCTTCTTGTCGTTCATTGGATGTTGATGAGGAAACCATTACTGTAGTTCTATATATAGAAAATAAAATACATCATGTGACAGGCTTAACCCACAGGATGTCGACTCAGCGACTTGTGATTGGCTGAGAGAGTTGAAGTTATTTGTCAGCGGAGGTGGTGCAACACATTCAGTACGAGAGTCTGTCGCGGTCAAATTCGTTGCCTCGTCGCCTAGCTGTTGCTCGGGTTGATTTCATTATTCCTGATTTACGTTGCTGACGTCCAGAAGGTGAGTATAAAAATAAACCAAATATTGAATAGCATTGTATGAAAGTCGCGATTGAAAAAAAAAAAAAAAAAACGGATTTAGTGGTGATGTTTCGATCTTCGTTAGAGCAGCCGGCCAAATGATAGGACATTTTCGATTTTGGACTCGGAGTCCAGCTGTGTCAACCGACAGCGTGTGATGAGCTTACGATGTTTTTTCATTCTCATTTTAGAACAGACTGAAGGCCTTGTTACAACGCCCCACTCAGACGGTATCAAGTGATCATATCCACAAAAATCCATCGAAGGCAAAACTTGTGTTTAGGGGACGTCTGCTTTCGACACGGCTCTCAGTCCACCAAGTCCGATTACGAGTTTTCTCTCTCAGGCTGTTTTTCTTTCGCGATTTTCTTTACATCGCACTTCAAAGGGAAACATTAGAAATGTTCCTCAAATATCAGGTGAACACACAATTCGGCGTATTTTTCATCATATTCCGGCCTACATAGTGTGTCTGGCGAAAAGTTCTTGTGTGTGCCCCCGGCCGTTGTTACTCCAGGCCAAGAAAGATCAGATGCTGGTTAGCCCAACCATTTATCAAAGCATGATGGTGAGGCCTTCAGAGATAATGCACGATATCTTACTGAAATTCCGAGGATCAGATTCAGACTGGTTCAAATCAAAACGTATACCCCAGCTCTAGATGTAACATGGGTGCCTAGAGCATATGCAGTCTGTGTTTTTTATTTATCTTTCTGATATAAAATAATAACCAAATCCAGTTTATGTGTGTGTGTTTTGTTGTTGTTGTTTTTTTTTTTTACAGTTTATTAGACTGCTTGGAAAGAACTGCACTTCAATCTATTCACCACATGACTGTGTGTTTGATGTGATCTATGTAGTAAAAGCATCACAAGTTCACACAAGCTTCACACAAGCTTCACACACACACACACACACACACACACACACACATCACACACACATCTCATGTGCACATCAAACACAGTTATACCCATACACACACACACACACACACACACACACACACACACGCACACTCACACTCGATGACATACACACACTCTGTCACACACACCTACACATACGCACATACACGCACAAACACACATAATATGGTGTCACATACACATACATACACACACACACACACACACACACTCATATATCAAAAACCTACATACAAACACTTTCTCTCTCTCTAATTTTTTTGGGGGGGTCTAATATCACCTAGAGTAATAGACGTTCTGCCTCTTACTCTTAGCCACAGTTAAGAAAACCACACAGTATCTCACCATGCACACGTTTGTATAAACTGAAATGTGGATCTTAAAGATTTCATCGTTGTTGTAATCAATTATTTTCTGCCTCTTACTCTGCCACAGTGGTACACCATACCATTGTCTCATGTTCCAGTGTAGGTATAATCATGTTGATTTGGATCCAAAAGATTTCATCGTGATCAATCAATTTATTCTATTTGCATGGTATATATACATATGTTCCAGTGTAGGTATCATGTTGATACCTTCCAAAAAGAGAAAGTGATCAGCATTTTTATATTTATATATATTTTTATTTTTTTTTTTTTTTTTTTTTTTCTTTTAAAAATTTTTTGTAGTAAAGGCACAAATTGTTAAAACTGAATGCTTAAAATCTCCCCTCCTCTAACACCCTTTCTCTCTCTCTCTCTCTCTCTCTCTCTGAGTCTCTAATTCGCTTTCTCATTCATTCTCTATGTCTTTCACTGTCTCATTTAGTCGTTCTCTTTTTTTCCTCTCCCCCCTCCTCCCTGTTTTTACATGTGAATAAAGAAGCTACACTCACCTTCACTCCCCTATCTCCCCCCCCCCCACCCCCCCACCCCTGTCTGTCTCTTGGGAAAGCCAATCCAGTTGCTGAAGTTTGTCTTGTAATTAAGTGTTGTTTTGTTGTTGTTGTTGTTTGTTTTTTTTTTTTAGTTACAGGTCCTAATCTGACAGACATGTTTTCATTCAGTCATTGCTCTTCTTTATGTTTTCAAAAAGACAGTAAACTTTGTTAGTCAGTATAAAACTTGATCTTATTACTTCCACAAGGTATGGGCAAATAAACAAATTCTTCAAAACGTTTTTGGTTGTTGTGTCCTAATCCTTTCAGGAATACAGGGGATTGGGTGGGATGACACAAGGGGAATTCAAAATGGCAGCATGTGTGTAAAAAACAAATGTAAACAACAAGAATGATTAGAATAACCCGTGAAGATAGAAAAAATAGTTAAAGATTATGTAACTTTCTTGAACATTTCTTCTTCATTCCAGCATTTATGAAATCTTCCTTTAATAAGGTAAAACCTTGATAAAGTCAGTATATATTGCAGAAATTTCTTTAAGGTATTCTTTACATGATTATATAACTGCTTATGTACATTTGCAGCTCGCATTTTAAAACATTGGGATTGTGTGTGTGTGTGTGTGTGTGTGTGTGTGTGTGTGTGTGTGTGTATGCGTGAAAAAATGGACAAATAAATTGAGAGTAAAAGAGGTTATGACTGTACTGCACTAACGTTTTTCCGTGCTTACATTTTATGAGAATTATGTCAGTTCCTGGTTGGAACAGCTCAGTAGAAGCACCCTTGGTGTATTATTCTGTAACCTATGACATTCCAGATTTCTTTAATAAAAAGTTGCAGCATCAGTATCAGGCAACTTTGTATGGAAATTGTCTTTTATTTGGACCAGAGTTGAACTGTTTTAACCCTGTGATGTTGTTTTAGGGCAGCATCAAATAATACCTTCCAGTTAGCATTAATGATCGTGAACCAGAAGCACAACAGTGTCAGAGCACTGGCCTGATGAAAGACAATAGACATTAATTTTGATTGTTTTCAGAGTTTTTTTTTTTCAGCAAAATTCTCAGAGTGAAAACAAAGCTCACATCTTCTTTTTTTCATTGTTTTTTTTCCCTTTAACTTGTGCATATACTTTACCTTTTTCTTCTCTTTCTTTTTTAAGGACATCATATGACATCCCATGATGTCTTTATGTGAAGATGTTTTAAACCTCAAAACTGAACTGGCAGAAAAGGCTTGAAAGGGGAATCAACTCTAATAGGTGCAACTTAAGTGTTCTTATGCTACATTTAGCTCCCTTGTTAACTGTTGGTGTAACTGAACACAGGTCTGGACATGATTATAATTCTGAATGAGGGCAAAAGGAAATGAACAAAAATCCCATGCCTGATTTATAATTTCAATACAACGGGTTGTCTCCCATCTACATGCTTTGAGGGCAGAATCACTCGCCTCCAAACTGTTATACAATGAGCGGAAAGAAAAAAAAGCAGGTGAAAATGATGTCTGTGAGACTAAACGATATTCAGCAAATGTTAAACATGAAAGGGGTGGGGGGTATCAGGAAGGCGGGGTGGATTGATCCAGTAAATATCTGCAATAGCGGCGTAACATCTCTTCTCTGATGTAATCCCTCAGTGTTTTTCTCCTTTTGACTCATGTTTTTTTTTTTTTTACTTTCTTTTCCAAAAGCATTTACACCAAAGTTTAGGCTGCTCTAGAGATTTCATTGCATCATCAAATTTAAAAAGAGAGAATATCATTCGTCAGCCTGCATCTTCTTTGGCAATTTATGGCATTGGCCTTAGACATTCTCTAGACATTATAGGCCTACTTTTGAGGTTTCACTGCGTAGACCTTTCTTCTTTTGGTGTTTCATGTCCACCTTTTTTTTTTTTTTTTTTTTTTTTGAGGTTTCACTACATGTGCCTGTCTCCTTTCGAGGTTTACTGTATAGGCCTATTATCTTTGGAGGTTTTGCTGCAAATGTCTACCTCTCCTTGAGGTTTCACCGCGTAGGCCTGCCTTCTTTTGAGGTTTCTCTCCATAAGCCTGTCTCCTTTCAAGGTTTCAGTGCATATACCTTACCTTCTTTAGAGGTTTTGTTGCAAAGGTCTACCTTCTTTAGAGGTTTGACTGCATTTGACGTACTATCATTTATGATTTCACTGCATTGGTCTTTCTTCTTTTCAGCGAGGTAGGGAGGGAGGAAGAGAGAGAGAGAGAGAGACTTGAAATTCACACAATGAAATCTGTTGTCACAATGAAGTTAAAAATACAAGTAAAACAACAAAAGCCAACAGCAGCTACAATAACAACAACAACACACACACACACACACACACACACACACACACACACACACACACACACACACACACACATATTGTGTGTACATGAGTAGGTGCGTGTGTGTGTGTGTGTGTGTGTGTGTGTGTGTGTGTGTGTGTGTTCGATGGGAGAGTGACCTGAATTTCATACAGTGAAATCTATTGTCACAATAAAGTTATACAAGTGAAACACACACACACACACACACACACACACACACACACACACACACACACATATTGTGTGTAATGAGTAGGTGCGTGTGTGTGTGTGTGTGTGTGTGTGTGTGTGTTTCACTTGTATAACTTTATTGTGACAACAGATTTCACTGTATGAAATTCAGGTCACTCTCCCATCGCTGCCAACCCTCTGGCAATATGTGTTCTAAATGTCTGTTTTCACTGCTGTGGATTGTATTGCTAGAAGTATGTTGTAAGTTCCAAGAAATGCCAGTTTAGAACTCTAAAAAATACTAAATTCTACTGTTTGGGGAATGTTGCCTCTTGCCCTTACAGGGGCACTGCCAAAGAGGCCAATGCATATCCTTGATGCTCTCCCATCCTTCTTCATTGGCACTAGATTGTTCAGCTTCTTTGTTTACTACCCATTTCAGACATGATTCATGCATATTGCCAAGTGCACATGACATAAATCCAGTGTACATTTGTTTATAGACGCAAACGCATGGTAAAGTCTATACGCGTGTGAATATGCACATGATACATTGTTTTTTATCGACTTCTGTTTGATATTTATAATCTTACTTTGTCCGTTTTTTCTTTTGTTCCAGGCAATCAACGTGGAACTGTCACCACTTCTCCCGTTGGTGTGGGTTACAACCCTCCCATCCATTATGGCCTTTTCTGCACATCAACCACCCCATCTGGGGTGGGAACAAATTGAACAACTACTGCCGGAAGACTCTCTGGCATCACAGGTGGACGACGAACAAGAGCAGTTAATCCAGCTACAACTTGAAGGTCAGAATTTGACTCCAGAGTTGCGACACCTTTTGCAACAAGTCCTCCAGCGAAACCAGTGCCAGCAGATTTGTCAGCTTCCCTGCAAAGCTGAACAAGACGAAGATCAGGTGAAGTTGATCAAGGGTTTGACGGTAACCATTCTATGGCTCTCAGATCTTGATGCCCTGAAGTCAGCTGATGCCCTGAAACCCCATACTGAGCAGCACTGGAAACGACCAACTGACGGCCAGAAATTGGAAGTCGATACATTTTCAGCAGATGTAGTGAAAGTGTACGTTTCCTGCCTGGCCAGTCTTGCTGTCCTGTGCTATGTAAAGGAAGCTTCCAAGAAGAGAAATACTTCCAAGAAGCGTGGGGCTTTGGGAAAGCAAATGTGAATCAGCGGCCAGTTGTCAAGGAAACCAATGCCGTCAGTATCCAGTATGTGAGACTTCTGCAGAGGTTCAAGACGACCAGAGCGTAAAAGATTCTGTCAGCCTGCACAGCAGTCTGAGAGGTGTGTTTCCTCCCAGCATTCACAGCGACAAAGTCATTCCTGGCGATCACAGCGACTACTTCCACAGCGTTTCCACGGGGTGTGTTCTTTCACAGCGATCAAAGAAAGTGGTTCTCTCACGGCGATTTTTCCAAAGCGTTCATACTGCGACCTTCATCCAGGCGAGGCCTGAACAGCACAGTGATCTTTGTTTCCTGACAGCAGGAAAGCGTTCTGTTGACAATGAGTTCAAGGTGCCAGTGTCCCTTTTCGGGGCCTTCGGACACTATCTTGGGGTGCCATCGCGACCCCATCAGCAGTGAGAAGGTTGGCTTGACTTTGCGGTGCGGGAGCTGTCTCGTGTGGCAGCAGGAAAGGCCAGGGGTCAGGAGGCTGTGTGGCGCAGCCAGTGTAAACCTAATTGGTGGGACTGTGCGTGTCCTCACCCCTGGAAAAATCCCACCGCCAACCCTAAAGACTGCAAGGACACTCTGAAAGTGAAATTTGAGTGCCTGGTACAGCATCTGAGGAAAGAGGGGCAGCTGCCAAGAGAGATGGAGGAGGAGATTCGTCTGTGGGAAGCAGATCAGAAACCAGAAGTCTTCTTGATGACCTCCTTCAGCAGTCTGCTGGGGCAGGCCAGCAACCTGCACACATTAGTAGAGGAGGATACCTGTCACAGAATGGAGGAATCAGGCAGCTCAGTTGATATTTCCATCCTGAATGACTTGCAGATTGTCTGACTGCCTGTGTCAGCAAAGTGGAATCCATGAAGAATTCAGCTGGTAGTAAAAAGCAGAGAGAGTGTCACCAGAGCTGCCAAATGTGCAGGCAAAAAGCGCGTTTGTTCTGAAACAGAATCTGATGTTCTTCCCCATCCACCTTGTAAATGCCTCAGGCATTCTTCTCTAGCCTCACCTACTCTTTCGTCTACTTCCACTTCACCACCTTCTAACAGTGCACAGTCCCCTCCTTCTGTCTCTTCTTCTTCCCCCACCACCTTCTGTCTCTCCTTTGCCCCATGTCTCTGATGCTCTGAGAAGTGTTGACCCTTCCAAGATGCTTTTGGCTATATTGCAGCAGCAGCTTCTTCAGAAGCAGGTAGCAAGAACGTCAGATGCAACTCCCTCTGTTTGTCAGAACATGAAAACCCAGACATTATGTAAACCTGGAACACGCGTCAACCATCCCAGCATGGTGAAGGGTGGAAAGAGAACAAAGGCCCAGCGGATAGATCAGGGCGATGTTGCTTCTGTTGTTGACACCACTGTCGGAGAGTCACTTTCAGCCTGTCTGTCTTCAGCTGCCCCACAGCATTCTGTCTCTAATGTGGTAGAAAATGCAGAATTTAGAGATTTCTTGGAGTTAGATTTGGGAGGTAATGACGAGGTTTCTGACTGCCAGTTTTTAAATGACTGTCAGTTTTTGGACAATCTTCTGCAGGAAACTTCCCCAGATGTCAGTGTGAATGTCACCACCACTGCAGCCGCTCCATGTTTAGTGAACCAGTCAGGCCCCAGTCAGTCACCATGTTTCACTGGGCCTTCTTTAGCTAGGAATAATACACTGCAGCGTCCCAACCATGACCCATTCATGGGCCAGTCACCTTCATCAGAATGCTCTGACAGCTCTCTGCCTGAAAGTTACCCCCTCCATTTTGATGTAGAGTCTCTAGCAGCAGGAAGACAGGCAGAAAGTGAATGGACAGATGGAGTTGTCAGCACTGCCTTGGGTTCAGGTGTGGGGGGCATCATTAGAGGACTGCAGGATACAGAAGTGGTCAGTGACTCAGGGTACAATTCAGAATCTTCTGTAGCAACATCTCACAGAAGTTCCTTGGATTCTGAAGGTAGCAGCCATTCTGACCTTGACAGTCCAGATCTAGAAGCCTATCTGAATTCTTTATAAGACTGAAAAATAAACTTTTGAAGAAAGCAGCAACAGAATTTGATGTAAGCTACATCAAGGCAAGGCTTGACTGAACGTTAAGAAAAAAAAAAAAGAAAAGAAAAAAGTAGTTACAGGGGAAAAATGAAAATATTTGAATAAGTTCATTGATTGAATTCTAATATTGAAAATCTGAACCAACAGTTATGATGTGGGATAATGCCTGAAGAAAAAAAGACATTAAAAATATGACTCATTGGAACTATTTAATGCTTTTGCAGCTTATTACTTAGGTTTGTGAAATTTTGTAAAATGTGAGTTTTCTCTCTACATTTTGTAGGAAGAGTAAGATCCATCAATTTTAATGCATCTAACTAAAACTGTTGAAGAGCAGCTATTTTCAAAACCTTTTTGGTCACCTGGAAAACAAAACAACGAGGGTTTTTTTTTTTTTTGTTTTGTTTTTTGTAAATTAGAAAAAAAAAGGTAGCTTCTGCACAGGATTACATGTATTGACTCAAAAAAAAAAAAAAAAAAAAAAGAAAACAAATCAAAGAACTTTAAATTTGTTTGCCACCTTTTGTAAAGGAATATACCGGACAATGATAGTTCCTGCTATGGGAAAAAAATTATTTGGATAGTTGGATCCGTATAAACATCAGCATATGTCTGATGAAATAACTTTGATTCATAATTTTCTGCATTGTCCCTCACACACCTTAACTGGTCACTGAAAATGATTTCCACCTGGATGAGAATGCCTCAGATGCTGCTACAATCTCTTTCATATCATATGTGAAAGGAGTGTACATAGATTGTTGGTTTGTTTGTGGCCAAGTTGTACTTTAGTAGTCTGTACATATCTGTCTGCTGATACCTACAGCATAGATTATATATTTGACAAAGTTGAAACTACCATCACAATTTTGCAGATAGAGCACCAGAATCATGTGCTTGAAGACAAGTAAGCATCATTGAGAATCATAAAAAGGTTTAATTCCAGACATGTTTCACAGTCTCTACCAGTTTCTTTTGTTTGTCTTCAAAATTTTATACCTCCAGTCAGCAACCCTGTGCTTTCTAAGAACAAGTTGAGATCACTGAACTCCGAAGATGCAGATAACTAAAATTAATTGTATATATATATATATATATATATATATATATTTATTTATTTATTTTGATATGTGCTATGAGAAATCTAATCTCAAAAACATAAGAATTTGATCTTTTTGGTCAGTAAGTTTCAGCATGTTAAAGTAACTCAGAAGACAGAAGAATAATGAAGTTTGCCAGGGAAGGATCCCAAGCTGACTTGTTTGCAATGAGAGGTAGTAGAAACTTAAGCTCATTTTAATCTTTATATTAAACATTCATTACATGTAGGGGACAAAAGGCTCTTTTTGCCTTAATTTTTATGAAAAGAAGAAAAGAAAAGAGACAGAGAACAAAAATCAGTGCTTTAGATTTATGCTGTTCAAATTGTAAACAATGTTACATTTTCAAAAGGATGTCTGAAACAAGTCCCAAAGTATTATTTGTTGAGGCTGTTAAAAAAAAAAAAAAAAAAAAATGAGAGCAAGCAAGATTGGATTTAAGTTGATAAAGCAAAGATCAGACTACATTCCAGTTTGAAGACAGACACTGGATGAATTGAAAACATAATGTGTTAATCATATTGCTTGAATATGGCTATAAAATATACTTAATTTATATCAGTGAGATTATGGCCCAGATCACTTTTAACCTTTTGTTTTCTCTTTCAAAGAAGAGAAAAACTTTATTTTTATTTCTGTACATGGTCTGTGCAGTGTACATTTGAGATAATGTAATAGAATCAGAATGGAATGGCGTCTGTCTCAGTTCCTAATGCCCATAAACATCTAAGTTCATTTGTATACAGTCTAAACTAAACCAAACAAATTCGTATTATGTTTTCTTCTGTGTGAAGATTTATACTTTAAAAACATGTTTAAAGGATTAAAATTAAAAAAATGCCAAGTCTGTAATCATTAAGTACTGTAAGACCTGCCATGAATGTTGAAGCAAAGGTCAATCAAGAAATGAAATTTTTATCTTACATTGACCAGACCTATAGAAGAGGTGCATTACAAAACAATTGAAAGATGCATGATTTGTCTTTGCACTGATGTTTAAAACTTCTTTTGGCTGTCCGAATTTAGCTCAAATGGAAATGATCCAGCATGGAATTTTGTATCTTTTTTTTTTCTTTTGATATATGGACAAGAAGCCATGACATGAGTGTTGAAGTTTTTGTTTTGAAATGGCAGCTAGAGATGCTGTTTTTTATTTATTTATTTTTTTGTAACATTCTTATATACTTTAAATGACTGTTTGCATTTTTCATGTTTTCATTAAAGACTTTAATGAAATATATTCATTAGAAAAGCACATTGCACAAACAGTTTTAAGTTATAGTACATGAGATAGGGATGTGCAGGTTGTTTTGCTTTCACTAGTACATAAGATAGGGATGTGCGTTTGTTTTACTTTCACTAGTACATAAGATAGGGATGTGCGTTTTATTTTGCTTTCACTAGTACATAAGACATGCGTTTTGTTTTCCTTTCACATAATGTTTTGATTTGAGATTTGACTTTCTTAAATAAAACCTACACCAGAATATTTTTTGTTGTCAGTGTCTTCTATGCAACCAATGGTCTCTTGTGTTGTGCCGCCTTTTCATTCAAACACATGCACATCATAGGTTAGTTATTTGTTTTGAATCCAGAAGAGAATGTGGTCTGAACCCAATCCCATGGTGTTTTTGTTGTTATTCTTTGTTGGGTTTTGTGTGTGTGTTTTCATCTGTGTCCCCCAGTACCATTTACTTCCAGGCTGTTCACTCCAACTCCACCAAAGTCACAACCACACCCTGGTTTGTCCTGTCACATCCCCAGCCACAGTCCACATTAAGCCGTCTATAAGAAGTTGCCATGAGGCAACTCGATAGACAAGCCACTGCTCTTCTGCCGAGTTAGTCTAGTGGTGGTCAGCAGGGTCTGTTCTGATCCAACTTTTATATAACGTATGCAGGTCACTAGTTTTTTTTTTCATTAAAGTAATTTTGTGCTGAGTGTAGATGCAATGCCACTAATATTTCTAAAGGTTAATCCACATTAAAATAAAAAAAAAAAAAAAGGCTGGTGCACAGACTATTTGTCAACAGGCAATAACCAAGAGTTGGCCTTTTTCAGCTTCCAGGGAGCAAGTGGAAACCTTTTGATTCTATGGCAGAGAATACCTCTTAGTGCGAACATGTGTGCCTGCATTAGAAATAGGTGGAGGCAGTGTATACATTGATCAATGAATAAACATGTACAGCAGCAATGCATCTCTCTCTCTCTCTCTCTCTCTCTCTCTCATGTGAAGTTAATACAGAAACTTTTCTCTCTCATGCAAACATAGAAGTCAAACTCTCTCTCTCTCTCTGTCTCTGTCTCTCTCTCCACATGCAATAAAACAAATAGACCTGCTCCCTCTCTATCTGTCTGCCAACACAGGAGTTAAATTGTGTGTTGTGCATGCATGTGTGTGTGTGCGGTATATTTCTCTGTAATCCTTTCCAATTAGTGGAAACAATATCAGGTTGTATATATGGCGCACTTTACTTGTGCAGTGGATCGAATTTTCATTGTAAACATTGCATGGGTGTTTTACATTCAAGATCAGTACTAAATTTTTGTGAAGTTGTTGGAAATGGTCAAAGAAAAAATGAACTACGGTCCATTCCCACCGACTGGCTACTTTTCTTACTGTTAAGGAAAGCAGACAAGAAAATTCTGATCCATCTGATTTAGGGCATTGTCTCTCTCTCTCTCACACATACGTACACATAAGTGGCATGCATGCACACACACACACACACACGCGCATGCATGTACGCACACACACCACCACCACCACCACAATCACAGCTCTCACCACTATTGCCCCATGACTACCACCCACTGTTGCTGTCATCATTATTACCTCAACACTTCAACACCACAACGAGTTGTCCTACAGTTCTCAAAAAAAAAATCAACAAACTTACAGTAAGAAAAACTACACTTGTGAAACCTGGATTCTCCTTAAAGAAGAACTCCATTCTTCTGTTGAATGATTTGTCCTTCAAATCACCTTAAGGAAAAGATTAAGCCTGGATCGATTATGACACCCAAAAAACTCCCCAGGAGGATCACAAACTCTACAACAGGTGGAAAAAGACTGCAGACATGGATGGCCACAAGCAGATCAAAGTCATGAAATGCCACATATAGCACTGACCCCAGCATGCATACTGGTTTGTTACTGAAAACCTGATGATGAACAACCCCGGCATCAAAGACAACAAAGCCATTCTGGATTTCTATCAAGTCTCAACAAACACTTCATGTACAGTGGCCCGTGTACTTCATCTGGAGATGGATGGCAAACTGGTTACAGACACCAAGGACAAACCAGAAACCCTTGGTGGGTACCCCATTGGGGTCGGGCTGAAAAATTCCCCTCTTGTCATTGTCAGGACTAAGGAATGGAATCATGCAGGGGTAATGTCCATCCTGCTCGTCATTCAGATTGCCTCATGTGACACAGGACCATTGCCCCCTGGTAGTCCTGTAGACAGGCCTTTCCTGTGTGTGTGTGTGTGTGTGTAGAAAGGGAGGGGGTGGGGGGAGGTGGGAGAGGAAGAGCACTGACCCCCAATGTTGGCTGTCTAATACCACAAAATGAACACCAGTTCACACGGACCCAGAACCAAGTGCTGGGTACCAGATCAGTAGGAAGAAAGAAGAATTTCAGATGAAAAACTGAACAAGATAGGGCAGATCTTGTCTGGAACCGTGATGTAAATTTCTCCACAAGAAAGCTGACTCTGGAATGACATAAACAATGGGTCTGTTCAAAATACATAAGTCAATGGTTCTCATAGCTGTCAATGACAGATTTAATATTCATACTTCAAGTGGTTTAACATCGTCCTTTTCATATCTCTCCCTTTCCCCCTTCTTCTGTGATTTTTTTTTAGCGTAATAGTAGTATACACACACATATGTGTATATGTATATATATATATATATGTACATACATATCTATCTATCTATATATATACATACATATATGTATGCGCACGCATGCGCGTGTGTGTGTGTGTGTGTAGTTTTGGGTCTAACCTGTAACACTGGGCTGGACCTAAAGTAGCTAATGTTACATTTTGCGACCCTGTCTTTGCACTAGCTGACGGTTAAGATTTGGTCCCAATTTCATATTTTCATCTATCTGCTCAAAATACCTAGCATAAATCTTGATGGAGATATGAAAGAATAAAGGCGAGTCAACTCCGGATGGCAATACACATTCTCGGAACAACCTAAATTATCATGCACAAGTCATTTGTTTTATGTCCAAACACTGTCATTGAAAATTTCTATTGTATGAATTAAAAAAAAAATTGAATAATCGAACTTAAAGCTTGTTGGTATATTCACGGATGACATTGACTACAAGATAAAGCACAGGGAAAAGCAAACAAAACAAAAACAACAACACACACATATGCAGAACAAACGGAAACAAAACACAACAACAACAACACACACACACACACACACACACACACATTGTATTGTATTGTAGTGCTGTTGGGCCTATGTGCTATGGCCTTGCAAACAAAGATGGCGTCTATTTTCACTTTTTCTATCACATCCTGGCAGATTGTCCACCTTATTCACGGTTGGCAGCCATAGTCTGCTCATTACATACTGAGTGACTTGCCCATCTTCGAACTGCTTCTCCCACAGCAAATGTTGGGCGACGCTCATCATTATTTGTGTAAGTAAGAAGCAGATTTAGTACAGTTAGTCTTGAATATCATCTTCGTTCGTTGAGCGATAGCCACTGCAGCTTTTCCAACAACTGCCATTAAAACTATTGAAGATAAGGTCACTCAGTGAGTAATTGGCATCAGATTATGGCTTCCACCGGTGAAGAAGGAAGGTATGGCGAGAAAGTGAAAGTAGACGCCATCTTTGCTTAAAAACTATAGCACCTGGAATCTAAAATATGTTTTATTTTTTTCATGGTTTTTGTGGAATTTAATGTCATCTGTTCGTGTGCCACATGCCAAGCAGCCAAAAGTGGATATTTCTATTTTCTTTTTTCATTCAATCGAACATAGTTTAGACTCAGCTGGGTTGTTCCCAGTGAGAGTTGTACCTAGTGTTGATTCCTCTTCTTTTCTTTCAAACGCCTATCGAAATAGATCTATGTTCTTGGTGGTTCCAAGCAAACTGATTGAAATCTAAGAAACGGGACTTTTTTCTTTTTCAAAATGTCACCAGGTAAGGCGTAAAGATAGGGTTTCGGGTGTACTCTGTCCTGAAACTAGGCCAATGACGTGAGCCAACAGTAGTTCAGGTCCCCAACCAGAGTTACAGATAATACTCAAAAGCAACATTTCCCAACAGAAGCATGGTGAGAGAAGATATATTACAGATAAGGCCCAGAAAGCTACCCTTTACTACACTCAAAAGCACCCCCCCCCCCTCCCCGCTCCAAGCACGGGAGGGGAAGTGATAGTATGAAATGGATGACGTTAAAATATGAATTCATCGACAGCTATTCGAGTTCTGTATTTTGAACAGAACCATTGCTGTATGCCCTTCAAGAGCCAGCTTTCATGTCTTTTAAAATTAGAGTCAAAACTGGATTATGAATAAAGGGAACGGGGGGACTAAAGCAATTAATCCCTTGGATTGGTGTTAAATTTGCACAGCCTATGTGACGTCTGTATATCGTTGATATGTATTCTATCAATCTTACATAAATTGAGAGAAAGGAAGGCAGCGTGACGTAGGCGAAAGAGACTTCTGCAAGCTGCTTTGCTCAGGCAAATTTCGTGTGGTGCACAGAAATAGGTTAGTTCCACTGTACTCCATCACTTCCGCAATGGAAAATTAAAAGGGGGGATTGATTTAGATCTTGTTAATGAAACATGCTTTCAATATTCTTACATTTGTGAGTGTCTGCCTGGTTTCATGTTAATTAGGACGTTCGTTCGTACCACAATCACTCTCAGAAAGTTTGAAGCGATGTAATGGCAGGTCAGATGGATGCGATAGCCACAGCAACTCGATCTAGGCCTATTTGTCGCCTTTTTTTTCGCTGACGTAACCTCTCGCGACCTTAGATATTTGGGGTCACGTGATCCCATTGTGTACTCAGAGACTTCGTTTTGCTGTCAAAGCCCTCAACTGGTTAAAAAAAAAAAAAAAAAAAAAAAAAAGGGGGGGGGGGGGGGGGGGGGGGGGGGGGGGGGCAAACTTCAATTACTGAAAATAAAATAACTTCAAAATCATCACTTTCTTTCCAGATGTCTGACTGAGATACTCTTTGCACTGTACTATCGTCTTTTTCTGCTCTTTTTCTGATGGAGACATTCAGTTTTAGATCTAACGATTTTTTTCACGACCATAGAATCAAGGTGGGCGCAGTCAGGTGTACTTTTGTGGACGAAACTCCCATGTCCAGCTCACTTTCCCAGACCTCTAACTTGCGAAGGTCCTCCCAGAGTTTGTTGGATCGTTGGTTCAGGTGACAAAGGGGTAGCAAAAAAATCTGGCTGGGAAGGAAGCAACAAATGGCAGGTCCTTTGTGTCGTGGAATAATCACATCTGAAATAGAACAAAAATGAAAAAGACCATATGATTAAAAATAAAAGACACAAAAATAACTAAACAGGCCGTGTCAGAAGTATTCGTGACGTTTCAGGAAGCATTTGTAATGGATCGCCCAAAGCGACGTCTGATTGCCACTCTGCCATATCTGGAGGGTCACGATTCAAGATGCGTTACCCTTTCTACACTATGAAACATATCAAAACATAATAAGAACGACTGGAACGCAACCCAATTTAGCATAATATGGGTAAATTTACATGGTATGTGAAGCATCATATGCATAAATCCAATATTGTAGGCCTAGATCAAATGGCAGCCAAAAGATGCTCCGATTAGAGCACATAGGCTGACAAAGCAAATTGAACCTTTCCCGAGGAAGCAACCTGCGCCAGCCTTATCGTACTGCTAATCAATATTTGCGCCAATTCAATCAATACAAATTTATGGTGATTTAAAGATGCCCCTCCCAGGCTCCGGCGGACTTTTTGTTTTCCTAGGTTTCTCTAGAACCGTGATGCTTGCCCTTCTCACATCCGGAAGTCATGAGAGAAATGGCAGATGTCCAGCCCCCCCCCCCCCCCACTCCACCCCACTGCCAGTGCCCCCCCCCCCCCCCCCCCCCCCCCCAGTAATCGAGAGCCGTAACGCAGACTGACGTCACTCTTCGTTCCGAAACAAGTCCCTTTCTATGAAAATTCTCAGTCTCCACGAAACATGTCAATAAAAGCGCGTCAGTCGCACCCGAATTCCAGGAGGAGCTGGGTGGGGGGGGGGGCGGTATCCTGAGGGAACTAGAGCAAGAACCAAGCTTACCCAACCCTATATTATGACAATGAAGGAGGTGGAGATGGGCACGTTCTTCTGCCATCGTCTATGACGTGCTACGTCTTCAGCAACTGTGCCATATGTCAGGCAGATTGGCCATTTCGCCCCGCTTTTTTTAAAACTCGTCCAATTTAGTCATCATCATCATCATCATCATCATCCGTCGAGTGTCCACAATCATCAGGTTGATTATTCTGACACTTTTGGGAGGTTTGACCTATTCTCGTACACACTGAGAGTGCAGTCTTCTGTCACGAGAGGTTGCAGCTCTGAGTTTAGATTTTCCATCAGACAAGGCCTTTCCAAAAACTCCACATGCACCAAGTCCTGTCTGATCTTGTAGAGCATGGCGAACCGCGCAACTTTTTCTCCGGTTTTGCAAAGATGTCTGGTCCCCTTCTTCTCCCTTTCTGGTCCAGCCTCCCTTCCACTCTCCCATGCTGTGGATAAAATTCCAGTCAGCTAGCAGTCGTTCATGGATCATGGGGTTGTTGGCAAATCAGCCTAAGATAAACAGCCTACATCTACTAATACGGCGGTGCTTTATTGCGACCGGACATCTTGATACCAACGTCTTGATACGCGGTCATAAATGATCGCCCCAAGAGGGTTCTTGCCTGAGGTTTGACAGCCGGATGCCGTAAGAGTTCATAACCCCATGGGTTGGATGCGGACGCTCTTGGCAAGTTTCACGTAGACACTACGGCATGATTGAATGAACTCGCGCTGTGTGTGTGTGTGTGTGTGTGTGTGTGTGTGTGTGTGTGTGTGTGATCTTTCAATAAATGTTTGTCATTAAGGCATGTTGAACTACCTTTCACGGCTAGGAACGATAAACATGAGAACACGAATTTCTTTGTGATAAACGATATATATGTTGGCTTTATTAGCCTTTTCTTTACAGTTGACCTTGGAACATTCTATCTTGGCAAGCTTTCCGGTGAAAGGAAGTCCAGACACTCAATGACTATCACGTGATTAAGACGTCATGCGCAAATAAGTGCGCATGCAGTAAGTTATGGCAGAAGAGGGATGTCCTCTTCCAAGACTTGCCGCAAACGCAAGGCGATGTCGTCTGCTTGGGTGTTATGACTCGAGATTACTGACATCGTGACATACATCGATCGTTTTCTATCAACATGGCGGCTAGGAGATCAAACTATGGTTATGATGGCAAGATCGCCGGCTTGTATGATTTGGAGGAGACCATCGGCCGAGGCCATTTTGCTGTGGTGAAGCTTGCCAGGCATGTATTTACTGGTGAGAAAGTGGCCGTCAAAGTGATCGA
This sequence comes from Conus betulinus, assembly GCA_016801955.1. NCBI lineage: Eukaryota > Metazoa > Mollusca > Gastropoda > Neogastropoda > Conidae > Conus > Conus betulinus. Next base: position 338,005 of record JADBJO010001205.1, on the reverse strand, counting down.
CAAAACAAAACTCGATGAAGTGTCTCGGTCACACCTTTTCCAGAAGTGAGATGCATGAAACTGGTTCAACATCCGAATGTAGTACGTCTGTATGAAGTGATAGATACCCAAACAAAACTGTACCTGATCCTTGAACTCGGGGATGGAGGAGATATGTACGACTATATAATGAAACACACAGGAGGATTGGACGAAAAACTAGCAAAGCGATATTTTAGACAGATAGTTGAGGCAATATCCTACTGCCACAAGCTGCATGTTGTTCACAGAGATCTGAAGCCAGAAAATGTTGTTTTCTTCGAAAGGCTGGGCCTAGTCAAACTCACTGATTTTGGTTTCAGTAATATGTTTGCTCCAGGAAAAAAGCTTGAAACTTCCTGTGGATCTCTTGCCTATTCAGCACCAGAGATTCTTTTGGGCGATTCTTATGATGCACCAGCAGTTGGTAAGATTATTATTTTTTTTTTTGTGACGCTCAAATGTTTGTGTATCCATGTATGTGGTAACTATGTCAGCTTACAATTTTGTATCAGCAATGGGATATTAACTGATGTTAGTGATTGTGTGAATGCCATAAATCTTGACGGCATTGTAGAGTGGTTGACACAAGAAATCAAGCTCACTTTGTCTCACAAAACACACACTCTCATACAAGCACATGTGAGAGCACATGCACATACCACATGCGTACACACACACACACACACACACACACACACACACACACACACACACACACACACACACACTGTATACACACATATGTATTCACACACACTGTATGGGTGTACATACACCAGATAAATTCTCTCACATGTACACATACGTGTACACTTCACACACACACACACACACACACACACACACACACACACACACACACACACACACACACACAGAGTGTTTCTGATAATGCACAAATGGGGGTCTTTTACATGTATGCAAACTTTGGATTTGACACACATATTTTAGAAATGATGGTAATATTACTAATAATGATGTACAGACGTTTTGAACATGTTAAGTCAGTCTATATGTGTTACAAAATTGCATTACTAGGCACTGATCAGTTTCTTATTGACTTGTGAAATTCTTGTGCTTTAGCTACAGAGCCCAAATACCTGCCCATCTGATTTGCCATGACAACTAAATCTTCTGATAGAGAAGTGGAAATTCTTTCTTTACTTGTCCGTCGGGCTACCGATTTTCAATAGTAGCAAAAGGGTGGGTGATATTGATAATTAAGCCTAAGATTGCGCGCATCCCACATTCCCATTTCACCACTCCCACCACTCATTAGTCAGTGTTTCTCTCCCCAGTCCCTTGTGCTACCCCAAGTCTCTTATTTATCACAACTGAATCCTAGCAGAGCTGTCATGCTGGGGCAAAGCATGGTCTATACAAGTAGCAGCAGCACACAGAAACTGTGTTTGGTCAGCACAGAAATGATCATTTATTGATAGATCTACTTCCTTTGAAATTGTTTTATTAGATATACACATGTATACATAGGAAGTAGATTTAAATAGAATGTGTGTTTTGTGAAGAGTGAGAGAGAAGGAGAGAGAAGCAAAAAAAGCTGTAATTTTAGCTGTCCAGGAATGTGAATGGTGGAAACAAGACAGTTCTGTTCATTGTTTTCTTTTCTTACTCATTCTTAAAGGCAAAGGCAATAGTAAAGATGTTCTGATAAAATAATTTATCTCTATCAAGATTTTTCCTTGTTTCCCAGCACAATTGAAAATTCCTCAGGAATTTCTAGCTCTGAGTTAGTGTCCCTTTCTGGTCATTTTAACAGCCTAACTGTGTCAGTTTTCTTGCTGAAAGAACAATTATATTACTACTGACCTGGATAACAAGCATACAAATGCAACTAGTAGAAGTATTTTTAATTATATGAAGAATTGGTGTATACAGCAGTGCACACATAGGGAAGAGAACAGCAAATGTGCGATTTTATGAAATAAATGGCCAGCAGCCATGGATATCCAGTTAAGTAGCATGTAGCTGCTACATGTATTATCAAATTTAGAGTTAAAGTTTTATTGCTTATTTGTTCTTTTAAAATGAAGTCTATCAATTTATTTTTGATGAAAACAACGTTTCAGCAAACTTAAGGTAAAATGGTCTCCTGCCATTGAAAAAAAAAAGATGAACCTGAATGATGAATCAGAAAATGTCCAAACATTGCATACTGTTTAACAGCTGTTTAAGTGTAAGTTTTATCTCTTGGAATACACTTTCCCTGCCTCCTTTCCCTCATTCCCTCATGCATGCCCCCCCCCCCCCCCCCCCCCCCCCCCCCCCCCCATGCCATGAGCATGACTGCCAGCGCTGAATAGGTGCTCTGTTGCAGCTCCTAGTGCCAGCTTTAGTTATACGTATATATATGATTTATTTATTTTATTCTATCCAGATTTATGCTTTTTTTTTTTTTTTTACTGTGTGTAGCTGCCCGTGCCATGATCAACTTTACCAGTTTATTTAGTATTATGATTATTTGTTAATTTGTGTGTATGCTTTTTTTAATAAAAGATTTCAGGCAGAATCTCATGTGTGAATATATAAATGTGTGTGTGTGTGTGTGTGTGTGTGTGTGTGTGTGTGTGATCACTTCCGGTGTTTTAGATCTTACCACATTCATGTGGCCAATACAACTTCATGAGACATAAAAAATGCACATTTTCATAATTAAATATTTGAATGTCTTAAAAGAAATTCAGTATCATACTTTTGATGATCTCAAGTTGTTTGATGTTAAAAGTTAGTTGTTAATATTAGCAAGCTTTCACCTTACGAAGTAAAAGGACAGAAACAAGTCGGTCTGACAGGCACCAAAGCACACCAGGTTACTCGACTGCTTTAATTCAAGTGTTACTATAGTATAATAATTTGCTACATGACCAGAACACAACCAGTCAATTTATTAGATGCATCTTGTTGTTCCCTATTGAGTTGAGAGTTATAAGAAAAAATACATAAATGCATGAAAGTGGCTCTCTGAATTAAACTGCCGTTTTCAGTTTTGTACCATAGTTTTTGGTACAGGAGCCATTTTGGCCCTCATTTTAAAATCCTACAGAAAACACACACACACACACACACACACACACACACACACACACACACACACACACACACACACATGCGCGTACACAGACACACATAGTGTGTTCTGTGGACAGATAGGTTATTTTCTTTAGTGTGCTATTTTCATGGTATGATTAGCAAAGTATCGGACAGCAAGACATACAAGGGCCAAGGATAGAGGGAAGACAGGTTTGAATTTTGAGATAGTTGGTTTATCATCTGTCAGGTCATGTTAAGATGACCTCATAATTACTATAGTAGGTCATCATGATGATGATATATGATTAACTGAACAATTGAAATAGCACATTTCCCTCTACATTTTTTAATTGGAAGATAACATGTTGATGGAAAGAAACTCCAGGAATAATTCAGAAAGCTTCTTTCCAGCAAGAGATTATCTTCTGTTACAGTGTTATTGCCTGTGGTAAATATGGATATATGCAGAGCCTGTAAAGATTGTTAGATATTATGTCAAAGTGTATTGACCGCAGAAGACTTATTTTATAATTTTGAAATAATGATAATGGTTGTGTGAAGTCAGTCTTGACCTGAAAAAATGTGATTGGCTTGGAGTTGGACTCGTTGGAGCAATCATGTCTAAATTGTTTCTGTGTGTGTGTGTGTGTGTGTGTGTAAGAGGGCCAGGGAGGCTGATGGTGGAGGGTATAGGGAAGGGGGGGTGAGGATGTGAGAAGAGGTAAGCATCAATTACACTTTTTACAGGGGTGTGACAGATACCGGATTATGCTGGTATTTTAGTTAGACAAGTGCCTGTGTCATTAGTCTGAAGACCTGTGTCCAGAAACAAAATTTTTTTTTTAGCATTAATTTGTTCAGATCATGTAATTGGTAATCATGCTGCTTGCTTGCCTGCTCATTACTTGCATTCTTTTGTAATAAAATTTTACAAAATGAGCGAACCAAAACGCCTTTACCAACAGAAAGGCACAAGCTTAAACTTTTAGGTTCTGTCTGTCTGTTGATAAAGGATTTAGCTTCACTTGTTTCAAGTGCAAATTGTCTAGGAACAAGTGAGAGAGTTACAACTAACATGTAATGGTTCTTTACAAGTGTGTTGTAGATAGATCTATGTGCTGAAAATATTGCATGGCTTCCAAACCTCCCAAACTTTTCTAGAATTTCCCAAATTTAGAAACTAAGAAAGTATTCAGGAATTCCGTGATTAAATCCAGAATATCAAAATGCTGTTTAAAAATGTGGGACTAAGGGAGATTTTTTTTTTTAAAAGGGATGAAAAAGCATTGCAGAATAAAGCCTAAATGATGTTATATGGATGTTGTCAGTTGTGTATATATATGGAATTTGGTATTTTCTTTTAAAACAACATACCAACATCTGTCATGTCAACTGAAATGCTAGATGATTAGAATGTTTTCAATAGTTTCATTGTGACCAAACTGCCCTGTTTTCACTCCACTCGTGTCCTTTATTTCCTGGTGCCTGAATTTACTATTTAGAGTATATTGGACTCCAGAAGCTTGGCAGGAATACTATGATGCAGTTGTTTATTGTATTAAAAATGTGATCAGTACAAGAAGTTAGTATGATCAGAACATTTAAAGGGCACTTTTATGAGAATATGTAAAAAGTGTCTCAGTATTTTTCAAATCTTTTCTCAACCATAGCAGAAATATGTAAGGTAATTTTTTTGTTATGAACTCTTTCGAGAATTCTAGCTACAAAGAAACATAAGCAGTTAGCGCTGATCTTTTCTCTCATTTTCTGTTTTCTTTTTTTCCCCCATTGAATTGGTTTTATAGATTGTCATCACAGTGATACATCTGATTGAACTAACACTAATAACAGTTTTTAAACTTTCGAAACATCCTGTGATATTCATGTAATTTTGTTAGAGTTATTTCAATGCCAGCATGACTTAAAACACATTTACTCACTATAAAATGATGTCACATGTATACTCACAATGTTATCTTTCAAAAGATCCACCAAGATTACACAGTGTTACAGCATATACTTACCACTTTAATGCATGATATGAGAAATTTGAAAATAAGGGATGGGGGTGGGTGGGTAGGTGGGGCATTTAATGCCAGGAGAATGATCTTCATCAAGGTACATACAATGCAGACGGTATATTGCTTTTGAACTTTTTCTGTGTGTATGTATTGTATCCAGCTTTGTTTAGGTCTTTGCCATGTGTATTTTTAAAATGTTAACGCCTCTTGTTAGACTGGGTGTGTCCCATTCTCAGGTCAGAACTCAGGACAACACTTGCGCAACAGGTGCCTCAGATTTCAGGCCAACCTTTTGTCCTCTGGAAGAAGTAGAATTTATATTTATAGACCTTTATTTTTGTTACTTGTAAGCAATGTGTTCATACACAGAACTTTAAGACAAGAATGGGTGTTACGTGCCTGTGTGTGTGTTTGTCTTTGATGATATTGATCAGGATGCTGTATAAATTGAAGAAACCTAAATTGAAAGAAATTTGACAGGATTTATACTTATAGGCCTCAGGTTAAATCAGAATTTGAAAGCTTGGCATTTCCCAATTTTTACTCTCTTATAAATATTACCTCTGAAATAGGATTTACCATCAGATCTTTCACTATTTATAGAAAAGACATAGTATTAGTAACACTAAACATAATTAGTGTATAGTTAATATTATCTGGTTGAAATTTGATTCTGTTGAGTATCTTATCTTATAGAAACTGGTCTATAGATTTCATTTAATTTTTATATAATGTATCAATATGTATGTGTGTATATGTATGTATGTATTATTGTATACATGTATACATGTATGTATTGATGTATTTATTGATGTATGTAGTTATTTATTTATTTTCTGAAACAGAATCAATTTGGACAATATGACAGTCCTGATATATGGCCCCAAGGCTATGGTCAGCTGGTTGGTCTCTAAACAACTAAAACAGAAAGTGAAATTAGTATAACACTAACAAACAGTACATGAACTCCATTGCTTAAGATCATTACTGACTTGATTATGGAAAGTGTTTTCTGGAGATTTGTGAAATGATCATACTACAACAGTCTGCACTGTACAGAAAAATATTTCTATAAATGAATTTAAAAAATGTTTTCATTTTATTAAAAAACTGTAGTTTTAATTCGTGTGTTCATGTCTTTAAACTTGGGATTCATTCTGATCTTGATGTGTCAGCTAATCAAGAATACCTTTCGTGGGTTTCAGAGAAGTTGTAACTTGTTTTGGGATTTCCATCAGGAAAAAAAATTGAATGGGATGAAAATTTTTTTTGCAAGCAGTGGTCAGCCTTCGACCTCCTAATACACAAAATTGTTCTACACACGCACGCACGCATGCACGCATGTAGCACGCACAGACGCACATATATTATGTATACATATTTTTCTTTTTTTTTTATTATAACTTGTAGCTGCGATGTGACACTTAGCACTGGCTGCAGGCTGGGAGGTTGTAGGTTTCAGTCTCATCAGATTCAAGATTTGTGGAATTTTCCAGCCTTGGCTACGTTCCCGAAGTTGCTGAGTTTATTGGCTCATATTATCAGTCACTCAGTTGAGTTCATCCGTGTAGAGGAGGTGTCTTTCGGAATGTTATGGAAAAAAAAAAAACTAATGCTATGGTGTGTGTTTGTGCCTTTTTTGATCTGCACAACTTGAGAATATGGGCAGGGTTTAAATCCTGTTGTGTGGTCTCAGACCACAGTTAACTCCTTAACACCATATTCATCATCCTTATCATCAGTTATAGATCATCATCAAAAAGATCTTAAATTTGGTTACCCTTCATGCCTATCTCCTCTGTTGCCTGTCTTCTCCATATTCATGCATGAAATAAGTTCAGTGTCAGAGCTCTTCAGTGTCAGCAGATTCCTTGTCACAATGTCAAGAGGGGGCTTAGTGGTTTGTATCCAGCATATAATGGGTCAGAGGAGGCACCACTGAACACAGGGGAAGAATAGCTCAGTTGCAGAGTGCTGGACTTGTGATCTTACAGTCATGGGCTTGGATCTGCCCAGGCCATTTTTTGATCTGGGGGATTTTTTCGCTTGCACTTAAAACTAGTTCTGACTCCATGACCTGAACAATCTTCAAATGAGATTATCTGTGGAGTTTTTACATTTGAATACACGCGTAACATCTTGTACACACATGAAATCCTAATCACCACCGTCTGAAAATAAAGCCAGTTTGGCTGTCAGCATGAATAACATACACATATCATCCATCCTCCATGGAAATGTTGAAAGAATGATTGAAAAACTAGTTGACTGATTTTTTTGACTGGATGACTCAGGAATGAATAATAATTACTAAATTAGAGCCTGCTGTACCCAGGTGGGCAGCCTACTGTGTAAGCGAGAGCAAGGATTGTAAAGCACTGAAAGTTTGGTCCATTAAACACGGTAATAACATTAACAAAATGACCTGTCTGCTGTATAATCTTTTCTGATGGATTATGATCTCATGATGACTTGATATTGATAGTTTTCTGTGGAACTCTGACAAAGTGAGTGTGAAACCAGTGGCTATGTGTAAGGAGACGAAAATGAGTGAAATGAGACTGGGAGTAATGGCATAGGTTGAGAGGTTATTCGAAAAGTTTACAGACAGCCAAGAGAACACTAAAGCAGTAAAGGACACATGAACACACACACTCACACACACACACACACGCGCATACACATGCACGCGTGCCCACACACGCATGCACATGCACGCATGCATGCACATGCCCACATGCATGCACAAAACAGAGTTTGTGGTGTCCATGGAATCTGTATTCTGTAACAATAATAGCAGAACTTTCTTCATTCTTAAGCTAATAACATTTTTCTCATGTATTTTAAACACACACACACACACACACACACACACACACACACACACACACACACACACACACACACAAACAGAGTTTGTGGTGTCCATGAAATCTGTATTCTGTAACAGTGTAAGAGTAGAACTTTTTTCATTCTGAAACTACTAACATTTCTATCATGTATATTTTTAATTTGTGCTCTTGGCCATTGTGCTTTCATACAACAAGGATTAATTCTCTGTATAAAACAGGAAGTCTTCTGAACATTACACAGGAAATGTTTTTAAAATGTCATTGATCGATAGACCGGAATTGTATGCAAGTGAGACAGAAAGAGGGAAGAAGAATGCATAGTACATGTTTGTGTGTGTGCACGTGTGCGTGAACATACATGTGTGTGTGTGTGTGTGTGTGTGTGTGTGTGTGTGTGAGAGAGAGAGAGAGAGAGAGAGAGAGAGAGAGAGAGAGAGAGAGGAGAGAGAGAGAGGGAGATTGAGTGAGAGACCACTGTCAGTATTTTGCAAAAGGACATGGTTTTGCCCAATCCTCTAAACATTAGACTACAGCCTGTTAAAGCAGTATATTTTTTATGGTTCTTAAGTAACACTGGAGGAGACTTAATACAGATGAAAGAAAAGATGCTTGTGTTGTTTCAGATGTGTGGAGCCTGGGGGTGATTCTGTACATGCTAGTGGTTGGAGAGGCGCCCTTCCAGGAGGCCCATGACAGTGAAACACTCACCATGATCATGGACTGCCGATACCACACCCCACCTCACATCTCTGAAAAATGCAAGGAGTGAGTCCCACTTCCAGATGTGTTCAGTTAAACAGGTGGCTTGATCAGTTGATGAAACTAATCACTGTCAGCTGTGTTCAAGCCTGTCTAACTGTCTAAAAACTTAATGTCTACAATGTCCTGAAATTAGATTAAGAATATGCAGGCATGAAAATCATTTGACCAAAGTCATAGTTCTGACAGGACTGGTCTTCTGCCACAAGCGGGATGATTGTGTAAAGCGAGAGAGAGAGAGAGAGAGAGAGAGAGAGAGAGAGAGAGAGAGAGAGAGAGAGAGAGAGAGAGAGAGAGAGGTAGTCACGATGAAAATGTGTAAATTCACAAAAAAAGAAGCACAGTCTTGATGAACATTCATAGATTCACCAGCTGTTGATCTGCCAAGAATAGTTCAATGCGCTTCCAGTTCATCCGCTCTGCTTTTAACCTTGTTGTTAGCTGTCTTGGTGCTGAGTTGACAGATGGACATGTTCGGCTTCAGCACAGATATTGATAACACCTGATGTTAGAACAGATAGAGCTGGGAAATGGTTTATAATTTAGTCGTATTATGAAATAGAACTAAGGGCAAAAGAAAATGGTTAGTGACAAGACATAAAAGCTGTAATGGCTGGGTCTTGCATACTCGGGCTACTGCTTTCTTCATGTTTTAAATTCTGATTGGTGCTGGTTAAAAAAAAAGAAAAAAATTGATGTTTGAAAGTCATTTTGTAAGACTGCTCTCAAAACACTACAAAAAAAGGAATTCATATTTTGCGTGAAACTGTTAATTATAAAAATCATTCTGATGTTTGAAAGTCATGTGTAAAACTGCTCCCAAAACACTACTTGACAAAAAGAAAAGGAATGAATTTTATGCATGAAACTGTTATTATAAAATCAGAGGAGAGCCCCTGGAGAACAGGGGTTGTCATTTGACACTCTTATCTCTCTCTCTCTCTCTCTCTCTCTCTCTCTCTCTCTCTCTCTCTCTCTCTGTGCGTGCGTGCGTGCGTGCGTGCGTGTGTGTGTGTGTGTGTGTGTGTGTGTGTGTGTGTGTGTGTGTGTGTGTGTGTGTGGACCTGCCAAATCTGTTTGAAATTTTGGTGTAGTTTTCTACTCTCTGCATCAGATTGCTATTCTCACAAAGAAATGCTATTCTGTAATGACTAAAATGGGTAGAGCAGTGGATGTGTTGATGGCTTGTATTTCTGTTAGGAAAAAAAAAAAAGATGAAGCAGATTCTCAAAGCCAGATCATTTCCATAGCATTGTGAAAGACATAAAACAAACTGCTATCATCCTTATGTACATAGACCATATTGATTGGTGTGTAATCATTTTTTTTTATTTCAGCATGCAGCGTGACCTTTGCGTTTATTTTTAAATCAGTCATGTTCTTCCCATAGCTGATATATATTTTAAAAATGATTTAATAGAATGTCTATGTGATTTTTTTTCATGGTAAATACAGACCTGTTTACGATTTTGTCACGTTTTGTTCACATGTTTAGCACATATATGATGAAGACAATGAAAAAAAAAGTGAAAAAAAAAAAAATCTAGACAAAGTTCTTGATTGGTTACCAGCCGCCGTGGCGAAGTGGTTAGCGTCGCGGACTCCTGGCTGGGAGGTCGTGGGTTCGAATCCCATCAGAGTCATGTGGGTTTTTCTGCCCCGACCGGCTCCTACCCAGAGTTGAGTTTGCTGCGGACTCAGTTGGGAAGACTGGGACCACACAGTCGAGTTTCATCCACTTAATGGATGCGTTTCTGAGAGTGTTGCTCAAATTTCCTGACCAACACTGCAGGTGCCTGTATCTCTCGGGCCTGGTTGACACCGGGATATATTATGAAAGGAAGCGTAGAGTACAGCCCTGTCATGTAGTCTCAGACCGAAATGGAAATCCGTAGCATCATCTTCATCATCCTCATTCTCATCGATCAGCATTAAAAAAAAAAAAAAAAAAAAAAAAATTCTTCTGTGGCCCTTCATGCCCTGCTCTCATGGTGACCTCAGTTCGATGTCTTCTCCACGTCTGTGGCCTTGGTTTGGTTCCGTCGGGGTCACCGGTATCGGCGGCGAGTCCATGGGGGCTGTCGTTGGACGGACGTGGTGGCGCCCTCCGGAGGGAGAGCTCACTCACGCCGGCTCCGCGACTAAGCAATTATTGTCGTCAGTAGGGGGCTTAGTAGGTGGCGTCCTGCGTTTGTTAGATCAGAACAGGCGCCACTGAACACCACCGAAGTGACTCGGCAGCAGTGCAGTGTCTCCTCCGGTGGGTTGCCTCTTGACGACTTGACATTGACTGTTCCCTGTGGATTGCCGGTGCCGGGGCTGCGGCGGGACCAGCCGGGCTGTGGCTGTGGACAGGGTGTCGGAATGAGCGGCGTGGGTGCACACTGCCTCTGAGGTGGCGCAGAAGCTGGGACAGCAAAAAAAAAAAAAAAAAAAAAAAAAAAAAAAAAAAAAAAAAAAAAAAAAAAGTTCTTGATTGGTGATAGCACTTTTGGAGAGAAGCCATTGTGTTTGTGTGCTATGTTAAAAGAACAGCAACCCTCGCCAACTCTGGTGTATGTGTCTTTGATGATGACATGCCGATATATTGGAATAATAGTGGGGAGTACAAGCCTTGATATATATATATATATATATATATATATATATATATATATATATATATATATATAGAATACATCTCTGTGTGTATGTGTGTGTAAACTCTAGCGAGAGAGCCTGAAATTGTGCCAGTGTAAACTGATGAAACAGATTTGAAAATGCTGTATACTGGGAGAATGGTAGGCACTGGAAGATCAGGCATCTCTGTACCCTCTGCCATGTAATGATAGATGAAAATGACTCCCACCTCCTCCCTTCTTTTACGAAAAGTTGGAGGATGTGTACATACACTTTGTGGAAGATAACATCCATCATTGTTGAAAATATACCAGTAATAGTTAAAAGGTAAAGAGGTATGTAAATGTTGGTGGTGCTCCTCAGGTACAGTTTTGCTTCTGTAAGAGAGTGAAAATGTACTCAGGGTGTGGTGTGTGTGTGTGTGTGTGTGTGTGTGTGTGTGTGTGTGTGTGCTGGTGAGTTTGCACACAACATATGGTTGATGAATAGAATGTAATACAACAGGGTAAATGTATACTGTGGTATATTCAGTCTGTTGTCAAAATCATGTGGCAAGTTCCGAGTGACTCTGGCTAAACGCTTACTGCTTTGGATTCAGTCTATTGTCAGAATCATGTGGCAAGTTCCTGGTAATGTCATTTTAGAACTTACAAATTGAAAAAAGTCTATGACTGCCTATTAACCTGCTAAGGGGGCATTTGTGGCCCTCCGGGACCCCATGGCTATAGTAAGACCTAAGAACTTTCCTGCACTTTCATGCCTGAGTATGGAATAAGTTGCAAAGAGTTTTAAGTTCTGATCATTTGTTCTCTCTTACACAGATATGTATGAGAAACTGCAAACCTAGACGCAGTGAACAAAATTGATAGTCTTCGCACAGTCGTGTCATTCTTGATGGTATTTATCAGTCAGATGGCATGTACAAAGTGTACACCTCTTTGTGTTCAGATCTTTTTTCACCTTATAGCATTCATGATCTATATCATTTTGTGTCATGATTGGATACTGTTCATCAGGCTCATATTAGAAGAGGAGTGGCATTTTTGTTCTTACAAAGGCAACTTTATATATAAAAATATATATTGAGAGTGGAGGTGATGTAAAAATGAAAGCATATAAATAAACAAACAAAAAAAAACAAAGAATAGAATTGTTGAAGAAAAACACAGCCAGCACTTACACCATTTGTGTGTGTGTGCGTGTGTGCGTGTTTTGACAGTCTGATCAGCAAAATGCTTCAGCGAGAACCCATCAACAGAGCGTCTTTGCCTCATATCTTGGCTCATCCATGGTTGAATGATGGAGACCTAACCCCTGTGGCTTCCTACATGCCCCTCATTACCAAGGAAATGATCTCTGAGGAAGACCAGAGCTATGTCATCCAGAAGATGGTTGAGGGCAAGATTGCTTCTCGAGAGGAAATCCTGATGTAAGTGTGAGAAAGGTCTTCTGCATGGAAAAGGCCCATGACCTCCCATGTGAAGTGCGAAGGAAAGTTTGGCTGAAAGTGCTCTTGTGATGTTGCATGTGAGTGCTACTTGTAAATTTGCAATGCTAGACTAATAATGTCAGGTGCTACACTTTGTGCCTTTGAGGCCTTAGCAGCTTTCATTCTGAACACAGATATCGTAAGCTGCTTTATGTTGAAACTGTGACAAATCTTATACATTTTTTTAATAAAAACTTGGTGGGAAAGTGGTGTGAAAAAATGTATGGAGAAGCAAAAGTAAGGTTTAGTCTGCAGCTACGATCTTACAACAGAACTTTCTCATGATATATGACAGTTGACTGGAAAAGGACTGTATATTCTGACATGTGAATCAGGTAAACATGAATCGAATGGAGATGGAGGGTGACAAAGAGAGTGAATCTTATCCAAAAGGCTAAGCAGTCAGGAATTCTGTGACCTTTAGTTTGACTATTTTGTTGTTGTTGTTTAGTTCAAGAAAACATATCTTTGGGGGATTTGCCCAGTTGTCTTTGGATGAAAGCAAAAAAAAAAGTGGTTAACAAACTATGTTCTGTTGAGAATTTGCTGAATTAGAATCCATAATGATTATGGACGGTGTTAGCTTCAGTGCGCAGTTGCTTGCATATTATTGTCCAGTACTCATATAGTGAAGGGTTGCTCCATTTTTTGATAAAGACAAAAGACAGCGTTACATCTGATGTTCTACGAAACATGCTTTGGACATAAGTATCCTGTTTTGATTGTCATATTTTCATCACTGGATCCTATAAAGTGGAGGTGAGTTCATGTTTTGTCACATGCAATGTATTAGATTACAACAGTGTAATCTAACATTGTTTTCTTTTTTTTTTAAAGAGACACTCAAAGGTATGAAAAAAAGCCCAACAGAATTGTGATACTTCCTTGCTGTTTGTCCCTTAGATCAATAGAAAAGAACTCCTACAACCACGTAACAGCCACCTTCTATTTGCTGATTGAGCGACGACTGCGGAAACATCAACAGCATGAGTATCACCTGTTGCAACAGCAGCCCTCCAGCGGGACTCTGCGGAAACAGTCGGCCCCATCCCCATCAAGGGCTGCGAAACCTCACCTGGAACCTCTGATGTTATCGCCTCGGTATGGTTGTTGCTTTCCTCTGGTTTTTTGTGATTTCATAATCTAGATTTATTTGCACACATATTGAATTGTTATTTCTAGGTTCATTTGTTGGTTTAGTCAGGTTATTGTTGTTGTATAGTCTTATTCGTTTAAGAGTCCTGAGTAGTTGTACAGGCTGTGATAAAACTCACATTGAATCCTTGGTTCTTTTGTATACGTTGTTGAATTTTGTGTTGTTGTCCTTTTTTTTCATTAGTTGCTCTCAACTTGTTCGTGTGTTTTATATTGCATCCTTGGTTCATTTGTCATTTTGTGTGTATTGTTGTTGAATTACTTTAATTTTCTTTCATTTTTTTTTTTTTTTTTTTAGTAGCTTTTGTGTGAGTATTGTGATTGCATAGTTTCCTTTGTTCCTTTGTATAGATTAAAAAAAATTGTTTTGTATAGATAAAAAAAAAAATGTTTTGTCTTGCATGAATTATTCTTTTTTTCTTCTCTCTTGGTTTTGTTCAAAGTGTGTGTCTTGGTCTCTGTATTGTCAGCTTTGTGTTCATGTTGAATCTTTTCTGATAGTTTTATGAGTGTCTTCAACAGTTTGAGTCCTTTTCATTTTGTCAAGGCTTTTTTTTTCTTTTTTTTTGTTTTATAATTGCTGCATATTTGTCTTTTATCTGACTTTTTATACATCATAACTATTGATGATATTGATCTAAACATCGTTTGTGTGTGTGTGTGTGTGCGTGTGTGTGTGTGTGTGTGTGTGTGTGTGTGTGTGTGTGTGTGTGTGTGTGTGTGTGTGAATTCATTTGAATATTACATTTCAGTCTGTCGATAAGTTGTATATTTGAACATACTGTATCATTCACTTTTTTTTTTTTTTCATTTTGAAATTAGGCAGGTAGTTTAACTGTGAAATACAGCTTCTTGTGCAGCTGGTTTCAAGGCCTATTGCTTTCCATGCAGTCACCAAGAGTGCTTGTTGACAACCAAAAAGTTTGGAAGCTGGAATTCTAGCTGCTTTGTCACAGGTCCGGCACCAGTCTGCCAGAAAAAAAAAAAATGCACTGCTTGAAAATTTTTTGTGGTTTCAGTAATCATGCTTTTCCAGATGCCAACAAACGTGTGTGGCGCACAGCATCATTTCAATCTCTACTATGAGAACATTTGTATTTTTGTTTCATATTATGTTAATCTTTGATCTTGTGAAGTTTATTCAGTGTTTGTGTGAGTGTGTGTGTGTGTGTGTGTGTGTGTGTGTGTGTGTGTGTGTGTGTGTGTTAAGGTTGATTCTTTATGTGTACTTGGGATGTGATATCTTGTAGTTTTGAAATTTTTAAGTTTTATTGTTTTCCCTGTTGTGAGTTTTCAGTTTCATGTCTATGAAGTGTACATGTTGGCAGTGAGGCATGTAGAATGTCTTTCTCTTTTCATCGTTTTCTGTATGGACCTGTTTGTTCAGCACATGGTCTTGACTGTCTGATTTATCATCAGTGAAACTGTGCTTTGTTGCGGGTATCTTATTTTTGTCTGTTGCATATATGTTATAACATTTTTTGTTTTAGTTCACAACCATCTGCAGTCATTAGTATATTTTGACAATCAGCGTGTGCTGTAACTACTCTTTTCTTGCAAGTTGTGTGTCCAACTTTTCCCTTACGCCAGGTATTTTTTTGCTTTATTGTGAAAACACAGTGTAATCGTGTTGAGAAATGTGTTTAAACAAAAAAAAATCTAACAAAAAATGAATTGTAGATGTCTTCATTTTCGCATCCCTGTTTTCTGTGGGAAAAGTTGCATAGAGAAAAGATGTTCATTTTTTTCGCATCCCTGTTTTCTGTGTGGGAAAAGTTGCATAGAAAAGAGTTGATAACAAGGATAGGTTTCATGGTTGTCCTTATACATTTCCGTAGAGCAACACAGCCGCCCTGCATGAGGGTGCGATGGAATGGGTTGTCCACCTCCTCTTCTCAACCTTTGATAACAGGCAGCAGTGAGGATGAGCTCAGGTCAGGCCTAGGGGAGAATGTGCAGCACGGTGTCTTGGTGGGGCACTGTACAGATTAACCCTCCATGTAATCCTCCTTGCTAGGGGCTGAGGAATGCTGCCACATGGCTGGAACTTGTGTGTGTGTGTGTGTGTGTGTGTGTGTGTGTGTGTGTGTGTGTGTGTGTGTGTGTGTGTGTGTGTGTGTGTTCATGTATGTGTGTGTGTTCATGTGTGTGTTTGTGGTGTGTATGTGTGTGTGTGTGTGTGCATGTGTGTGTGTGTGTGTGTGTGTGTCATGTGTGTGTGTGTGTGTGTGTGTGTGTGTTCGTGTGTGTGTGTGTGTGTGTGTGTGTGTGTGGATATGTATATACAAGTTAATGTCAGAATCAGTGTCCTAACACATTTGCTTTTTATGTTGTCGTAGTGTAGATGTAATGAGAAAACATTGAGATAGTGTCACAGGTGTTTTTTTTTTTTTTTTTGCTAAAGTTCATGTGGCCAGTTCAGAGATTGTATTTTAGTATTTTTACAGCAGATAGTTCTACAGGGATGGGCGCCTGGTGTGAACATAGAAGGGAAGAAGAAAAAACAAGAAAATCCAAACAGAAAGAAGAAAAACATCGAAGTAAAAAGTTAAATGTAGGGCAGTTGGTGAACCCAAAGCTTTGATGTTGTGCCATATGACATACCCCTTCATTTTCAGGTATAATATCTTCAGTTAGCTATTTTCCCAGTCACCGCTGCTCAGATAGAGGCTTTTGAAGACAAATAGTGTGGAATCTTTAAGCAGTGCCATACTTTGACTTTTATGTAAGTGGTGCAGTGTAAGAAGACCCATCTTTTAAGAAAATTGGGATGGTCATGGGTGACCTTACTGCATGATGTAGAAGTCTCAACTTCTTAGTACTTACTTATGATGGTCTTTTTTGTGGTGGTTTGGTCATGTACACAGATGTATACCATTGCTGGTGTAATGATTGTCTGTCTGCAGCAGATTTACTAATTGTAACAAGAAAAATGTGAGATAGAGGAAAGAAAGAAAAGGGGTTCTAAAAGGAAGTATGGAAAACTAAAAAGTCCTAACACTGGTAACATTAAGCAGCAGGGATACAGAGGAGGGAAAATGTTTGAAAGAAAAAAAAAGGATGAGAAAAGTATACAGTAGTCAGGAAATGGAGTTAGGATGGATAGGGTGTGTGTGTGTGGGGGGAGGTTGGGAGAGGGAAGAAGAGGGGGGTGGAATAGAAGTATGTGACATAGCGAACAGTGGCGGAGGACGGAGAATTAGAAAGAATAAAAAGAATCTGAAAGACTGTGTGCATTAATCTTTGATACTTGAGATCGGCTACTCAAATTACTAGGTATACACAAATATGAATAATTTGATGTAAAGGACAGACTTAATAGGTGTGGGTGATTTTGATGTAAAGGACAGACTTAATAGGTATGAGTGATTTTGATGGACAGAAAGCTGTTATCTGTCTGTAGATTTCTGTCCTCAGCGGCTGCCGCTGTTGCACATTTATACATGTATGCTGTTGTGTGGTGTGTCGCATTGATTGACAGTATCAGCATTGTGTGTCAATAGTTATTTTGTAATGTCTGTATTGGTGGTGCCATTTAAAATCTGAGCATCATTGTCAATTGTTTGTTATTGATGATGTTGCTAAATTGTTATTTTGTACATTTTCCTGTTATATTTATACATTTGTCTGATCGGTCTGCATTTCAAGGTCATTGAAATGACTGCTTGTCATATCCATACAGTGTTCTTTTTTTGACTGTTGTACAGCATGCTGTGTGATTGATTGATTAACTTACCTGTTGATGCCTGAAGACTGCATCACGCTTGGTGTATGATGGATGTGTGTACATCAACTTGTATGTTAGATCAGTGTGAATCAAGCGAATATAAGTTATGTACTCCTGTTGGCGGCCATCTGATTCAGTCAAAGTTGTATGTTTGTTTTTTTTTTAAGTTCTTTTTTTTTAAGTTCCGTTTAGATCATTCAGGGAAATGTATGATGACATAACAGATGAACACATAGCAAGGTACTTACTTCTTTACAGACATAAATAAGAGAAGACAAAATGTACATGTTTATGGATGTGCTATTAGAGGAGCAGTGCTGTGTGTGCCAGCAGTGTTGATAATTTGGAGGTGCGCAAGAAGTCAGTATAGTGTGCTGTAATGTGAATGTGTGATAGTGTATTTTAAGTGTGTCTTTAAACAGACATACAAGTAAAAATGATTTTTAAGATGTTGAAGTCATACACAACTTGTAAGTGAGTCATTGTGAAGCCATTTGGAAGAAAACACATAGCAGGATAGTATATGTGAAAAATAATGACATTGCATAAATGTAATAAGCGTTTCATGTCATGCCAACTGTTAACATTGCCTACTTGACAACCCAGTAAATGTCTTGTCATCCGTGACATCCATTGAAAGAGCATGGGGAAACTGGGACAGAAAATTCATTTAAAGCACTTTGTGTCATTTGTCTACTGGGTAATCATTTGTTGCCATTGTGGCAACCATGTAACAATTCTGTAATGTCCTGTCATCAATTGACCTTGTGACATACAGGTAACAAGCCTATAATGTCCTGTCATCAATTGACCTTGTGACATACAAGTAACAATTCTGTAATGTCCTGTCATCAGTTGATGTGACACACAAGTAACAAGCCTGTAATGTCCTGTCATCAGTTGATGTTGTGACATCCATGTAACAGTCCTGTAATCTGTTGTCAGTTGATATTGTGACATTCATGTAACAAACCTGTAGTGTTCAGTCATCTGTTGACGTTGTGACATCCATGTAACAAGGCTGTAATGTCCTGTCATCAGTTAATAGTGTGACACCCATACAATGAGCTTTTAATTTCCCATCATCTGTTGACATTGTGACATCCATGTAACAAAGCTGTAATGTCCTGTCATCAGTTAATAGCGTGACACCCATACAATGAGCTTTTAATTTCCCATCATCTGTTGACATTGTGACATCCATGTAACAAGGCTGTAATGTCCTGTCATCAGTTAATAACGTGACACCCATACACAATGAGCTTTTAATTTCCCATCATCTGTTGACATCGTGACATCCATGTAACAAGGTTTTAATGTCATCAGTTGATGTTAGGACATCTGTATAACATTCCTGGTATGTCATTTCATCTGTTGACATTTCTGGCATCCATGTGCGACAAACCTGTAATGTCATTTCATATGTTGACATTGTAACATCTTTGTAACAAACCTATAAAGTCATCAGTTGACATTGTGACTGCTGTAATGTCATCAGTTGACATTGTGCTGTCCATGTAACAGGCAGATAATTTCCTGACATCAGCTGACATTGTAACGTTCATGTAATAAGTCTGTAATGCCATGTCATCTGTTGATGTTGCAATATCTTTATGACAAGCCTGCAATGTCTGTCATCTGTTGACATTTTGACATCCATGTAACAAGCCTTTATTGTCATCAGTTAACATTGTGACATACATGTAAGAAGCCTGTATTGTCATCAGTTAACATTGTGACATACATGCAACAAGCCTTATTGTCATCAGTTAACATTGTGACATACATGTAAGAAGCCTGTATTGTCATCAGTTAACATTGTGACATACATGCAACAAGCCTGTATTGTCATCAGTTAACATTGTGACATACATGTAAAGAAGCCTTTATTGTCATCAGTTAACATTGTGACATACATGTAAGAAGCCTGTATTGTCATCAGTTAACATTGTGACATACATGTAAGAAGCCTGTATTGTCATCAGTTAACATTGTGACATACATGTAAGAAGCCTGTATTGTCATCAGTAACATTGCAACAACATACGTGTAACAAGCTTTATTGCCATCAGTCGACATTGCGACATACGTGTAAGAAGCCTTAAGAAGCCTTTATCGTCGTCAGTCAGCATTGCAACATACATTTAATAAGCCTTTATCATCAACAGTCAACATTGCGACATACATGTAGCAAGCCTTTAGTGACATGACATCAGTTAACATTGTGGCATGTCCACATTAAACCTTGGATTGATGTAAGTTGTCCTTATCAAATCCTTATAAAACTGACCAATATCTTTCATCATAGGTTTGAATTTGTTCATTTGTTCGTAGTTCTGGTGGTAATATGATGTCAGCCCTGGTATGGATGGTAATATGCTCACAACCTTCACGTGGGTGGTAATATGCTCACAGCCCAGATATGGGTGGTGTTATGCTCACAACCTTGATATGGGTGATTTTTTGTTTTCAGTCCTGATATGGGTTATGCTATGGGTAGTAATATGCTTCAGCTTTGATATGAGTTGTGACACGCTGTCAGCCCTGATATGGGTGGTAAAAGCTCTCAGTTGTGATTAGTAATATACTCCTGATGCGGATGGTAATATGCTCTCAGGCCTGATACAGGTGATTTTACGCTCTCATGTCTGAAATAGGTGAATTTATGTGTAAGCCTTGATATGGGCAGTAATATGCTCTCTCAGCCCTGAAATGAATGGTCAGCCCTGATGTGGGAGTTAATATGCCCTCAGCCATAATATAGGTGGTAATATGCTCTCAGCCCTAATATGGGTGGTAATAAGCTTTCTGCCCTGATTATGTGGCAGTATGCTCTTAGCCCTGATGTGGGTGATCTTATGATCTCCAACCCGATAGAGGTGATAATATACCTTCCGCCCTGAAATGGGTAGTAATGTGCTGTCAGCCCTGATATAAGTGGTAACTGGCTCTCAGCCCTGATATAGATGATAACTGACTGTTAGCCCTGATATAGGTGGAAAACTCGCTGTCAGCCCTGGTATGGGTGATGTTATGCTCTCAGCACTGATATGGGTGATGTTATGCTCTCAGCTCTGGTATGGGTGATGTTATGCTCTCGGCCCTGATATGGGTGACGTTATGCTCTCAGCCCTGATATGGGTGACGTTATGCTCTCAGCCCTGGTATGGGTGACGTTATGCGCAGCCCTGGTATGGGTGACGTTATGCTCTCAACCCTGGTATGGGTGACGTTATGCTCTCAGCCCTGGTATGGGTGACGTTATGCTCTCAGCCCTGGTATGGGTGACGTTATGCTCTCAGCCCTGATATGGCTTCCATGGTGAGCTGGGCTCTAAAGATAGACATCATTGTTGGAGTGGCTTCATGATATCCACGTGTGAAAATGAATATTATGAAAGAGTCATGTCATATCCAGAGTGTCGGCATGGAACCAGTTTGCTGATGATTTCTTCTCTATTAGGACACCAATGTGGAACTTGCTGGCTTTGTCTCATGGTCATGTTTGCAGTTTCCCCTTTAGTCATAGCTGGTTTGTTTTAGGTGAAAATAAAGTCTCTATTTTTTTCCTTGACTACTTGAAGCAGCTTTGTGAACTGAGCAGTGTACAAAACAAGTGTTAGAATTTGTTTATCTGTTTGTGCGTGTTTGTAATCATGACGTACATACTCGCCATCTATTCTTTATTTTTGTGTGAGTTTTCCAAATGTTGTAGGTGTTTTTGTGAGTTGATTACATACAAAAGGAAAACAATGATGGATTGGCTTTGGTATTTCAGATAACTGGCTGCTTGGTGCAGGGTATTACTTTGTTTCAGGATCTAAGCATCTAGATGCTTTTCTTTTTGATTGCTCCTAGAACACAAACACATGGTAGTTGGAATAATTTAATGAATATTTGATGTGTAGAAGTTCATGACTTCTGATTTTTATAATTTGCTGTAAACATTTTATTATGGCTAGTTACTAAGCTTGGTATCTTTCTTCTGCACTACTGCTAGTTTACAATGAGTTCTTCGCTTTTAGTTTTTTTATCTGAAAGTCTTCATGCTTTCTTTTGTTATTTCATCTGCTTTTGTGTTTGTTTCTTGGTTTGAGTGCTGATGTAGTATGTTGAACTTATGCACTTTAGCAAACAGAGAGAGGTGAAGAAGACCAAAACTGTGCCCACCTCCAGCTCGTCTGTTTCAAGTGGGACCTTCCTCCCCTTCAATCCTGGTTTCACCGCCAGTGGAAGAAGAGTCCACTACCAGCCCTGGTCCCTGTTTTGTGAAGAGTTTAACCACCAGCATGACCCTGGACCGCCGAAAGAGCAGCAGAAAACAGCAGGCCCAGTCTTTGTCTGGCACTGTCAGTCCCCGTGTCCTGCAGAGGAAGATCTCCTCGCCAGGGGAGAAGACCAGTCAGAGGAAGTTGTCTGTCTCTGGTGATCACTCTCCTCGTCTAGTGAAGAAAAATGTGCAGATGTCCAGGTCAGACCCAGGGGCAGGATCGAGAAAAACCCCTTCAGCTCCTGTGTCCAAGATTGCCCTGCTGAGTTCCTTCTTCGAGCGCAAGGCCAAGGAAGCTGCGTCTGGAGACAAACCCCCCAAATTCCGAATGGCTTGGCTGACAGGACGTGGTCGTCGCCCCAATGCGTAAATGGATTTCTTTTGATTTCAGCCCCCTTCCTTCATCCCCTTGACTGCATTGGAATGCCATCTGGAATGCTGTAGATTGTGTGGGTTTAGTAAGCTGCTTGGTGGAATAGAGAGCCAGAGTCTGGAACTTACGGGCCGCAGGATTGCTTGTATTGGTTGTGTTTGTGCCCTGTCTACTGCTCTAGCTTTACCATGAGCTGTAGAAAGTTGACAGTGAAAAAAAAAAAAAAAAAGCATTTCATGCACCTTGCTTTCGTTTTTCTGAGAAGCTAAAGATCATGCCGGTTCTGAGATGTTTCCCATTTTCTTTGAATTGTTATTTCTTGCCTGCTTTTCTTTTCTTTTCTTTTTCCTTTTGTGGTTGGTTCTATCTTCATGTGTGTGAATACGGCATGCATATGCGTATAATACATTTGGAGAACAAGCCAGAGATTATACGATACGTTTAAGATTAGTGCATGACTGGATAGTATCAAGAATGGGATGGAATAGCTGTGTTATGATGGAGAATAAGAAACTAATACCTTCCATGTTGCATGATGACTGTAAACAGCTGATAGAGAGCAAGAGGAGGGGAGAGAGAGAGAGAATGATGTGGGTGGGTGGTTGGAAGGAGGAGGGGGGGGGGGGGGGGGGGGGGGGGGGGGGGTTTGGGTACATATTGTTTACTTCATTATCATGATGTGCATTTATCTGCATTTAATCTAAACTTTCATACGCGCTGCCAAAAAGGAGGTTGGAGTGGGGTGGGTGTTATGACACAGTTACATATCTTGGGTGATATTTCAAACCTTTTTTTTTTCTGTGGTTTTTGTTTTTTTTTTGGTGTATTTGCTTGTTTTCTGTTTTTATTCTGCTTGCTTTTCAAGTAATTGTTAGCATTTTGTTTTTTTTTTTGCTATTGTAGAAGTATTATTTAATTTTTGAAAATGGATTCTTATTTCATTTTAAAACAGTACTGCATGTGATTTAATGATGGTTGTGAAAGTAGTAACAAGAAGAATTGTCATGATAATAATCTCTGTGACAGATATTTGCATGCTGAAACATATTTCAGAATCAGTTCTGAGAGACGTGGACAAGCCAGATAAGACATTCGCATATGTAAATATCCTACCAGGTACTCATTAGCATACACACTGGACTTCATTGTCAGCCAAAACATACACATTCTGTTGTCTTAGAATTTCATGAACTGTGTTCTAGGTTGAAAAAAAAAAGATAAAAATAAAGGTTGTGATACTGTTCTTGCCAATGTTGTTATTGTTGATCAAGTTGTTGGAAGCTCCATTTACAAAAAAGAAAAAAGAAATATGTTTCCTCTTCCAGTCTCACTCTCCTACTGAAAATCCAGAGGCAGGCAAGAGAAATGAAATGCACAAGCAAGCTGTGCAGTCTTCCATAATTGTGCATACATATAAAGAGTTCCTTCCATCTCTGTCAAAAAAAAAAAAAAAAAAAGCCTACGTGTGCTGAGTACCTACCAACGGCACCTTTCTTTTACACTTTTTGCTTGTAAAGGGTAAATAATCCATTGTCGCTTCTGCATGATAAACCAGCTAAACATTGTGTTATTGAGCACTGGGATTTATTTCAACAGCATTCTTCTCTTCTTCATCATCTTCTCCTTTCATACTCTTGGGAGTCAGTAGGGCACCCCATTGAAGAACAGTTCACTGGTTCACCGTGCGACATTAGGCACAAACATTTTACTGGAATCTCTATGAAGACCAGAATGCAGCAAGATGTGCAAATCTTTTTAAGCATTCAGTATGTTTTTTTTGGAAATTTCGCGTTATTGTGATTTGTGATTAAATGGTTTTAGATAGGTTGTTTAAGTTTAGCGCATGGCATGTTTTCAGATTTCTGACCCTGGGGGGGTCAGTTTATGCACACTCCTGATCTGAACATATTTTCAGCTGGGCTTTGGTCTCTATGATTGGGTGGGCTATAAATGCACATTGAACAATAAAGACAGTGATGAGAAAATGTTGGACACCTGTGCATTGTAGTTAGTTGGTCTGAAAGATCCATTAAGCTCATGAATCTTCAAAGCATGAAAATAATTGGTGTGTCTTGAAAAGATGCTGTGTGTGTGTGTGTGTGTGTGTGTGTGTGTGTGTGTGTGTGTGTGTGTGTTGCTGAACAAGATCTGACAAGCTTGTTCATTCGCAAAGAATCTTAGAATTTATGTAAATTTTGGTCTGTTTATGTTATCAAATTTATCTATTCATTCATTTATTTTGTTGTTGTATGGCCAGAAGATGGGGCCAGGCAGAGAAGGGTTGAAAAACTTATATAAACCACTGCTCTGACCACAGTCCTTGCTCCCTTCCGTAAGATGATGACAATGCCAACATAAGGTGGCTCTGCTGTGGTAATATTCTTTGGAGAAAAGGAAACCCAGTGTTTGCATTCCTTTTATTTTAAATCAGAAATGGGACTTTCTGCTGTCAAACTGAAATTTGATTTAGACAGATAGCCTGAATATAAACGTAACCCTGCCATAAAAAAAAAAAAAAAATTAATTGAAACAAACCTTTGTGATAATCAAGAGGAGGAGGTGGCACACACATCATGTTTTAACAGCAGAGTGGCTTAATTTGCATATAAGATAGTAGTATGCTTCTTTTTTATGTGTTGGTATCACGTATGCTTTATATATAGCTTAATTTCTTTCAAAACCTCACATAGTTCAATAGATTTTTGCACAGAGATAGAGAAAATGAAGCAGACTGCAGTGCTGCTCAAAACAAGGCAGATTTCATACTCATGTTGACTGCCATCGGGGGAGTATTGTTTTTGCGCATTTTTGTGTCAGCTGTTGGCAACGTGTGAAAAAGAAAGACTTATTTATTGAAATTTAACTTACCTGTTTTTTGTACTGTAAATAAAATCCTTATTATTGTATATAGAATCAGTATTACTTTACGCTTGTTTTGTGTGTTTATTTTGTAGAAATAGAGTTTTTAGTTGCTTGAAATGAGTGGAGAGGAAGGAAGGAGAGAGAGAGCATGTTTTTGTTTCTAGATTGATATGATACCTGATGAAAGTTTGCCAGATGAGCGGAGAAAAAGATGTAAAAAAGATACAGAAGAGTTGAGAGAGATGAAGTTGCAGCTGCAATAGTAACAGTTTTAGTTATAAATCTTACTATTTTTGTGTTGATCTGATGACAGACAGTACACACACACACGCAACACACACACACACACACACACACACACACACACACACACACACACACACACACACACACACACAACACACACACACACACACACACACACACACACACACACACACACACACACACACACACACACACTCTCACACGCACACGCAATACATGCACACTCACACACACATGCACACCAGTATAATCAATAACAACACTTTTGTTCTTGACCTTAAAGTACTACATACTTGTTGATTTAAATTGTTGGTATAAATCTGCATAGGTGGCAGCAAGATGCTTATTATGCATGTGTTTCCTGATACGCATCCTGATTAAACAGAAAATGCATGCAACCTTTTTTTTCTTCTCCTTATTCATGTGATTGTCAAGAAAGAAGCATGTTTTGTATTGACTAGCATTTGAAAAAAAATGTTTTTTGATTTAAACTGATGTGTGGTATTATCTAGAAATGAATATGCGATGCATTGTGTTTGAATGAACTGTTGCATATTTCCTGAAGGTGGAAGTTGCATGTTTGAGTGGCTGAAAGTTGATAACAGCTTGATATTTTTTCTGTGCCCCATTGGTCTTTTGTAATTTTCATACACTCAGTTTACTTTGGTAAAAAACGCACTACTTCTTTGTTTAAAGCGTTCGTCAGCGTGTCTTGGAGACACTGGAGACTCCTATTTTCTCCACCAGCCACCTCAGTTGATTCTCAGAATCTGAGTCGTTTGCCTGAGTATGTCGAGTCAGCACCCACGCCGCCTTCAAGTCTGCCTATATATGTGTATGTTTGACTTCAGTGTTGTAATGGTGGCTCCATCTTTGGTTGGCTCTTCTCGTTTTCATGTAGCTCCTGCGCCAATCTTCAGTGTACTGCACATACCTGCTTAGTTGATGTTCGGAGGCAGAGTGAGGGTCTGTCATCTTTGTTCATACACACTGAGCTTTAGCACATACTGCACGGCCACATTGTGGTGGTGCTGGGTGGGGAAATAGATCTTAAACAACAGAATATTTTTTTTTTGTAACGCCGACCTCGTATTAGCATCAGCTGTTTAGAGAAACTGATCAAGTGTCTATGTGACTGGCTTATTCTTTCTATAGTTGCTTCTATAGTTGCTTTTTTTTTGACACGTGATGACTTTGCTTGCAGTGGGTGCCTCACTGCTTTGCAACATGTTTCAAGATTATCGCAGCATATGTCAGGTCAGCTTCGACAGGTCGCAGTTAAGATTTGCTTGCCGGCTTTGAGCTAGAAAATGTTGAATCTTGGGAATATCTTTACATAAATTGCGATACTTATTAGTAGATGTTTTGTAGCAGTCTTGAGAGAAAAAAGAGAGTACAAAAACCGGCTGTCCTTTGAGAATGTTCTGTGGCTGCAGTGCATGGGGAAGGGTATTGCAGGTTGTGTTGATAGTGTTAATGATTGATAGGTAGAAGGGTAAACACATACTGTAAAAACTGCTTCTCATCTTTTATGTCGGTGCTTGGAAGAAATCTGTCTCTGTATTATTCATGTCTGCATCAAAATTGCTTAACCACTCATTTTCACCCCTCCCCTCCTCCCTTCCCCTCCCATCTTTCCCTCTCCCCCCATTCCCCCAGCCTACTCCCCCCCCACGTTTCTCTGCGTCCCTTTCCTTTCACACCCTCCCACTCCCCCCAAGCACTCCATCCTCCACCCTGGAAAAAAAAGTTAAATAGATGCTGCTCTTATTTATCTATGCTCCATAGCAGCACCTTATTTATCTATGCTCCATATCTATCTTATTAGGTAGTAGTGTCTTCCAGAAGGCTTTGACTGATGACATGAAGTCCTGTCACTGTCTTGTTGAGGAAGAGGTGGAGATTTTCACCCGTTCCTCAAGTCAGCATTTGAGTCATTTGCATGGATCACACAGCGCGCTGAATCATATAGGTTCAGTAAAAATAATGCAGCATTCTTAGCTGTAAAAAGTAAATGGTTAAATGCCTTCGCTGGGATGTGTGTGACTGTTCTTTATCTAGATCCCTGATGATGGAGTGAATGAATGCCTTGCCGTCCATGGCTACTGAAGTCTTTATCCATTCTTTGCTGATTCACTGACGGCTTAATGGATTCTGTTTGGAGAAGAAAAAGCATTTCTGTGTATCTGGCTTGTTGCTTTATGTGGTACAGTCAGGACTTAATGTAAGTGTGTGTGTGTGTGTGTGTGTGTGTGTGTGTGTGTGTGTGTGTGTGTGTGCATGCATGCATGTGCAATTTTTTTCCCACTCTTTGTCTTCCTTACTTGATGATATTTATTTGTGTCTTATCACTTTATTTGTTCTCTTATTTTACTTTTCATTTGTAATGTTACATTGATGCATAAAACTATGTTGCACCCCCCCTCCTTCCCCAAGCATCCCCTTTTGCACTCTTGTTGATCACAACACATTTGTAATTGTATGCTGTTGAATTTTGTATAATGCAATGAGAGAATACATATATATATATATAAATATATATATATATATATATATATATATATATATATATATATATATGTTGTGTGTATGGCTTGGCTTTCCTACTTTTTCATCCCACCTTTTTACACCTCCCATCTTTCCTGTTTAATGCTCACATTGATAGGTCGATTGAAATGTCAGAATAAGTGGCAGATATGTTTGATGCTTCGTTCTTCAGAGTAGCCTCAGATTCGCTGCAGCATCATAGTCTTGTGTCAAGATCAATCACCTAAGTGGTAAGATGGCAACTGGACTTATTTGCATGTGTGTGCATGTTGGGGGCTTTGAGTAACAAGTATCGCTAGAATGTGGTATAACAGAGACTTTATTTGTTCATTTTTTGCTGTTACTATCCAGAGGATGATTAAAATCAGGTAAAGCATAGTTAGGTTTGTTATATGCAGAAGAACTAATAGTAAATGCACAGAATCAGGAGTGGCATGGTACACTTGGTCTGTGGATAAGGTCTGAAGCTGTTTTCTGGAAGCCATGCGAGACTTATAAAACGTGAGTGAATTAATTTATTTTTGGCAGCTTTTGTACAGTATTGAAGAACTGGGTTTTGCTGGTAACAATACCATATCTGTACTGTGCAGATAGTCATAAGTGTATTCAAGTATGCAGCTGTTGGCTTGATTTATGAACTGGAGCCATGGCAACATTGTTATTTACACACACATACACACCCATACACACTTGTAAACACACACGCACACACACGTGCACACTTGTACACACATACACACACACACACACACACACACACACACACACACACACACACACACACACACACACACTCATACACAGACATAGACACACACACACACACAATGGAGCACATGCCTGAATGATTTGGTGATTTTAGAGGTTTCAAAATGCTCTCTATGAGGGGTTTGGTAAGAAAGTGCTACTTAAGTGTTGTATCCACTTTTCTCCAGCTCAGGTTGCTTACATAATCAGCATTATCAATCATCCCTTTGAAGACAAACCAAGGACTTCGTCATTGATCATGCCTACAAACAAATGCATAGAGTCAACAGAGAAAGATAACTTCCTTTTGTGTGCATCTTTCTTTTTCCTTCTTATTATATACCAGAATGCCTGACCACCAGTGTGAATGAGAAGCAAGATAGCAAGCACCAACCTCAAGAGACCTAAACACTAAGGATTCCTGTTTTCATTTTTGCTGAAGTGTGTGCCTTTACATCTGCATTTGCATGTTTACTCTGACTGCCTGTCTGTGTGGATTCTTGAGCATCTGGTCTGCCTGCTGAGCATGGAAGCAACAGGCGCTTGATATCAAGGGGTTTGACATTTAAATGCATGGTTATTGAATCTGCAACATATGCACATCATCTAATGTTCAGCTCCTGCACATGGCTGTGGCTACTGTTCTGCTTTTATGTCAGCATGGTATGTGTTGGGGTAGAAAGAGGCACAGGTCACATGTCTGGTAAGGAAATGGCCTTGGTTCGAGCTTGCTTTGTTGTGAGCAGGATGAAGTACTGTTATAAGTGAGAAATGTGAATGTTTGATTTTTTGTTCAGTTAAGTCAGACTGAGCCTGGCATTGCAGTTCAGATCAAACAGGAATGTTTTCTTTTTTTTTTTTTTTTTTTTTTAAAGATATTTTTGTTTCCTCTATGGGTTCTGAGAATGAGAATAATTTGGGTAAGGATGTAATGTTCTTTTTCTCTTTGTTTCTGATTTTTTGTTGTTGTTGTTGTTGTTGTTGTTGTTATTCGTAAGTTATATATTTTTTAGTCATTATATGGGTATGAAGATCGAATGATTTGTACATTTCAGTGAACATTTCATGGGCTATAAGTTGGTGCGTGTGTGTTGGTGGGATTGTTAAGTTGTGTGCAAAGAAATGTGTTTATTTATTTAAGTTGTGTGCAAAGAAGGGTATTTACTTTTTCCTTTGCAATGTGTTTAAGAGTTTTTTTGTTAATTAAATCTCTTTCAGTTCTTTTAGTTAAATGCGAAACAAGCATGTTACCCTGTTTTTTTTTCTTTGAAACTGTTCTCTCTGCTGCATCATTTTCTGTATTCATACTTTCACTGTGTGATGAAGTAAGATTTAGTCAGGTCATCATCCACAAATTTCATTCTGACTCTCAAGATTTTAGGAGAAAAAAAAAAAGATCTTCTTTGTGCCCTTGAGTTAAGTTTAGGTGAGAAGGAGAAAGGGATGCTCAAAAGTGTGTGCTGCTGTTGTCTTCAGCGTTACATGGCCTGTCAGTGGTGTGATGTTTTGTGTAGGACACAAGGAGCAGGAGAGTCAAGCAGCAGCGTGGGGGGACATCGCATTACGTTCAGTCTGTGACCTCTCCCGGCGCTCAGACCTCGACCAAGAGCCAGGACCAGACGTTGCCGTCTCCAACTGAAAGCAACCTGCTGGCCCCGCCTGGGACGGTTGTAGTCCGCAAGTGCTCCCTGATACGAGAGGAATCTCTTGACGAGTATGACGATGAAGATGAGGATGACGTGGACATTGATGCAGCCACTATCAAACCGGTGAAGTCGTTGGAGTCATTGGATGATATAGGGTCGGGAGCGCATGTGACTCTTGTGCCTGCTTCCCCTCCAGCCACCTCCCCTTCTGTATCGGTGTGTACTGATAGCGTGAATCCGCGACGGCCTCTGAAGTCTGTTTGCAGCTCGCCCAGCTGCTTAATCAGATCCATGAGGAAAATGAATCGGAGGATGAGGATGATGTTGTGCCCCTGAAGCTGTCCACACCACGTCGTTTTGCTGGATCTACAAGCAGACACCGTGACAGAGGCTCCACTTCTCCAGAGATTCTCCGTAAATATGAACAGCGGAAGAAACGGAGGGGTGCGGGACAGAGGGGAACAAGTTGCAGTTCTTCTGATGCCAGCGATACCGATGACACAGAAAACCGATCACGCAAGGAGAAGTTACATCACAAGTTCATCCACAGGAGAGACTCCAGTGACCACTCCAGTGATACAGATGGTCCCGGGGGCAATCTTGGAGGCAATGGACGATTGGGGACAGGCAGTGGAAGCAAGGGCACGTCGGGAGGATCTCACACTCGAGGTGGAAACAGTGGAGGGGGTGGAAGAGGAGAGAGCCGTGGAGGGGGTGGGGGTGGCAAGAGTGGTGGGAGTAGTGAGAAGAAGAACTCGGACAACAGGAACCACAGCAACAATAACAAGAACAGTACCAATAATCACAAGAACAGCCAGTATCACAGTGGGGGAGGTGGCTCCAAAGGTTCTCTTACAGACTCCAGTCTCAAGCTGTTAAGTCGGAAGCTGAATGAGATAAGCACAGGCATGGGAGCATTGCTGTCAGAGTGTAGGGGAAGCGACTGTGATAATGACTCTCCCATTCACCGACCTCCTTCAACCCCTCGGTCCTTAGATGGCAATGGGTCTGTGAGCTCAGGGTCACTGCATCGCCACAGCCACAACCCCAGCTTACGAAGCAATGCCTCCATCCGCAGTACCCTCCTCACGGACTCCAACCTCTTCCCCCTCAACGAACAGTTCTTCTCCCCCGTGCAATATCTAGGCCAGTCCAGTGAGGTGGAGTCTATAGGGGAGCAGCCACTAGAGTTCAGCGAACTAGCGCAGTGCATGTCCAGCAGGGATGGACAGTGCTTGGAGCTGGAGCATCCGTCCCTGCAGTGTGGCCCAGCGGCCCAATGCCCTGGTCTTATAGAGCTGCCCAGCACTTTGTTACATTGTAAACCCCCTCCAGCTACTGTCGCTGTGGTTTCTAGCAAGTCCAAGTGCTGTTCTGTGGTTTAAGGAGCAAGGAAGGAGTCTCTGACCTGCATGGAGCAAGAAGAAAAGAAGACATGCTGCTGTGTGGGGCAGACAGGTGGAAGCAATGTTCGTGCTGGTGTGGCGTGCTAGTGTGGACAACCTTGTGCTCTGTGTGTTGATTTGAAGAGTGTTGACTTGTGTTCAGGGGGATTTACTCACTGGCTTTGCTCAGACTGGTTGGTGTCTTTGTGTGTGTGTGTGTGTGTGTGTGTGTGTGTGTTTTTTTAGTCATTTTGTGGCTGATTGTGTGGAGTGGAAGTTTTCTTTTAGTTTATGTGTGCTTGTGTGTGTGTGTGTGTGTGTGTGTGTGGATGTGGATGTGTGTGTTTGATCGATTTGATTTGGAAGGCTCAAAAAGAAAAGAAAAAAAAAAAAAAAAAAAAAAAGTCTGTGTAAACAAATCTGAATATGTTGTGGCTTTATCAGATCATTTTGGCTATTTGGGATTTTAGCTGTATCTAGAACATTATGACAGCAGTAAAAGTAGAACTGTAATTTTGAAGTGGAACGAACGGGAAAGGGATTGAATCAACTAGTAGGAAGTTTTATTAATCTGTTTGGAGTCCAGCTTGTTTTTTGTTTCAAAGAATTGCAGTCATATATCTTTTACTGAAAGTCTAATCAGACATTCTTCTATGAAATATTCATATCATAACTGTTGCCATGACTGTGAAATGTGGATCGATCATGAATCTTTGGACAGGTTATGTTAGTTTTGGTAATCATAGAGTTGGAAGATCAGTGACATATGGCAAATTTTGGGGGGAGGGTGGTCAGGGTGGGAGACAGGGAGGAATTGGGGAAGAGCGGAATGGTAGGTGGTGGGAAGTGGGAGGATGAATTGAAGGGGAAAGGGGGTTTAGTGAAGACAGGTAGATGATAACACTATTTCATATGGTATAATTGCAAATGACTTTGTTATAAGTTTCACAAACTGCTTGTATATTCATCGATTCACAGAGGAGGAATGATTGAAAGTTAAGTGCTACATTTATTGGAGCAAGTGGCCCATTGTGTATTATCTTGCTGTTATAAACCATCCGTAGATCTGTAGATGTTTGAAATAAGTTATGTGTAATTTGTGATGCCAGTCCAGCTTATTCTAGTCATGCAGATTGAAGGTCTATTTTCTCTTTTGAATGCAGTTTAAATGGTCCTGGGTATGAAGGGGGAAGATCCAAAGGCATCTGTTGTACATCAAGTATTTATGAAAAAGTTGATTTTTTTTTCTCCTCCAAATGTTGTTTTAATGTTTTTCATGTGTACCACTTTTATGCTGATTTTTATCATGGATTTCAACAGGAAGAAAGTTGGAGCATCATTGGAATATAAAATTGCCTGCAGATAGACATTGTGTCTGAGTGTACCATCGTCATCCTTGAGTTTTCCCTGTTTTGAATTGCTCCTTGCAGCATATCAAGTGTCTGCCCTGTGATAGTTCTGTCAGTGGTCAGGTAATACAACAGTCCTGAGCCAGCCATATCTCATTCTTTTTTACCTGATATTGGGAAGAGCTGTTTGGAATGATACCAGTCAGCATCATTTATTATTTATTGTTATATTCAATTCATCGTTCATCATTGGTTTCCTGAAGAAATTGTGTTTTAAACCATCAGGATGGCTGAGTTTAACTTTGAAATGCACTTTTCGTTTTTCACTTTATTAATGTGGCTTTTGTAACATGATCTTGCTGAAGGCGTGGTATTCAAACCTGCATTGAAGTTTGCACTGTTGTTATTCCAGCCACCTTTGTTGATATTTTGAACAACAGGGCCTTAGATAGGAAAACAAAAAAAATGGATTGCTTTTGCTCAAATCTGATTAATGATAACAATGATGTTAATTATTTTGCAGCAAAGGTGGAAGAAGACAAATGCTGGGACTGTTGTTTGAAAATGTAATCATCGCTCACTAATCCACATTTTCATGTCATAGTTTACTTGTTCTGAGGTGCACGTGAAGTGAATAATCCTTTGGCTGAAGAACTGACTTGCTTGTTCCAGGGATTGAAGGGTTGGAATGGGTTGAGGTCTGACAAGGTATCTGTGTGTGTGTGTGTGTGTGTGTGTGTGTGTGTGTGTGTGTGTGTGTGTGTGTGTGTGTGTAAAATTTATGTGTGTGTGTGTGTGTGTGTGTGTGTAAAATTTATGTGTGTGTGTGCTGTGTGTGTGTGTGTGTGTGTGTGTGTGTGTGTGTAAATTTATGTGCGTTTGTGTGTATTTATGTGTGTGTGTGTGTATTATGTGTGTGTGTGTGTGTGTGTGTGTGTGTGTGTGTGTGTGTGTGTGTGTGTGTGAGGCAGACAGAAAGAGAAATTCTGTGGATAGTCAAGTAAGTTAACCAATTCGTTATCAGCCATCAGATGGTGTAAATGTTTCTCAGTGTGTTCATTTTTTATTTAAATCAATGATTACATTGTCAAGTCATGTTTTCCTGTAGGTGTTGGTGTAAATGTTTCTCAGTGTGTTTCATTTTTTTTTAAATCAATGATTACATTGTCAAGTCATGTTTTCCTGTAGGTGTATGGGGAAGGGGGGGGGGGGGGGGGGGGGGGGAAGGGGGGGGGGGGGGGGGGGGGGGGGGGGGGGGGGGGGGGGGGGGGGGGGGGGGGGGGGAGAAAGGACATACATCAAGGCCACCATTGAATTTGACAAATTTTTGCTTCATTCCTCTAGCTGGGAATCCTTATACACTTATGACTTTAAAGTAAGTATAGTATTGTATTAAAGTGTTAAAGAAATGGGGAGAATACCAATAAAGTAAGAGTTGAAAACTTTTATGTTTAATGTTGAGCTGTTTAACAGTGGAAACGTGATCATAGATAATAGCAAATATGTCGACAAGAGCATGGTCATTTATCAAGCGCATATTTTACTTTTAGTTTGCCCAGTTGACCAGTTCTGCTGGGCTGTATTGGTAATAACACAAAATCAGTAAACAGCCTAACTAGTTGAAGGTCATTCAGTTAATGGATTAGAAACTTTGTCTCTCTGATGTATTTGAGGGAAAAGGGCAGATATGAGTTCTTCAGTTGTACTTTGTTTCGTGGGACGTCGTGGGATTGGGTGTGAATGCAAGATTTTGTGTTTTGAAGGACCATGAGATACTGTTAGGGGGTGGGGATTAAAGTCACATGCGAACTTTCCTGATTGGAAGCAGTTAAGTAATACAGTACTACTGTTGTTAATGCTGTTTTTCTTTGTCGAACACTGGCTCACACTCAGTATGCATACATCATGTTACATGTGTGCGTGCACACGCGTGCGCGCACAAACACACACACACACACACACACACACAGACACATACATGTATGCACACACACACACAGACACACACACATGCGCGCGTGTGCGCGCGCGCACACACACACACACACACACACACACACACACACACACACACACTGCCATACTTTATGAATGTGACTTGTGAGTGCAGGATGTATGTGTGTGTATGCGTGTGGGCGCGTGTGTGTGAGTACATGCGTGTGTGTGTGTGTGTGTGTGTGTGTGTGAGCGCGCGTGCACCTGTGAGTGCGTGTGTGTGTGAGTGCGTGCATGCGAGTGTGCGTGTGTGCATGTGCATGTGTTTGTGCTTGTGTGTGCACGCTAGAGAGGAGAGAAGGGCAACAGTCATGTCTTGTAACTATCCTTATTTGTTTATTTGTTATCATTCATACCCCAAAGGATGGAAGGATTAAATTCAAATGTGTTTGTGTGTGTGCCTGCATGTTTGTGTTTGCGTGTATGTGTGACATGTGATGTTTTGTATTTGTAGTGTGTACGTCAGCCTGTTTATAAAGCCCATAGCTCTGCATGTTGTGAGTTTTGGAGACCAGTGGGACTAATATTGTAAGAGTTACTAAGAAGGAATAGAAAAAAGTGTCACTTTCACAAAATATTATATTTGAGTTGGATTTCAAACATACCCGGCTGGGAAGTGAATTGCAAACCTAGATCATTAGGAGAATAGAGAACGTGTTTCAAATGCATGGGATTAAATGTTCACGAACTGACGAACTTTGAAGAGGAAGATATTTTATTGTAAACTAAAACAAGACTAAACAAACCAACCAAAACTGTGGAGAAGATCATATTCTAAACTAAAACAAGAGTAAACAAACCAACCAATCAACTAACCAAAGCAATGAAGGAGTTATTACAAATCTTCAAAACTATCTCAAGATTAAAAACAAAAAATGAACTCCACCAGTTATAATCACACAATGAAGAAGTTTATTACAAATCTTCAAAACTATCTCAAGATTAAAAACAAAAAATGAACTCCACCAGTTATAATCATTAGAGTCATAGCTACCTACATAAAGTGTAAGCCGTAAACCACTTAGGGAAACATTTCCTTTTTTTTCTTTATCAGAGGTGTTCTGCATTTGTTTTTTTTTTTTTTTTTTTTTTTGATTAATATTGTAGGACACGCTTTTAATTGTTAAATGGTCGGAATTCATGAGACTAAAGAAGACTTAAAAGGCAACAGAAAATGGGTAGGATCCATCTTACCATGTTAGAGGGAGAATTGTGTCCATTTTTTTTTTTTTTTTATTGATTGAGTTCTTAAGTTTGAACAAAGTTTGAAATGGTAATGTTTTGTTACTGATGACTTTTTTTTTTAGCAGTCATTTAAATCTGATGTAATTACAGTTTTCTTCCCAAATTTGTCCAAGCCCCTTGGATATAAACATCATGTGAGTTGATGTTGATTTTATAATTGTTTTGATAGCATTTCTTACATTGATTTTGTATAAAGTAGGTCCATTCAAATTAGCTTTTGATGCATTTTGTGCATGGGTTATATTTTTAAGCTGTTACAAGGCAGCTGATTATGCTCTGACGACTCCCTAAAGTTTCTCCCAACGATGCGCTTTTTGTGACCATAGAGAGTTAGGTTCTACTCAGAGAATGGAAGTCTCTATAATAGCATTAGCAGTAAAAATTTTATGAAGAAATTGTGCCCGTCTGAAGGTCCCACTCCTTCGTTACATTTGCTTTATTTTTTTTTTTTTAATCTAAGAGACATGCTTGTAAATTGTATGAAACAAGACATAATCACACACACAAAAAAGAACTTGCATTTTTAGTTGTTTTGATTTTAATTGCTCCTACTGTGAATATTTATTCCGTATTGTGGAGATCAGTTCAAAACTGAATGCTGTATACTTCATTGATCATGAACATTTACATAGTTATTGTTATTATTATCATTATTAGTGTTGTTATCATTTTTTGTTTTTATTACATGATAGCTTTACCCCATGCCCCTTAATACAAAGTTACCAAGTTCTATCATCAGATTTTATCAGGCAGTGATGATTTGTTTCTAACATGCTTTTTTAAAAGCAGTCTTCATGGCAGAGTGGTTAGCCCTCATGTTTCCATGTGAAAAAAAAAAAAAGACGTTTGTAGCTCTGGGGAAACTTGTCTTAGTTGGACAAGCTGAGCAGTAAAACCTTTCACGGTAACTGTTTTTGTTTTCCCATCAAGAACAAAATGCATTGCTCTGATAAGTCAGCTTGCAACCATGAGACAAATCACCAGATGGGAAGGAATAAAGTGATGTATGCAAAGGCATGTAAGCACTTCAAGCACAATGTGAAGTGGACAATTTTTGATATTGTGAGTATTAAAATTTTTGTAATATTTGACAGCTACATATTTGCATACATGTATGTACATTTGTTGATTGACTTTGGGTTTTATTGTAATTTATATATTAATATATTCGTTCTTTTAATAGCTTATGATCACTGATAATCCGTGGTTATGATGTATACTTTTTTTATATTCCACCCTCCTATTACCAGTTGTTCAAAGTTTTGTATTTTTTATCTCAAGTAAGAGATATGAATTATTTTTGTATAGAGATAGTAATAAAAAAAATTGTTTTACTTGGAGATGAGATTTAAAGAACGTCTTTATGGAGAGAGAGAGAGAGAGAGAGAGAGAGAGAGAGATTTTTCCTTAAGTTTCCTGTAACTATAACTGTTTTATCCAAGGTAGATTACTTTGCTGTGTGTCCCAAGTTTGTATGTTGTTTGTTTGTTTGTTTTTTATCTGAAATTTTATTTATGAATATGTAATGAAATCAGGCGGAATCTTTTACAAACTATTTCTGCAAAAGGATACATAGGGATATTAAAAATATTGCACATAGATGGTACTATGCACTCATCTCCAGATGTGTATAATTTGTGAGTATAGAATGAAAATAATGGTACTTGTCATTAAGTGTTACAGATTATATGGAATTTCTGGATGTAACTATGTATCTTGGCCCTTATGTTATTGAACTTGTTAGATTCCAGTTACTTTTGATCAGGTGTTGAAAAATGGCTAGGAAGCTTGTGCATGAAGTGTGGTGTCTTGTTACCTGCAGCTGTCCATTTGCAGGGTCACCTGAAGTTTAAAGCCATCCCTGATATTTGAACTGCGATCTTTGTGTTAAGGGATTAAGGGTCATATATGCACACCATGTCTGCTGTGATTTTTATTTTAGAATGTGATTTGTTTTAGTTTGTTTTATATGCTATTATTTATTTTTGCTTATTTGCATGATTTAATTTTTGTTTTGAACTTATGAGTAGCTTGGTTATATAAAATGTAGGGACAAAAATATCTGTTATCATGATAAAATATTGGTTCCTGCATTTTATAGGAAAGGCTGGTAAGGGCTGGAATTTTGTTGCTTTTGAAAAAAAAAAAAAAAACGAAAAGAAATTATTTGTGTGCTGTGAAAATGGAGGCACTGCCTATGGTCACAAATATCATGTGTTGACAGATCTGACAGGAAAAGAAGAAAAACTGTTCTAAGTACTGACATGATGGAAAGCAACTGGTCCCAGTTTGCCCTCCCTCCTAATAGTAATGAAATTTGAAAAGAAATCAGTTGTATGTGTACTTGAGAGTGAACCATTTGAGTTAGTGGTGGTAACTTGATGGTATCTTCTCCTGGATATGGAATGGAATGGAATACACTGTTGACTCTTAGGGTAAGTCGCAAACAGCTTTGCCAACAAACATTGATAATTCTTTTTCAGTGTTTCTGTTGGTGAAATGCTCATTGATTTCAAGTTCAATATTTTGGTCCCATGATTTGTGTAACTCTGCTCAGCAAAGAATGATTAAAAACAATTTAATGAACAAACTGAGGCTGTCACATGTATATATCAAGATTTACTTTCATAGGCCAATGGGAAAAGACATTTAAAATCCATATGCATATTTATGTATTTTGTATATATATCAAGTTTGCAGAGGATGAGATGAGAATGCTTGGTTTTGTGGTACATATTAGGGTATGTTGATTCCATCCACTTTGTTTTGATGCAATCGGAAATTTGCTTTAATCCTTGCTTTGTGTGTTAAATTCGTGCACATTGAGAATGAGAGAGAGAGAGAAAAAACAGGCTATAGACTCAACGCTTTGTTTGGTGCAGATTGTGTACATGGGGTTCTGTCATAGATCTGCCATTGTGTTGTTTGCAATAGCACATGGACACAAAGGTGGTCAAGGCTGGATGGATTGTGTTGAGTGAAACAAAAAAAAAAAAGAGGACACTTTCATTGCAGCATGGAAAAGAAAGGATGAAAAAAAAAAAAAGCTTTTCATTGCTTTTATTTTTTAAGTTTGTTGCTTGCAGTCTGAAGGCCGAGTTTAAAGTGATAGAGTTATAACTATTACTATAAAAAAAAGTGAAATGGATACTTTTTTTGTTGTTAAATGTGAATTGATCATCATTCATGTTACTAGATTGATGTGGACACTTTACTTCAGGTCAGCCTCCGTCTCATTACTGATATTGTCATGTGCCATTGGTTCTGTTAGTTCATCATTTTCTTACCACTCACAAGTCACAGTCCAAGAGCAGTACTTCCGTTTGACCCCTCATTCAGATCTTGATTGCCATGAAGGTAGGTTGCGGTTTACAGGGAGGAGTAAGGAAAGTCCTTCATTCACTGTGGCAGTCAGTTTTAGAGGAAATGAATTGTTCAATAATCACCCACAGAACAAAGTAGATCTGTGCGCTGACAAGTGGAAGGCTGCAAGTAAGACCTTCATTGGAGGGTTTTTTTTTTTTTTTTTTTTTTTTTTTTTTTTCCCCCAATTTCTCTTTTATTTTGTTGGCTGTCACACAGCTGTCAAATTACAATGTTTTGTGACCACAGTTATCGTCGTCCATTTGATGGTTGCATCTTTAGATGGATGGATCTTTTATGAGGGGCTTGAATTTCCAGAGCAAGCTGTAGGTGTTTCCATCTTACTGCTCAGTGGCAATGCCATCTTCCTCACTGATGCTAGAAAAAACAGAAAAATTGCCTGCTACCCATCACAGCTTGCTCTCATGGTAACTGTGGGTTTTAAGTTTTTATTTGTACATGCCATTAATTTTGTGTTCAGATTCAGTGTGGGCAGACTTGAGGAGACTCGGGCTGGTGAGAGCTGGGGATGGTCGGTCCCTCACCACAACATTCACTCTGTCCTTTGCCACAACTGAGCAGTTACTGTGGTCTTGGGGGCTTGTTGGGGTCATGCATAATGATATGTTGCAACACAACAATCACTCATAAATGACACTGCGCAGACTTGGCACCTGGGCAGCAGCATCTTAAGTGGGTGCTCCTGTGATGGTCGGACTTGGGGTTGCTCCCTGCAGACTGCTGGTGTTGGGCCGTCAGGAGGAGTCCGGTTGTGGCTTTGCATGGGAGAGTGGAGCCATTGGTGTGGAGTGTGATTGAGATGAGTGGGCACAGAAAACAAAGTGCACACACACCAAATGAAGTTGTCCAGCCAGTGTGTAATGTGACAAAAGAATCTGCCTGACTATAGTCAGAAATCCAGCCAGAATTTGGTGATGAGGATCATTTTGGTGAATGCATTAGTAGGCGGCCTCTGCACCCATGCACCCATGTGTAATTTTCCAGACTTTCTCAAAAATGGCGTTTCCATCTCTGATAACAGGATTCTATGCACAGCAGTTTGTTATTATTCTTTGATGTGGGTTTTTTAAATCTTGAAAAAGCAGAAAATGGAAGCCCCAAGGTGAACAATGCATTGTGTTAGGAACATTTCATTAATAGATGAACAACCCAGAGATTGTGATACTGATAATCCTCTTTCTTACTCATCATCTGGTTTCATGATAGTAGTAGTATAGCTGTAGTTTTGTGACGCGACATTTCCCTCCCCCACCCGCTTGGCCCCTTTCCCCGTCCTGAGTTTTACAGCCCTGAAAAGGCACTGTGTGGTCAGCTGCGCTTTAATGATTAATTTGAAGCTGAACCTTATGTATAGAAAGTAAGTAATAAAGCAGTATGACGCTTGACAAATGAGACAATATGTCTTGGAAAGTCTTAAGAAGTTGAATGTAAATTATTGTCATTCTACATCCCAACAGATTTGTCCCAGAGAAAAGTGTGGGTTGCTCTTTAAGGGGAGAAAAAAAAAAAAGGTGGTGGGAATAGGGAGTAAAGATGGGCATGCGTGCATGTATTTATTATGCAAATCTGTGAATAGTGTGTTGGGGAGATGCAGGGCAGAAAGTGCTGCAATTTCCTTGTGTGCTGAGCTGACATGTTTGGCTGACTGCCCTTTCCTCACTCCAGTGCTGGCATTGTGAGCTGAGAGAGAGAGAGAGAGAGAGAGAGAGGGGGGGGGGGGGGGGGGGGTAGGGGGAGGGGAAGGGGGAAGAAGAGAAGCCAGCTGTGTGAACAGTTTGAGGATGAGTGGTGTATGAGTTGACACTTATTTTCATACTCTGTCTACATTGTTCAGTCTGGTTCAGTCCTGGTAGAAAACTAAAGGCACCAATCCATTGTTGGGCATTGGGACCCCGTCATGGCAATGTGATCAATGCTTAGTCATGCTGATAAAGTTGGCCAAGGTAATGGTACACTTTTCGGAGGCTTGTTGTTCTTTTTCAGGTTTTGTACAGTAATAAGGCTCAATTCTGGAAGGGGGGAGGGGGGGGTGTGTGTTGATTTTCAGGTTTGTGCTCAGTTTAACTGGGGATTATGTTTCGAAAAAAGAAAAAGATTTAAAAAGAAAAATCATTTCACTGTTTTTATAATATAAAATCGAGGGTTGACTGCCGAAACGTATTATCTCGACATTTTGGTGATTTTGACATTTTGGTATCAAAAGATCCAGACATGATGCTCTTTCATATTAATGCAATTCTTTTGAAATATGATCAGTATTTATCTAGTTATTGATTAGAACGGTAAACAAGTTTAGATGAACAAGAAGGAACAGTGACTGCCGAAACCAAGTATCTATTTATGCTGTTATTCGTTTTTCAAGAATCTGCCGTTCTCACTAAAACGCTGACAGCCGAAACCAAGTATCTCAAGACGTGATGAAACCGCGATCAGTAAGTCAGCAACAGCAACTGTTTGCAAGACAGCAGAGGGCTCTCCAGTCAAGATACTAGGTTTCGGCAGCCCATTTCTTTTTTTGCCTTGTCTTGCAACTAGCAAAACAGACTAACTTGTGATCCTTTTCTCTGCTTGCCGACTCACAGGATGTATGTGTGGCTGTCAGAAATGTTGTATCCACATGTATGCTCATATTTTACAAAATAAAATGAAAAAACAAACGTTTTAGATATAAATACTGAATACACACACTTGTGATTACTATACTAAGTGTGGAACAATTTTTTTTTTAAGAAAACTTCAATTCCAAAGTTATGACAAGCCTTTAAAACTTTCAAAAGCGTTTCTGTGAAAGAGTGAAAAAAAACGGGATACTAGGTTTTTGCAGTCAATTCTCGAAATAAGCATTTCAAAACTGCTCACACAGTCTCATTTGAAAGATTAGTGGGAGAAAAGTTAAACAAAACCTATATGCTATCATCCTCAGTTCATGGCAGATGTGTCTTGCAGAATAGAATACATATTGTAAAGGCTTGTGGGAGATGAACAAACACCCTCTCAAGAGATACATTGTGAGAAAAGCTGTAACCGTCATGGACTGTATACATAAGGCAAGTCTTTGTCATGCGATCTGCAGTTTGATAGTTTCTTTGCCATTTGTTCTATTGAGGGGAAACAGGAATGAAGATCCTCATCCTAAAGTAAGTATACAAAAAATCAGTCTAAATATGGCCTTGTCAGAAGGTGAATCGCTGCCTTGATCTCCCGATGCCGTCAGCTGTGATGGGTAGCCTTGTGACCGGTCCACAGGTCCATGATGGGTAGCCTTGTGACCGGTCCACAGGTCCACATCAGTAGTTTCCAGTGGACCACCAGTAGCACTTGCCTTTGACAGAATGAACCCATGTGTGGCCAGGGAGGGGAGGGTGAAGCAAGGGGGGGGGGGGGGGGTGGGTTGTGTGTGTGTGGGGAGGGAGGGATGGAAGGGGAAGAGTGGAGGGGGGGCTAGGGCACTTCTGAAAAGAAAGAGGAGGCAGCAAAATGAATGGAAGTGGCTGGTTTGCTTGCTTTTTGCTTGCTTTCGGGTGAACACTTAACTGGCACTTTGTCTAGTCATGATGAATGCTGGATGTCTGGAAGACTGATTGCTAATCCTCTCCGCATCTCCCATTTTTATTGACTGTCTTGCGTTTGAGGTTCTTCATGCTTGGGGAAAGTTCATGCTACAAGGTATTATTATTACAAGCTTCCATAGTTGGAAGCAAGTTCCCTTCCCATCGATGTTTTAGTCTGGTACATTTTCTTGCTTTGGAGCGGTATTTCTGTGCCATTTTTTACATCCATCATTACATGCTACTGCCTCTTTTACCCTTCGAAGTTTCACGAGTTTAGACCTGGGGCAGATTTGTATTCTGATCCTTTCAGATTGACCTGAATAGCATAGATATATATACTATATAGTTGGTTTAGATTATTCCAAGTTTCATAGTATTGTTTTGGGAATGTTTTGTGCAGGCTGACA
Source organism: Conus betulinus (assembly GCA_016801955.1). Lineage (NCBI taxonomy): Eukaryota > Metazoa > Mollusca > Gastropoda > Neogastropoda > Conidae > Conus > Conus betulinus. Next base: position 294,287 of record JADBJO010001205.1, on the reverse strand, counting down.
GAATTGTTCTTTGATTGTGAAAATGCTACTTTAGAGAGTGTTCGCTCAACACATTCAGTTGCTGGCAGTGATGTTTTCCTGTTATCAATTATTTGAAAGTATCTTGACATAATCATCAACACTTAAAAAAAAATCATAATCCTTACATAATCATGGACACATGAGAATGAATCATAATCCTTGGTACTTGGACTGGCATGTTTTTGTTCTGTTTTTCCCTGCTTTGTGGTTCATCATTGAAAAGACCTCCCAATTAAAACCAGTTCAGCAATAAAATGTGTGTCTGTGTGTATGAGAGAGAGAGAGAGAGAAATGGTGTTTATGAAGAATGCCAAACTGTTTCGTTTCAAGGATTGACCCATTGAATTCAAGGGGATAAAAGGGGGAGACTGTTCTGTTCCACTGATGTTCATGGGCCGAAAGTAATGTCTGCGCTCAAGCAAGCTTATCTACAGGCAACTTATTATGCTGATCATTCTTCATCAAAATTTGTTTTACATCACAGTGCAAGTATTGAATGGAGTATCTATCCATCTCTCTCTCTCTCTCTCTATATATATATATATATATATTGCACATAAAACACGGTATGATTTTGATGGCTACATCAACCTGGTATTAAGATGAAATTATTGAAAATGTTTCATGAAAACATGACTGCACATGAAGAGGTTAAAAAAAAAAAAAAAATCTAGTTATAATGAAAGCAGATTGGCACATGAAATCTGTCATGATGAAAACATGCACATGAAGCTGTCACGAAAACACCGACTGGTGTACAAACTATGACACTGTACACACTGACATTCATTAAGAGCCACGCCAGACTTACGTAGTGAAACCCTACAGAGTTCCTAGTCGTGAACAAAAAGCAAATCTGGAATACACAAAAAACATTCATACCTAGTCTTTGAAAGGGGGACTTTACTGGGATTGTTGGCCAACTTGCTTTTCATACACAGAGATATACATACATGGAGGGCCATGTAATAACACAGAGACAATTAAAGCTAATTTACATTCCCACTCGGTCTTCAAAAGAAATACATTCATGACCAAACTGTACGACTCATCTTTAGCTTTATTTCACAAAGGCATATTAATACAAGGTTCTTCACTGGATCAGAAGAAAACAAAAGAAAAAAAAAAAGAGAGAGGGAGAGAGAGAAGTTGACTGATTCAAAGCCATGTTGCTCACATTGGACTGTGATATAACCTCACTAGAGTGATTTCATACAAACACAAGTCAATAGCAGCAGAGCGTCGTGACCGTTCTGCCACAGTGGTAGTGAGGGTCATGATGCTGTACAATTCAAATCAACGAGAGCCAGTGGAGAAATGAACCAACCGCAGTACCAGAAACGACAACAGTGAATGACAAAGGGTAAACAGAGCAGTTAGATGATGATGAAATAATTCATATATGATCTTTTAGTTCAATTGTTTGAAGAAACTGGAAGGGGGTGGGGAAAGTGAGAATGGACATGCGAGACAAACATGGTGATGATGATCAGATCATTCAAGATGACGGGAACGAACGCGATGCTTGGTGAATTTTTTTTTTGGTCAAGTTTACATCCTAGAGTAGAACATCAATCTGAATCAGTTTTCCCCCCTCTGAAACAGGATTAAAAATAACACTAAGTTTGCGTGCATTACATTAAACTTTATTATTTATCAAAATCTTTAAATGCAGCCAAGCAGATCATGTACAAAAAAAAAAAAAAGAGAGAAGTATTATGATTTCCTACAAGTAACCATACCCTGGGTGCCTCTTGTCAATCTGTGTGTGAGCGAGTGTCTGTGCAAGAGAGAGAGGAAAAAGTTAAAACACCACCACCCATTACCACCAAAATAACATCTATATAAGCAAAATACAGTGAACTCAGATACATTATATAATTATAACACAAACAACAAAACAAACGTGGAAGGGAGGGAGCACAGCTTTATTTTTCCGTCCCGAGCGAGACACTTAGTGAAAGGACCGAACAAACAAGGCTTACGCATTTCTGATCCAAAGTTTTGTTGCTGTAGTCCGAGCAGAGACATGTATCAAACTTGTGTACTAGTTAACTAGGGAAAATTAAATTCCAGAAAGTGATGACATCATTTTTGCACAATTGTGTGTTGCCATTGTTTGAATATCGCCAGACAACTTGTGTACAAGCTTTCATGCCGTATCTACATTATCTACAGGAAAACAAACCTAGCCGAGTTTGGTATTGAAAGAATTGTCCGGAATTCGCCTATTCAAACATCTCAAGAGCACAGATATACTACATTTTTTCATGACAACCACTAATTATCAAACTAACAGCCCCACTTGTAATGGCCGCTCAGCAATGCCGAACACATTGTTGCCAGACGGTTTTACACAGATGACATTCAGTTCGCTGAGTACAGCACGGTTAGCTGGCTGGGGGGAAGCAGCCTGCAGAAAACACTCCTTTCCCTGACCTGCATTCACGGCTTGGCCCCTGGAGCTGCGGGCGAGCTGTAAACTCCCCTGCCTTTCAAAACTAAGTAGCTTGCTCTGAACAGCTGTGGGAGGGGGAGGTAGAAAGGCAGAGAGAAGTTGCAACAAAACTAGAAACAAAACATGAAACTTGTTAAAGTTAGCTACCTTGTCCCATACCATAACTTACACAATTCTGTAATGTTCCATTAGGATTCTAATGCACCAAAGCTGGGCATTAATTAATCAATGATTAAATGTCAGGTTTTACTTCAATCATACACTGGCAATTCACTTACTGTAACCCCTAGATACATTGTGGCCACGAGTATGACCTGATGTTGTTTCACTGCAAGCAGTATCCCACAGCTCTTCACAACTATGGGCACCCAGACTTGGGATCATTGACAAGCGCAAGTAACGAGATGTAGAGCTGACAAGGGAGTATGACTACCTGTTAGACACCTGGCTGTTCCACTGGAGCATTGACTGCCTGTTAGACACACCTGGCTGTCCAACTGGAACACCGACTGTCTGTTAGACAACTGGCTGTCCAACTGGAGCATTGACTGCCTGTCAGACAACTGGCTGTCCCACTGGAGCATTGACTGCCTGTTAGACACCTGGCTGTCCCACTGGAGCATTGACTACCTGTTAGACACCTGGCTGTCCAACTGGAGCATTGACTGCCTGTCAGACAACTGGCTGTCCCACTGGAGCAATGACTGCCTGTTAGACAACTGGCTGTCCCACTGGGAAATTGACACCTGTTAAACACCTGGCTGTCCAACTGGAGCACCGACTGCTGTGAGACACATGACTGTCTCACTGGAGCGTTGACGCCTGGTTAACACCTGGCTGTTTCACTACAGCATTGACTGCCTGTTGACACCTGGCCGTCTCACTGAAGCATTGACGCCTGTTAAACACCTGGCTGTCCAACTGAAGCAATGACTGCCTGTTAGACACATGGCTGTCTCACTGGTGCATTGATGCCTGTTAGACACATGGCTGTCTCACTGGAGCATTGATGCCTGTTTAACACCTGGCTGTTTCACTGGAGCACTGACTGCCTGTTGGACACCTGGCTGTCTCACTGGAGCACAGACAGCCTGTTAGACACATGGCTGTCTCACTGGAGCATTGATGCCTGTTAGACAACTGGCTGTCTCTCTGGAGTATTGACTGCCTGTTGGACACCTGGCTGTCTCACTGGAGCACTGACTGCCTGTCAGACGCATAGCTGTCTCACTGAAGCACTGGCAGCCTGTTAGACACCTGGCTGTCTCACTGGAGTATTGACTGCCTGTTGGACACCTGGCTGTCTCACTGACTGCACCACCTGGCTGTCTCACTGGAACATCGACTGCCTGGGCTAGATACCTGGCAGGCTCATCAGACCATTGACTGCTTGTGTTACACACCTGACTGTCTCACTGCAGCATTGACTGCCTGTGTTACACCTGGCGGTCTCACTGGAACATCAACCGCCTGTGTTGGACTCCTGGCTGTCTCGCTGAAGCAATGACTGCCTATTAAACATCTGGCTGTCCCACTGCAGCATCGACTGCCTGTGTGAAATCAGCTGGCAGTCTCGGCTGTCTTTGTTGGAGCATCAACTGCCAACTGCCTGTATTGGACTCCTTGCTGTCTTGCTGGAGCACTGACTGCCTGTTAGACACCTAGCTGTCTAACTGGAGCCTTGAGTGCTTGTGTTAGACACCGGCTATCTCACTGGAAAATCGACTGCTTGCATTAGAAACCTTGCTATCTCACTAGAGCACTGACTGCCTGTTAGACCTTGGCAGTCTCACTACAGCACTGACTGCCTGTGCTGCACACCTGACCAACCACTGGAATGTAGACTGCTTGTGTTAAATATCGGCTGACCCATCATAGAGAATTGGCTGCCTTTACCTTGCCAAAGGGTCCAGCTTCAAGTGACAAAGCTCATGGGCCACGGACTCCTTTTTACCTCATTTTTTTGTTGGAAAAACAGTACTGAAAAAAAGACTGACAAAATATCCATGTATACAAATTTCACTACACATACAGTGAAACTGTCTTTGATAACAACAACAAAAAAGATATGCTTTGTGGGGGAAAAAAAAATGTTAAACCTAAGACAACAAGCTTCTGTTTGGGGAATACATGGTACCAAGACTGCTGAACAATCAAATTATAAATTCAATATCAATGCACAATATAAGCGACAGTAAAAACACACCACCATCACACATACAAAAAAAAAAACACAGTAATGACTGGAGCGTAAACTCTCTCTTAACGTGGACTAACTGCCTCTGATGTTTCACTTTAAGAATTTCTGTAAAAAGTGAAAATACTTAATGCAGAACTGTATTGACCTTTAGAATATTTCTGGTCTTATTTGTATACTGATGTATCAACTCCTGTTCTACTACTGAGATCCATTAAACAATCTACTGTGGATTTTCTGACAAATGACAAATAAAACACGAGCACTTAAAATCAACAACAAAAAAAAAGGAAATAAGTTACTTTAAATGTTTGTCAAACTTCCCACAGCAATGCAGGTCTATGAAAACTGACAACAGTAGGCAAACTCAAACGACAAGTTGAACAACAAAAAATAACATGAAATGCAGGAAATAAGTCTGAAAATTGAACAAGAAGTCTTTAGAGGTTTTTTTTTTTTTGGTTTAAGTTTAAAAAAAGAAAAATACGGCCACTTTCAAAAAGCTTTAACGAGGTGTATATGTGTTGAAAATATACATCGATCCACAAACAAAAATTTGGTTTGTAAAAAAAAAAAAAAAAAAAAAAAAAAAAATCATGCCAGATTTAACCAAAATGTGTTTGCAAAAAAACAAAAAAAAAACCTGTTAAATAAAAGAAGGAAAAAGCATGTCAAGGTGAAACAGCAATATCAAACGAAACAATAATTCTATATTTACATGCATTTTTTCTCTTTATTCATTTCTCAGAACAACTTCCACACATGCTGGAAAGGAGGACGGTGTTTTTTTTTTTTTTTTTTTTTTTTTTTTTTTTTTTTTTTTGTTTCTGTCTTCTTTTTTTTTGACGGAAAAAGATTCCATGTTAGTATGAAGTAACCCTTATGCCTTAAAAGGAGCTACACAATGGAACAGAGACCAAAATGTAATCTGTATTATAACATAATACTGTAACATGAAACTCTCCAGAGTACAAGCCTTTAATGTAAAAAAAAAAAATCATAACAAGAAACACTGAAAGAAGTAAAGGCCAAGTAATACAAACACAAACGTGTCAAGCCTCTTTGCTGCTGAGCTACATGATAATTACAAATAATTCTAGTGCCTGAACATCAAAGGATCACTTCAGTTCATTTTTCTTTCAAGCTGTAGTTTTTACTTTAACACTGCAATTAGTCCCTGAAAAGAACACACAAAAAACAGTGGTTGGAAGACAGATACAGAACATGACGGAATGCAGGCGATGGAGTTGTTAAACCAAAATGACCCTTGGATCTTGCACCTTTGAACACACTGGCAAGATCTGATCTGTGTCTGAACTCACTTAGCCCCCTAGGCATGATCAAATTCCTGCAGTTATGTATCTTGGCGAACAAGATCCAGTTGAAGTCGTTCTAACTCTTTTCATACAGGAATACAGAGTAACTAGTCTAGCCTAGCAATTTCACCATTCATTAGAATCTGTTTACTGGTTCAAGATGGAAAGAAAAAATCTAATAACTTTTCTGACTGAACATTTTCAGTCTTCATGGCCTTAACATTACTTAGCAGTTGAGATGATAATCAAGTGATTTTGATCAACCTGGGGCACCATAAGGGTTAAGAAAAATTGGGGTGAAAAATTCAGTGTTCAGTATACATGTATTCTTTATTAAGTGAACACAGGCAGCTGTTACAGAGAGAGAGAGAGAGAGAGAGAGAGAGAGAGAGAGAGAGGGCGGAGTAAAAAATGATGCCGGTTATATATTACCTCTGTATTAGTGATTTATGCTAAAAAAAAAAAAGTCCCTATGAGTGACTTAAGTCTGCTTGTATTTGCCTTGTTTGTTAGCTTTACTTTTCACTCTCCTTTTGCCAGCATTTACGTCTTTCCTTAGCTTTTCCCTTGTTTTTCCTCTCCCCCCCCCCCCACCATTTGCTCCTTTTTTTTTAAATTTTTATTTATTTATTTATTATTTTTTTAAGTTTGTCAGTTACTCTGTAGCTGAATGAATAATTTCAGACAGACATATACATTCAGACATATAAAAGTTTGGTAAAAATCAAATAGGAAATTTTGAAAGAACATTTAAAAAAAAAAAAAAAAAAAAAAAAAAAAAAGAAAAGAAAAAAAAGAGTTTCATCTCCCATCATGTTTTTCAGGTAGTGCAGTGACTCTGAAGCATGTATGTCCAACTTTGGGTCCATGGGCAGGGACTTCTCAGCAAATGCGAGACTTGGTTTCACAGCTTTTAAAGCAGAGTTTGCTACAGTTTCCACTATTTAATCATTTGAATACCGCCTTGGCTTAAGGCTGTGTCAGCCCAACTGACATAGACTAGAGCACCGAGGCTACATCAAAATGTTGTTATGCTCTGCATAGTTATGCAGGGATTGTCTTCAGTTGTGACAAGCTCCTAGCATAACATTATCAGTCTCCCAAATCCCCTGAAGTCGGAATGTAGCTGCCCCCCATGTGGTGGGGTACTCAAAAATGGTCACACACGTAATGTCCCCAGCTGATGCATTTGTACCATAGAGTTCAAGTACTTTGCTGTTTGGATGATCCCTGGAGTCTTTTAGCCACAACAATAACAATCGTTTGAATACACAAATACAGGGTATACCTGCAGTGTGAGCTACCCGTTTCATCCATTGTTCTGTTTTGCTGCTGTTACATAATACTCCAAACTACCAATGTGAGTCCCTAATTAGATAAGTGAAAAATGAACCAGTGTAAGGTTTTAGCTGGGAGACTGATGACTTCTAAATAACAGCAGTCAAGCATAATGTACGTATTCTGCACTACTGAAATAGTGTGTACAGACTAAGAAGTTTAGATTAAAATACCACCCCCTCACCGCCTCAAACACACACACAATTTGAAGTGCACAGCTGCAGCATAGTGAACAAATTGTACTAGTTGCTGAGTTCTGCCATATTCAGGTTCAGAATATATACAGGATGGGGCTTGTATTTGATATCAGGAACTTTGTGTTTCCATGCCACATATTGCCAAATACTAAATGTTTCCCCAACCACATAGGATGCTTTTCAGAGGATCAAAATGAACTCTATACACATTAAACACAATGCTGACTCCAAAAGTACTGACCCATCCCACACCTAGCAAGCATATATCCAACAGAACAGACTGAGTTAAAAGTAAAAAAATATTCGTATTTTAGAATTCTATTTTATTCACCAACTGTACTACACTTTTCACAGACATAAACTCTTCTTTTTGTTTTCTATTTCCAACAAGAGAAAAAAATGTAAATGAAACAGAAATGAGCACAATGAGAGTGGATTACCCATCCATCATCCAGAAAACTCAAAAACACTCTGCACTTGACTGAATGAACGTAGGTAAAGGTACCCCCCTCTCTCTCTCTCACAAGATTTGCTCCTATGCACTTGGTATCTGCAAGCTGAGTTGATGATGGTGATGGGGATAGAGAGACACTAGACAGCACACACAGAACACACAGCCCTGCAATCCTGGCAAGCATGACGACTTTCAGCAGGCCTGCATTCTCCAATGAGATGATTCTGTGATGAAGAATGAGTTACACAATGTGACAATATGCAGGACTGACAAAGAAAGAAAGGTGAACATTATGTGTCGGGGATATGGAAATACCATGAACATGACATTTTTGTGTCAGTTAATCTCCAACCCCAGTGTCACTGTGTGCTACCCTTTACATCCTTAGTGAATCATACACATTTCCAAGTGCACCACATTGTCCCTCTCACATGCTCCTACATGTCCCTCCTAATTGGTCGACTGCTGTCTGCCTCATGACGCCCTTCAGATATCCCTTCCAGCAGCCATTCACACATCTTTACCAGTCGCAGCCTTGGGCACATCTCCAACAATTCACATGAACATGTTCTACTATCCTCACTACGATGTGGTCTCATCGGATATTCCTGTGTCCAAATCAAGAAACGGAAGGTTAGGAGACCAGCTCCAGGCCATGATGATCGGCATGCCACGCCACGTTCCCAGCCAGCACCACACAGCCTGCCCTGTGTCGCCTCTCGCCTCGCACCCTATCCCCACCCGCCTGGCTCCTGCACAGCAGTCCACCTCTCTAGGGCATCTCCCCTTGCAGGCCTCTGCCACCTGCACTGTACACCGCTCCACACTCACCTATCACACCACAAACAAATCAAAAGTCAACTGAAATGGAAACGAAAACGTCTGTGATGAGCAGGCTTCTTTGCAGCATAGTATGATCTGATCTTGAGGGAGGAAACAAAAATCCAAGAAACTGAAAAAAAACCCACCTTCCTGTGGTCTGTGATTTAACAAAAAGTAACTGATAGTCGACAGCACTGAGTGTTCAGTGTCAACTAAATAATAATCACTGGGAAGAGGGGTGGGTAGAGCTTGCCTCTTTGCTATAGTACCCAAAGTAGTCACAAAGAATTCACATGGTATACAGGACGAGTGACCCATGACGTTTCATCCAATGGACAGGTGAGCAAAATCAGGTGCTGCTTTCACCGTCACTTGCTTTGCTGGCTTAAAGCACAGGGAGGGTTTGGGTGATAGACTGAGGACTTCAACACCTAGCACATCTTGCCATCTCTCCAGATTCACCTCCTGCCTCAAGCCCCATCCTCACTGTGGTTCACCATGCCATGACAATCACCCCCAGTGGCACTGGCAGCCAGCCGTTCTCCTCATATCTGTGACGTGCTTGACTCCTGCTTCAAAGCGCTGCTGTAGCTTCACCAAGCTTCATCCTATCTAGGTTTCAGAACACAGCAGGCCTGTGATAGAGCCGACTGGCTCACAGGACAGGAGAAGGTACCGACTGAATGCTCTTCTACCGGTGCGGAAAGGACCAACAGGAAAAAAACAAAACAGATTGAAGAAGTGTGGGGTCCACAAAGGAATTTGAAAAAAAAAAAAACGTCTGTTCGGTGGGTAGATGAGGTGATTTAACAGCTACGTCTTTGGTCCTGATAGCTGGCTGGACATACTCCCTGTTCAGGGCTGATCAACAGCTTGGAGATGACAGGTCAAGCATCTGTCAGATCCAAGCAAAAGCTCACTTTCAGAAGCCCACTCTAGCATGCTGCCGTCCAGACAGCGTCGAACAGTCCCTGTTTCCAACACCACTTTCTGGAACCACTGGGTGCAGAGCCCACATCGACGCTTTCCAGGCAGCGTCTACCTGTCCCTGTAATCTACCACACCTTTGAGGAACCACTAGCGCAAAGCCCAGTAGGACTTTCTCGATGAACTGATGGTTTCCAGGGCTTCCCTTCCTAACTATACCTTTCCTCCACGGTGGAGCTGGCCTTCTGTTTGCTCCTTCGCTCTCCTGGAGCTGCTGCTATGGCTGGCAGTGGGCGGGAATTCCTCACAGACTCGGGCACAGTGCTGCTGGCCAATCATCAAGAGAGACGCAACCGTTGTGGAGGCAGGAGTTCGAACTCATCATTGACCTGAACCATGGGAAGATGGAGCTCATCGATCACCGGCGTGGTTTTGTAGTCACACTGACCGCATTCCTTCAACTTCCACTCCCAGTCCATCTTCTGTACCGCATGCAGGGACTCCGCTTCATGATGGTGCCGTAGCAACAACAGGTTCTGCAATCAGCAAGTTCAAATACTGATCAGAGCTTGCATCACAGTAGCTTTTCTGATCACATTAGCAGTTCAAACATCACACACCCCTACCCTCCCCCCAAACAAATAACAGTAAAACGAAACAATTTTCAATGTTTATGAAAAAAATACCATTATGCCAATGTGATCTGACCTTTTGTGCAGATTTGGGCTTTCTGTTTATAAGAGTAAAAGCTAAGTCAGCATTAATATATTTCACTATTTCTGATAAAAACGAGCATTAAGCAGCAAACTATCATTACATTAGTTTCCACTCCAATGATCTTACAGTCTAAAAATATGTACCTGTATATAAATCAAGGAAATTCTGCTGAGCATAGCATGGTTTACAGTGCATGATCATTTCATCTTACATCTGACTATTTTGTACTAAACTTTTGTCATACAGGTAACGTCATTTGACATTTCATCCACAGATGTACTGAGATCTGATCCCTTTATCAAAGCAGTATTGAATTCTGACCATTTCATCGAAGGTGTATTGAGATCTGACCATTTTGTTGAAGATGCACCGAATCTGACCATTTCATACAAGGAGTATTGAGATCTGACCATTTCACACAAGGAGTACTGAGATTCCAGAGTCATCGGCACAAAAAACAAAAACATAATGGTAAATTAAAGTGCTGTTCTAGTTGTTCAAGATGTGAATGTCTGGATGCTTAAAATACAAATTGCAGCGTCAGCGTGTTTAAAGAGCAATGAAAGGAATCAAAAGTACAAACAAAAGGAGCCTAATGTGATCGACATGATAGCTGCTAACATCTGGGAGATCCTGATGAGGAAGCCTCGCTCTGGCAGGGGAGGACTGGGAGAGGGCCCCCCCTCCAAAGATGATATTGGAGGACGATGGTCAAAGTTCCCTGAGGTTTCAAACACCCCTTGTCAAAATAAAACAGTTCAGTGCATACAGACGCAATACTGCATTTAGATTACAACATACATGGGTCAGGAACAAACCAGCAGATGTTTTCTTTCTTCTTTTTCACTTAGAAAAAAATAAAGAAACAAATCCTCACTGGGCAACTGGTAAAACCAACTTAACAAATAGCGAGGGTGCAACTGTTTGTATTTAAAAGTGCTGGCTATGTTGTTGAAACAGCAGCGTAACCTGACTCACCTTGATGTTGTTGTACTTGTCACCGACATCCTGCAACCAGGACAGAAACTGACGACCATTGTAGCGTGACCGTGAACTCTTGTCCCGCTCATCCACCTGTCGTTGAAAAAAACAGATGATAGAAACATACCATCCTGGGGCCACATTCTGATGTACCAACACAGTGACATTGAAGATGGAAGTGGAACACATACTACAGCTTAACATCAAGCTAGGACTTAAATCCTGCATATTCAAGAGAAATACATCACAAAGTATGGTGATTACACTGGGATTTAAAGCATACATTACAAAAAAAAAAAAACACTGTGACTCACTCTGACACTGAAACGTATAAAAACTGGAACTTAAAACTTAAGATCATCCACTGTGCAGCAATGCACTCTTACCATTTGACCATCTCTTTCTCTTCTAACACTGGAGGAAAGACTATCAGCTGAGCTGGCAACTGGTGAAAGTTTTTAAAGCAAACTAACTACAGGGAGTTAATCTTCCAAATCTCAGAATCTGCGTTATCAAGGAGTATCCTCCTTTCTTGGGACCCCAAAATCTGCTCCTTAGAGGAAGAGTTTAATCCGATCTGTAAATTTCCTGCTGTATCTTAGTTTGCTGTCAAACGTTATAACAACAAATATGGATTGTGTGTGTGTGTGTGTGTGTGTGTGTGTGTGTGTGTGTGTGTGTGTGTGTGTGCGCGTATGTGCATGCATGCGTGTGTGTGAGTGGGTGTGTGTGTATTGCGTGTGTGTGTGTGTGTGTGTGTGTGTGTGTGTGTGTGTGTGCGCACGTATGGTTGTTGTACATGTGCCTGCGCGCACGTGTCTGTTAGTGTGTGGTGTGTGTGTGTGTGTGGGGGGTGGGGTGGGGGGGGGGGGGGGGGGGGGGGGGGGGTGGATTGTGTCAGAGAGAGAGAGAGAGAGAGACAGAGAGAGAGAGAGAGAGAGAGAGAGAATGTGTGTGTGTGCAAAGAGATGGAGACAACAGAGGGAAAGACAATGGTGGAAGAGAGCGTGAGAGACAGACAAGGAGAGAGAGAGAGAGAGAGAGAGAGAGAGAGAGAGAGAGAGAGAGAGAGAGGAACAGGGAGAGAGACCAAAGGAAATGTACCTGATCCAGCTCATGCAAGTTGTAGATCTCCTCCTCGCAGAGAATGGTGCAGACAGACAGAGGCTGGTTCTGATTGGCCACTGCCCGAGCAGCTCTCGCATGCTCACGCAAGATCTCCTGCTCAATGGCTAGCATCAGCTTCTCCTGCACACACAGTAATGGCATGGTTCCATTCAATCCTAGCACCCTGTATATACATCAGTAGCATTCCAAGTATTACAGTCAGTGAAGTGTGCATGCAATCTAAAGATCTATTAAACCTGGAAAAAAATACTAAAAAATCAGGTTCCATTTGCGCAATTCAAAACAAAAAAAAAAAACAAAAAAAAAAAAACACAGAAATCAAACTGTATTAATATTTTGAACCTTATGCTGTGCACACTAATCTTTCCTCTCCTGACTGCTTATCAGACCACTGTTCAGATCCAGTGACAACATACAGCAAAATCAGTAACAAATTTTACACATTTTCAAACCAGTTTACCTAGCATGCCACATAGTGACAGTGGCAATACATGTTGCATGAGCAATGGGTGCCCACTAACTGACATTGTTCAGCATGATACTGTGTAGAAGAGCCAGTAATTAAGCTGAAAAAGACACGCCTCCATGAATACACAAAACACTTTATATTTGTGGTCTGTGACTTTTTTGACAGTAATATTTCTGAATGCTCTGCATTGGACTCAGCAGCAGACCAAAGTAAAAAACAAAAACTCGGAAGACAGAAGGGAAACATGAGGTATGGGAATGGTAGTGGTGGATGTCATCTTCCCCTGAAATACATGTCTGACAGTATTGAGGAAGGAGGAGCATTATTTAGGTTGAAGTATGGTTTTAATTTCAGGACCTAAACAATCACACACTGCCTCTTCATGACTGTCAACACACAGGGCACAAAAGCCACTCAGGGTAAAGGAGCAACAACAACGACAACATCAACAGGACAATGAGAGCAACTGAAAATGATCACGTCCCTGAGTGAATGGAACAAAAGGTACAACACAACTCTTGCTTGTTTCAAAGATATGCCCCTTGAGCACGTCTCTACACCAGTAACATGGGCATCTTACAGTGACTGATTTGTGAACTATGAGTATGGAAAACATGTCCACAGTCCCCATGAAGATTACAAATCTTGTTCAGCAAATAAACACCATGAACAACATGATCTACATATGAATAGCTACTGAACTGAACTGATGAAAAGACTGAACTAGCTAAGATAAATAAATTCGGATAAAATAGCATTTATCTGTTCTTTACACAGTTTCAAGCTTTATCCTTTCAATCACTACTTGACAATCACAGTAAACTTTCAAGTTAGATAATAAAATGCACATTTTCTACAGTTATCTACACTTATCAACAGTTTGCAGTTCTACAACAGAATTTGGAATAACAAAGGCCTGACTGCCATTACTGTGGGACTGTGGCAATGGAGAAGAACTCAAAAAAAAAGTGCCACCACACCAAAGGAAAGGCACCCTGATCCTGTACACAGGCGGAAGAGTGACAAGGTGTACTGACCCGCTCTATGTGATGTTGTAAGCGCAGTCGGTACCGGGCTCTCTCCTGGGCCTCAAACAGTTCCCTCATGGGGCCTGTCACGGAGTTAGGGGGGGAGTCAGCTGAAACAGTCACCACAACCCACTCACCATAAGCACCACAACGTATCAAGTTTAAACACTTATCACACATTACTTGCCACAACAGAAAAAAAGAAAGAACAAACCAAAAATCACTTTATAGTAAAAAAACCCAAACAAAAAAAAAAAACAACAACAGACATGCAAGAAATCAGGACACTTGCTTCAACTAAAACATGATCTAATCCCAAACTGGTGTAACCATCTTAAATTCAATTGATGACAAAGTTCAAGTCTGTGGACTCAAATGTGGCATACACCACTCATCCCATCTCAAGATCATGCAGACCATGAGTTTGTCTTCTGGGGGAGACACAACAGGACAAGCTTATGCCAGACAAGAACTGTCAGTCTCTATCTTAATGGGTTTATTGGTAATACAACCTGACCAATCTGATACTAGCAAAGGGAAACACCTTCAGTTGCCAATAAAGAGGACAAGACTGACATCTTATTCACTGGAGATCCTTTACCTTTTACCACTGATACACTAGTTATTTGGGAGAGTGTTGTGTCAAGATGCTACATTTTCACTGGACAGCTTCTGTTCTTGCAGGTAAACTGCACAGCCAACAGCAAAAAATGCTTCAAACATCTTTTTATCACCTTATACTGATGGTGACTTACAACAAGTGACTGTGACAGAGACAGTACCTTTAACACATCTGTGGTAGGAAGCCTAGTTAGCTGTCTCATGCTCGCAACCTCTGCAGAGAGGAAAACATTCACCTTTGATAATTTGCGAGTTACAGGTATCTCACTCTCTTATTCTCCCCAATATAGTTACAAGTCATCTCCCCTGTTTGCCCACTGGGAAGGTTTAACCAGATATCTGGTGCATGGTCAGTGCAGACCCATTGCCTTTTCAGACATGAAAAGTGGTTTCTGTTGTAAGGAAACATGTGACCCAGATGACAACACTCCTGGTGATGGCAAGGTTGAAGACTGTGTGGAGGAAAGTGACCAGAAGTGGATGAACAGAGGTGGTAGTGCACTTGAAAAACAAAACAAAAAAACAACATATCTCTGGAATGGACATGTGAAATGAGATAGAAACCTAGTTCCTTCAAGCCTCTGTATAACTGAACCATAAAGTAAGAATAGTCTCCCTTTCTCTGAGGTAAATAAAGTCATACTTGGACAGCTTTGAAAATATCTGATGAAGTGTTTAAATTTTTCTTCTTCTTTCTCCCTCTCTCTCTCTCTCTTTTTTTTTTTTTTTTGCATTGATAAAAGCTCTTTGTGGCGGACTTTTAACTTCAGAATCATGTGAATGTTTCAATTTGACATGGCAGGCAACAAACCCAAATCAAACCAATATAAAAGTGAGTAACACTTACCATAGGTACAGACAAAGTACTGGTGGCATTTCCCTGCAGAACATAGGTACAGTTGACCATGAGGTAGTCTTTAAAGCCGTTGGGTGGTTTGGGAGTGACCGAGTTCATCAGCTTATGGCGATTCTGTATTTGCTGTGGACAGTAAGAACAACAAGTCTGAATAACACACACTATCTCAGCATCTATATGATTTGGAATGATGTTTTCTTAAAGCTGAAATCTGTTAGAAGACCCCGACTCAAGACATCATTTATACTGACCACAGCAAACAAATTTCTCACACACTGCATGCTGTCCAAGTGATTTTCAAGGGGCTACCCCTGCAGAATCCAAAAATCTTTTGAAAATAGTCTATGCACCTGCATCACAGGCAAATATTTGTGGCACATTTCGGTCAAGGATGGACGACTCTACCCGAGCACAATGCCAGTCAACTTCTATCTGTGCAGTTACTGGGTAGGTTTTGGGAGAGTTTTGCTTGTCCTCATGAAGTCTCTCATTTCTACCGAAAGTGACCAGTACAGAACTCTCAGGTACCAGTTTAAGAAATTCCTCACTGATCAACACAAAACTGTGTCAGATCTTTTGCCGTCAAACTCTCCTCTTCATTCCACCACCCCTAGTAGTGAGTTTGTGTCACTCTTTGGCATTGGCAAGTTCTTGTGGACTGTGTTATAGACACATGCTGGATGGAGCTCTTCCGACAGGGACACCAACTCACTTTGGATCTGTGACTATGCAATTAGTGTCATCAAAGTGAGAAATAGCACACAGGTCCTGTATATGTGTTGGATCAGATTAGGAAAATAGCACACAGGTCACCAACCAACACCAAAGTGAACTGGTGGCTGTGTGGTATCTTCTCTGCGGCATCCTGTGATGACCTGATACTGATTGGTCGATATGGACAGATGCCAATGCTGCAACTGGTGGAACCTGGGTGTGGCTGGCTATGCATGGGGAAGAGAGGGTGGTGGGATGGGGTGGGGGGGGGGGAGGGGATGAAATGGGTAGAGTGGGAGTAATACCCCTGTAGGTGCCCATGGAACATGAACAAGGAGAAAAAAAAAAAATCTTTGTGATTTCCTGCACATATATGAATGTAGGTTCCGTTGATGTGTATAGAATACAAAGTGTCCGTAGGAGATTACCCACCAAATTCACATTAGTTCAATCATAGGTCACAGGAACCATTTTCATGCAAAACCATAGGAAGCAACTCTTGAAGAACCCTTTTCTGTTATCCTAACCTTTTCCAAAATTATAGCTGGAACATGACATAATTTAAAATCAATCTTAGTATCAAATGGAGTGACATATAAAAAACGTTTTTACTTTTTCTTTTTTGCTGAACCAAGGTGACCAAACATCTTTTTGAAGAAAATGAGTAACATTTTCATCTGAAGCTTCGGAAGGAAGTTAACGAATTCACATTTCCTTTTCTTTTTGCATAATCCCCAAATGGACCATAATGATCTGTAACAGCCATTTGACACATATCATATCTGAAATTATCAGCCATTAATGCCAGCTACATTTAATGTTCACCGAATAGTTCAGACTTGAGTTAAGATCTATATCACATTTGTTGAAACACAAAAATCTCATTTTCAACAATGATTATCTTGATGTGCGCTAATTTTTGCGGCAGTCCATATCAGACTTATAACGCATCTCGTCTCTTAAGATGTCAAACTGATTTTTCATTTTTAAAAGATGAGGGAACACACACACCTGTCTCCTCAAATTCAGGTAGAGCTCGTATGGGTGGGTTGGGCGGCTTTTCCAGGACCACATCGCGACTTTCCGCCTGTTCCCGTGTCTGCGCTTCCGTCTTGGCCCGTAACTTTCTCTTTCCGAGGATGGACTGGAATTTCATCCTGCTGCACTGTGCCTGTGTCTGACATTGGCTCTCCATCTTCTTTATTCTCCGCAAATTCTGCACACACACCAAATGACTATGAGAATGTTTTCATGTTATCAACTTCTGGATTTTTTTTTTTTACTTGCACACAACTGGTGGTTGGACAATGACACATCAGGACTTTCCCTAGCACCACCCTAGGACAACAAAAATGCATTACTTCATGTCATGTAAGACACACTGATGACTTCCCAGCAATATGAGCTACACAAAGCAGAGGAGGAGGACACAGTATCATTTTCATCTTCTGACCTTTCATCAACATGGTGAAATTACACACATGGCTGTAACTGCATGCACATGCCTGTGTGCGCACAAACGTACACACATTGTATAAGTCTGTCCACAAGACCAATTCCCCTGCTAGTGAAAATCTGTAACTGCACCTGGCCAAAATCAACAAAAACACAAAACATACACAAGAGCCTGCAATACACACACACACACACACACACACACACACACACACACACACACACACACACACACACACAAACCCACCACTTCATCATACTTCAACTCTGAAACTGCTTTTAAATCTTTAAAACCACTTTCATGACAAGACGTATTACTCTTGTACAAAAGTGTGATGCCATGCAGTTTAATACAGCAGCAGGAAGATCAAGTTGATATCACAGCCTGTATTAAAAGTATGCCTTAAAAGAATATAATTATTCAAAGGCGCCCTCTATACCGTTGCCAGCATGAGCCAGTTTTTAACAGTAAATTTTGTCATGTAGCAGTGAAATAAAACCTGCTCTAGCACCAGGTGCTAGTCGAGAAATACAAGCCCCTTGTGTGGTTTTCTCTCTGGCAATTACAACAATACAAGTTGGATCCCCTCTTTAAAGTATGATCCCCTCTGTCCTATCCCACCTCTTCTTTTCACTGCAAAAGGCAATTCAGCAGATTGCTTGATATGTTCATAGCTGTGCCAACTGCAGCATTATTTCTCTCCAAACACCCCCTTCCATCCCCTCACAAATGAGCGAATCTACCTTTTTTGTGACATGACCTCTTGCTGTCAGTATTTTATTCAATGGAGAGGATGAGGAGGGGAGCGAGAGGAGGCAGGGGTAGTTCTGGAGAGCGGGGGTGGGGGTAGGGGGTAGGGGGGGGGTGGGGGAAAAGACTATTCTTAAGTCAGTGGCTCAAGCCTTCTGTGCAATTTTTCCATCCAAATTTCACGCTGTTTCAGTTTTCAACTAAATATTAGTCCATTTTCCTTTACTCTTAAACATATCGCACGTGCAGCCATGGAGAAACAACTTTTCAAATCAAGACTAGTGCAAGACTGGTATAACTGCTAGATCCAAACGAACAGTGCGGTTTTCAATGATGCTTTCTAATTTTGGACCGAAAAACAGAGTACTCCCACTGTGGGCAATGTGTTTACTGAAATGCAACTAAATCTCATTCTCTCATGCTACATGAACTTGACAACACACAAGAATACACGCACATAAACTCACACAGACAGACAAACAAACACATCCATAAGGATACACATGACCAAAGGTGGAGATTGTTGAGGTCCAAAATTTGCTAAAACCTGTAAGCCAGCAGACCAACAGGGGCAATAACCTACCCCAAAATTAAAAACAGAAAAAAAAACTAGCAATGTCAAACATGCGACTTGGCGACTGGAATTCAAGAGGTTTCTCCATGCAAATGAGACAAAATGTTGACGTTGGGAGCAAATCAGTCCAGAGGCCTTGTCAGGCAACCGACGCAAGATGCAAGTTAACATATATATATATATATAAATGACGCTAGTGAACAGTCAAGTCAAGGTGACGCCAGAAACAATGCACACCTGGATGGGAAATGTCTTGGGGGCATTTATATCACTGATCCAGGATTTAATCCATCAGCTGGCTCACAGTTGATTGTACCAGCTACTCCTGGTACTGGAATTTTTTCTTCTGTTGCCAGTAGAAGTGCATTGGAATCTTTACTAGGCTAGTGGAACCTCTGATTTTACTAGTACTATGAACTAAAGCTCTGTTCGTTTCCTACTGATTTACTTCATGTATACTTAACTTCCTTCATACTTTATTTTATTCTGCTAATATGTTTGCTTGAGTAAGTACATGCGAAGCGGCATTATAAACAATGAGAAAGAGCGAGACAGCCTTCTCAAGGAGAAAGTATGAGTCAGAATGTCAAATTCATCATCAAAAGAGAGAGAATGAGAGAGAAGAGAGAGAGAGAGAGAGAGAGAGAGAGAGAGAGAGAGAGAGAGAGTGTGTGTGTGTGTGTGTGTGTGTGTGTGTGTGTGTGTGTGTGTGTGTGTGTGTGTGTGTGTGTGTGTGTGCAGATTATGTCATACCAGTATTCCCAATTACTCATTCCATTTTGATGACAGCTATGAATGATCAGCATGTCACTATAGAGCACAGACTACCACTTTGTGCAACTCATGTGATGTGATGTTTGCCCATGGCAAGAAGCATCTTCTCAGAAGAGGAATATATATATTTATGCATGTCCTGATTAAGTAAATACTTTCTCAGTAGATAAGATACACGTTCCTTGCAGGTAGACAGTGGAGAGCATGTTGTGTACTGCAATACAATCTACTTCATGCTTTAATGAACTGGAGAAAACAATGTCTCTCCTACAGTGGTTAAAATCAACTAAAATGTGACCTCCACCTCGACTGAGAGGACCAGAAAGTTTTCAGCCTTGTGCCTCCCCAACACCCCCTCCCCTGAATTTGGACACAAGTCATTATGACCCCTAAAAATCATTGATGTTATTTCTTCTCTAACCAGCCTGAAACAGAAGAAAAAATTTACTGTGTGACACACATACCTTCCGATAAAGGCCACACTAGTGCTAGAACAAATCCTCTTTTCTCAAACATACATGTGTCACTAACCACATGATCTCATATAGTCAGTCAGCACTGTAACTCAAAGTGGTACAAAGTATAATACCCTTGTTTGCTTCAGTGTACAGGCATTTGGTGGCAGTAGAGTTAAATTATTCAAGTTTGAAAAAGTTTGATTTTTATTCACATTTTTGGGCAAGTTATTCCTGTTTACCCTGATTTTGATGCACTGATATAGTTATAACGTTACAAAATTTCTAGTTCTGGTAAACTCAACCTCCCATTTTCATTAAAAACACAAACTCTGGTGGTAATAAATTTGAGTCTGCTGTACCAGACAGGTTTGTTCACTACAACTGGTTTTCTTAAGGTTTCTGGGTGGCACTCGCAAGCCTGAAGAAAGATAACGCACAGTCAGTGCTATCACTTATTTTTCTAGGGCATTTTTTTCTTTTGATAATATTCATAATACCAGTATGTTTCAACAAATACCCCTTTCCCTGAAGGAATTTGGTGGTTGTTAACTTATAGAAGGGCACTTCTGCTCTACTATGCGATTAAAACTGTAATTACAGGTACTTTCCAATTCTCTAACATACTGTTTTCTAAATTCAACACAGACCAGTCAACTTTCTCTTTGAAACGCCACAACCACCTTCACACAGACATCATTTCTCTCTCACACACACATACCCACGCACACGCACACACACACCTACTATCCCACTGCACACTCTCTTTAAAACCTGAAATGCTACTGAGCTGCTGACACTGATGGAATGTACTGTGTGGCTGCTGAAAGGATAACTGCAGTAAAAGGGCATGCTCTTCAATGTAAAATGTCACACACAAATGTGCTGACTGTGAGTGTGACTCCCTTTCCCATCAAGCAGTTAATGACGTATGGCCTTCTTCATGTTGTTCTGACTTGGATTGGGAATGTCACTGTTCATGATTCAAATCTATTCCAACAGGCACACTTTAACTTTCATGACCTGGCATGGAGGAAAAAAAAAAAAAAAGACTTGTATGAAATTAGCTCTGCTTCTGAGTCTGTTTTACTAACTCTTTTGGCTCTTTGATTCTAGCAATGTGTGGCAATCAACACTTTCCTAAACGTTTCCTGAGATAAAGCACTCTGATCAGTTTTCATTTTATGTCGTGTCCATTGCTTTAACAGTTTCGGACACTGACATAATTAAAAGTGGGAAAGAAGCGGACTGTTCAAGAAATATGGGTTTGCTGGCACACAGATTTCCTCTATAATCTCTTGCCAATGGCAAGTAACTGATTTCGGGTTTTAAAAACAAATTGTAAGGGATGCAATGAATCAAATTCAACTATGAATCAACCATTCCTGAAGGAACGAGGTATCACAAAAGGCTGGAAACAAATTGCAGCTTAAGTACGCGCGCGCGCACGCACACACACACACACACACACTCACACACAGTAGACACACACACACACAGAATGATATACCTGCTAGCCTTGAAACTGAATGGCTTTACTTCTGAGGGAAGAAAAGAGTTTAATATAACATCCTGCTCTTTCTTAGTCTGATGTGAAACTCTAGATACAATTTATAATTTATATAATGACATGGACACATCTTGCTCCTTTAACTCTTTCTAGTTATTTAATACACTGTCATGTTAAACAAATCTATCAATCTGGGAGTGCAACTGATTTCATGGGGAAAATCATTCAGTGACTCCTTCACTTAAGCTGATCTCTAAATGCCTCTAGATAACTTGTCAGTCTGGGAATGGGATACAGACTGTTTTGTAACACTATCATGAGGGACCCTCAGGCAACTCAAGGTGCATTGTTCTCACTGTTTACAGTATAGATAATACATTGAGACACTTGATTTAAGCCTTTCAAAAACTAATTTTCCCTGAAATGCTGAAGCTGTCACAGCCGTATTTAGCACAAAATCTGTCAATAATTTTCACTAAAAATGTCCAAAATCAAAACAACTGACGGAGCTGAAAATGGTCGACCATTCTGGGAGTGGATCCGAGTCTTGACTATCAACTGCTGCTTCATTTATGTCATCTTAATTGTCATCTTCGGCACTCCTATCTCTGCTGGCGTAATGATCAACTTCTTGTTACTGTCTCAGCCTTGTTGTAAAACAACTTTTTTTTTTTTTAACATGCTTTATCACTCAAGCACAGGTGACAATGTGATGTTGTGCCATTGTGTTTAAAAAAGAGCACACTGCTTCCAGTGCGTGAAGAGAAGCATTACTGGCTGCTTTCTCTTCAAATTAATAATCAACCAATGAAATCGATTGTTACTGGTTTGCTATTCATGCCCTGATGCAAGGAGTGAATTTGTGCTGTAAAACCACTCATTGAAAATCCTTCGGGGATTTGGGTCATCACTCACTGACTTTGTATTGACCATTGCACTATCATTCTTGCACTAGTATCATTCCTGGCAATATGTCCTGATCATCTGCAACAACTATTACTTCAGTCCACTGCCATGTGGTAAGTCAACTGCCGCAACAATTACTCATTACTGTAGTGTGTTGCGAAAATATTGGCATATTGCAGAATTTTATGAATTTTATGCACAGCCATAACCAAATTCTAAACCATCAAAACAAACTAAACCAAACTAATACACAGCCAGATACAATTCCCTCTGCCTCTAAATGCAACCAATTATGTCGCAATTGTCTGTAAATGCTATCGTCAGGTTATCCCACAATTCCCAGTGTTCAGATGGGAAACACAGCCAACCAGACTCGTTTCGCAATGAGCAAACATTTGGTCTTTGAAGCCCCTCTCAACTGTTAATATTGATGACTCTTACAATCAGTATAGAGGTATTTGCGACAATTTGTTTTGAAAAGTTTCCGACTGAAGGGACTGCAAAATACACAACATTTAAATTACAAACCCAGTCTATGAATTAGTGTTGGTTCTTTAATTACCATGTGACTATGTACACACACAGATCTTCAGGAAAAAAAAAAAAAAAAAATTCAAGAAAATCAAGGCCCAAAGTCGGTACTGGAACACTGAAATAAGAAAGAAGTAATACTGAACTATTCTTATGTTGAAGAACAGTTTTTGACAGAAAACATTAAAAGGATGATCAAAACATAAGTTTTCGCTCTCAATAGTTTCAGTTCAGTTACATTCATACTACTGACACAAATTGAATGTACTTAAGACTCGTAAGCAAACAGTATCAGTTCAACTCCCACATCCCACTCCTTCCCAACTGTAACTTGCGTACGGTATCAAGTCTCATACGAAAGCCCCCACAGCTAATCCTCACCCAGCTTACCATTGCATACCCACTCCACCCTCGTGGCCTGGCTGAGTGCCACAGGCTCATGGAAAACTAACACAAACTGTTGCAATGGCGCTTCAAAACCACAACTTTTCTTCTTCTTTTGAGGGTGTGAGGGACGACCCTGGATGGCCTTGCTGCACTTAACAGTCAGTCCTTCTGTCCATCACCCCCCCCCATTCTCTCTCATCTTTAATAAGTAAGAAAGTACCACCTGTTACAGATAGATGCCATGTAAAGAAACCTGTACAGGAATATAATCAAAACACATTCATGTCCCTCATGCAATGAGCACTACAGTGTACAGACTCTCCTTCAGGATGCCCAGCTGACTAGCTTCCTTCAGTTATTCTTGTTAAAAACATCCCTCAAAACATGTTTATAGAGACTACATTTCATTTAACATACATGTAGGGTCTTTCGCCATGTGCTTGTCACAGACATTGTTTCACATCTTCCAATGAAAAAATGAGTATGACAGTTGGCAAACAAATCTAAAGCAGTCATGACACCTCCCTCAATGCCCAGACCTTAAAACAAAAATGTGGGCAGCACCTAAGTGCTTACTGTGGACAGTAGGCTGTGCCATTACATGGCATTCTTTCTTTTTCACTGGTCATGAAAAACATTTCCATCATGAGCATGTCTGAGGACCAGGAAACAGATTTATGTGGCTACATGCAAGACCAAGAGCTGATTAAAGTAAAGCAGTGCCAGTTTTCTGTGAACACTTGGCTGCATATCATTTTATTCTATAACACATGACATTCAGTGAAACAATGCCCCATCTAAGCATCAGCTGTATCTTCATCCAAGAACTGTATTATCACTATATCAGTACAGCTCAGGTCAATCTCCAATTGTTAATTTCAGTATTGCTCTGGCACAAGTTTTATGCCCCAGTGTGCCAGCAACTTGTCATCTTCCCTACTCACTGGGTGAAAACTGTTACTGTGTTCTTATCTTCCTTTTCCTCTTTGTAATTAATCAAAGGTGTCACAGTCTAGCTGTGAGACCATTTACCAAGTCGTCTGGAAGAAAATACTCAGTATGCTGGTGTTGTTATGTTAACCCTGTGTTCTGTTAAATGATGCTACAATTTTTTTTTATTTTTCTTATATCAACATGTCATGAACTCTTTCCAAACCTAAATAAACTGACTGGCTGGCTGTTGCAAGCATGTATGCAGCAGGTAGCAAAGTAGTATTTTGGTCATTGTGACCATGATACACAACACACTGTCTCTAACACACACACACACAAGCTAAGAAGCACGTTAGTAAATCAATTTCTTTTCAATTGAGTCCATGTAAGAAGTTGATCAGGCGATATTCTCATGAAAGATTAAACATATATACTGATAGTGATACTCTTCTCTAATTAAGCGAGCGTTAGACCTGTGCTACTGAAACTTACTGCTAGACCATTCTGAATTTTTTTCAAGTCTCTGCACTGCACGATGAAGACTTCCAATGATCGATGACATATTTGCGAAATTCACATTTTCTACCTGAAGTTTACCGCATAGCAATTTTGAATCTTTCACACTGGCAAAATTTAAACAATAATCTTCAATCTAAACTAAAGCAAGAAGAAAACTGACTTCAATGTACAGATATATCTTTTTACAAAGGATATTATCTGGAAGCTAACATGCGTAATAGCATTAAATGTACTACATGAAAAATTACAATAACAACAACATACACACACACAATACTGCCATCACATTTGTGATGGATCACTTTCAGTTTTACATAAAGACATTATTCTAAATGGTACAACATCCTGTGATATATAGAATACCATGAATTCTAAATTTCAGACCACAAACCAGCAAAATATCAGTATTAACTGATCAAGATCACAGACAAATTAAATACCTATCACACTATACATGTGTAATGTTTACTGTCTGATCCTAGTGAGCATTTCTATGTACACAGCAAGCTGTTTTGATTCTAGTGGGAGTTTAGATAATTTTGCTGTCAGATACCAGTAAGTATATACTGTCCTGTTTTCTGATTCTAGTGGGTGTTGGTAAAGTAAAATACCATTTGCTGTCTGATCCTAGTGGCTATTGGTAAGTATACAGTGTGGTGTTTTCTGTCAGATCTCAATGTGTGTTGAAAAATATCCACTGTAGTCTTTTCCATCAGATCCTAGTGTGTGTTGAAAAATATCCAGTGTAGTCTTTTCCGTCAAATCCTAGTCTGTGTTAGAGAAAATAGTATATATACAGTGTGGTGAAAAATATCCAGCTGTCAGATCCTAGCGGGTGTGTGAAAAATATACAGTGTGATGTTTTCTGTTAGATCTTAGCGTGTGTTGAAAAAATACATTCAGTGTAGTCTTTTCTGTCAGATCCAGCAGCGTGTGTGCATGAAAAAATACACATTGTGGTGTTTTCTGTTAGATCCTAGTGAGTGTTGAAAATATCCAGTGTAGTATTTTCTGTCAGATCCTAGTGTGTCCAGTGTAGTCTTTCTGTCAGACCCTAGCGGGTGTGAAAAATATACATTGTAGTCTTTCAGATCTGTTTGTCAAAAATATCCTAGTTTGTGTGTGAAAAATATATAAATTGCGGTGTTTTCTGTCAGATCCTTGTGGATGTTGAAAAATATACATTGTGGTGTTTTCTGTCAGATCCTAGTTTGTGTTGAAAAGATAGTGTGGTGTTTTCTGATAGATCTTAGTGTGTGTTGAAAAATATCCAGCTACGTCTTTCTGTCAGATCCTAGTTTGTGTTGAAAAATATACATTGTGGTGTTTTGTCAGATCCTAGTGGGTGTTGAAAAACATCAGAGTGGTTGTGTAGATCAGATCCTAATGAGTGTTGAAAAATACAATGTGTCAGTGTGTGGTGTTTTCTCTCACGATCCTAGTGGGTGCTGGTAAGCATACACTGAGCCGTCTGCTGTCTGGTCCACAAATGGTGTAGCTACCTACACACATAATACAGTGTGCTGTTTTATGTCTGAACCCTATTGAGTGTTGCTAGTACTATTACTAGCATTAGGTACACAGGATACTGTTTGAGCCTTTGTGGGAGTTGCAAAGTGAATAAAGAAAGTGTTGTACAAAGTGTATAGGTGCACAGTTTTGTCTACAGTCAACATCCTACTTGTCCAACAACAACCCTCTTTAAAAACAAAACAAATCATAAAAAAAGAAGAAATGAAACAACTGACAACACTCTAAATCAGTTTAAGTTTGACTTTCTCTAAACAGAAATTAGACATAATACAGCAAAGCACCAAACAAGGCTACATTACAATCCATCTTGAAACTGACTTTATGACTGCCTCCCACTTTCAAATATTTGCGAGCAATTCATACTCCAAAATTCAGTTATTCACTTTTTCAGAGTCAGTCTTACATTTTAGCCAAAGATGACCGAAAGTGATAAAGGGTTTGTGTTTAATACACATGATGGAATCATTACAAATGCAGAGAAACCTCAAACAGGAAATCTACAGCCCATGGAATAAATGTCAAAGAGGAAGCAGGCACATATAATGCAAATGAAATCTCTGGTCTCAAAAGAAACTTTTTAACTTTAAAGCACACCTGTCTTCTAAAACTAGTGAAAGAAAATGCGTGTAATTGCTCTAAGACAAGAGAGAGAGACAGGGTTAAACTTCTACTCTGTCTCTCTCTCTAGTCTTAGACAAGTTTCTTTATAGCTTTTTTTTCATATTGATGACATTTTCATACTTTTAACTTCTTTTTTCTTTTCTTTTTTTTTGCTTTTAGTAAAAGCAAGAGAGAGAGGGAGCAGGAAGAAAGCAGATTACCTTTGGGGTCTGCTTGGACCCCTTGTCCTGTGTGTCTCTTTGCTGGAATCTGCTTTTGGATGCCCTCCTGTTTTCTGCTGCTTTTGTTC
This sequence comes from Conus betulinus, assembly GCA_016801955.1. NCBI lineage: Eukaryota > Metazoa > Mollusca > Gastropoda > Neogastropoda > Conidae > Conus > Conus betulinus. The sequence goes on along the minus strand of JADBJO010001205.1, from coordinate 266,805 downwards.
CTGTTGTTGTTTCATGGCTGTGTGAGATCGCAGTGTACGCGTTGGCCGAGACTCCTCCTCCTCCCTTTCCTCTTCCTCCTCCTCCTCAAGCCTCTCCATCCCATCCTCCTCTCTGCCGTTGCTAGTCAACTCCTCTTTGGAAAGCACTGAGGACTCGGGAGCCACTTTGCCGGAAGAGTTTCTGTTGTCGTCTCTCTCACCAGAACCTGTGCGGGAGGATGGACGGGATGGGGTGCAGGGGATGGGTTGTTCACCATCAATGAGTTCTCCTCTTGCACCGGAGCAAAGGAGACAGGAGGTTTGGTCCCCTCGTCCGAGTCTGTCACATCCATGGTCCACTGCCCTGCGTTGGCCGCCTGCGTTGGATTGAGCACGTAGGGGAGAGCAGGCTTGGAGAGAGGGTTCTTGGTCTGGTCAGGGGCATGGGGGGCAGCAGAAGCTTTCTGAGAGGGGAGGATGATTTTTAAAGGGGGGACCTTGGGACAGGAGGATCTGCTTTCGTTGTCACGATCAGACCGAGGAGAGGAAGAGATGTTCTCATCGATATCCATGCGAAGTGGGGAGCTAGCTGAGCTGCAGACTTTTCGGCCGATAACAAATCTAAGCCTGGAAAGGTTTTGGGAGAAGCCCTATCTCCCCGTTCTGTTCGAGGACGTGCGTCCCAGCGCAAAGGCTGGGAGGTTGAGGGTAAGTTAGAACTAGATGGAAAAGAAGTGGACACATTTGTATGAGATACACTAACACTGCTACTGGTCACCATGACTGGGAGGTTTCCTTCACTGACACTGCTCATCCCTGAACTGTTGACACATGTAATGCTGCCACTACCACCACCACCACCACCACCACCACCAAACACTGCTACCACCACTACTTCGTCGACTACTATGGGGGTGACTGGCTGGCTGGGAAGTCCTGTCTGCTGGTCCGGGAGTGATGAGGGTATCCTTTTCCACAGAACCAGCGGAGGCTGCAGTACTCCCTGTGGTGGAGGTGACTCCACTGGTTCTTGACACACACACTGGAGTCCCATCCACCATGGCTCCTGCCTGATGACCGACACGATGTCCACCCGTAGAGGACACACATTGTGCTGTGGTTCACACCATCCATGGAGGCTGGAATGTGCTGACTGTCACGGACATGGCCAGAGTTACTACCGCTGACACTGGGAGACAGGCGGGAGGCAGCTGCTCCTGCATTCTGCAAGCGCGAGGCTCGAACACCTGTTCTGAACACCCCACCTCCCCGTTCCTCGTCAGCGTCATCGTCACTGACCTCCTCCAGAGGCTGAGGGGTGAAGGGCTCAGTGCGAAGACGCTGCAACGTCGGTCCCTGAGACGAGGGAAAACTACTCTCCTCCTCGGAAGAGTCTGGGCGAACACACTGCAATTTGAGGGACGGCAAGGTGAAGGAGGAAGATGAGGATGCGGGTAATGCCGAAGGAAGAGTGGACACGTTGTTCTGACTCCCGCTGACCCGCATAATGCTGTCCCAGTTGTCTGCTGCCCCACGCGCCTTGTGATGTTGGTTGAGGTGGTGGTGGTCACTGTATGGGGGAAGGAGGTCACGACGCACCTCCTCCACATCCATACTGGACACAGGACTGCAGGAGGGAGAGGGTCGACCACTCCCCCGATTCAACGCTCGATCACGCTGGTGGCTGTGATGGGAGGGGGGCTGCAACTGATGCTGTTGTTGCTGGTCTCCTGTGTCCATGGTCAGGATGTAGGACTTGAACATGGGTTCTTTGGAGTCTGTACTTTTTCTGTTACTACAAAAACAAATGACAAAACGTGTCAGATCTGAGCTATAAAGCTTGTCAGAACACAGCAGTGATTTCAGATTTCCCATTCTTGTATTTCAGTGCAATACCTATTGCTAATATGAAGATCAACACATCTTTTTCAAAATCATATAAAATGCAATCTAACACTACTTATGTGTCAAGTATTTGTATCAATAATCAACTCTCATATTTTCTTAGCAGTTTTTGTAATAAATCCTTTTTTGACACTATAACTCTAATCAAGAAGTAATAAAGCAGAATACTGGATGCACTGCACAAAACGTCATTACTCTCTTCTGGTTATTTTTTTACACCAAATGCTTTATGGTAAGAGTACTGCTGTTGCAATTAAAAAAAAAAAAAAAAAAAAGCATTATTCAGAAGGTTTATAATCTTGTACATACCTCACTCATTCACTATTTTCAACAACGATTCTTCCACTGCATCCATAACAATTCTTATTAACCCACAGCAACAAAAGCAAATGCTTTTGTTTAAAGGTACATTTCTTAGAAGGAATGCCTACCATAACAAGAGTATACTGATTTCTGACTCTTGCCGTCAAAGCAAAGCAGTCCTATCCCTTTTAGAGTGCTGGGACTTGCATGATTTGATATATAAACATTTTACAGTAGACTCCAAAAAATCTTTGTTCAGAGACGTCCCACCTGATGTGATCTTTGAATTTCGGAAACAGATTAACATTTTTCATCTGATCTAAGATTTTACGGAGAAGCGATTTTTCACAAAATTTCTGGTGTGTTTTGAAAGGTGTGTTTTGGATGGTTTTGTGAATTTTTTCTTTTTAATAGGACTTGTGAGTTGGCTTCAACCCTGTGACAGCCCTAATATGGCCCTTTGTGGCTGCCTGAGCTATAAGCAACATTACCATTACCCCTTTCAGAACCTAACAGGTCTTGTTGTTTGTTTGCGATCTTATCTCTCCCTGCACCTCAAGGACATTACCCTGGGTTCAGATCATTCCAGCTTGCCAAACACACAGCCACACCGAAGTTTGTCCTGCTGCTGTCTCAGCACCAGCAGTTGGCAGGGAGCAATTCCATTCGGTCATCAGGTCACTGCCAAGTCACTTAGACAATGTTCAGTGTCTTTTTTGACCGAGCGTCTGTAGGACACCAGCTACTGCCTTGGCGAGCGTACCCCTCTGCAGAGCACCTCTATGGCTATCCAATGACAGTCCCCATAAAACTGTCGAAGACTGACTCATCATGTGAAAACAAATTAAGACTGAGGTCACCATGATAGCACCTCTTGAACGGACACTGGATTTTACCTTGCTTTTTTTTTTCTTCTCTAAATGAAGATCAAAGAGGATCAGCATTATGCTACAGAGATCCATTCTGGTTAGAGATCGCATGAAAAGACCATGCTCTATGATTCCTTTCGTTATACCCCCCAGTATCGACCTGGCCACAGAGATGCAGTCTGAAAGAAACCCAGATCCATTTTATGGATGAAACTCAATTGTGCTGTTCCAGTCCTCTCATTTAACCCTCCAGTATGCTCAACTCTGGGTAAATAACTGCAGAAATCTAACGAATTCCATTTCATCAGCTCCTGGTCTTATCTTGAGACCATTATCTGCCTTGTACAGGTCTACAAAATTATTTTGTTCAAAACATTTGCTAAATTACTGAGAGTTTTTTTTCCAGCACTATACAAACCGGGGTGCTATTTGGAAGAACAAAACCAACCCCAAACCCTTATTGTTGTCGTCAGTCATACTAAATAAACGTCAGTCATACTAAATGTAAAGTGAAACAAAAGCTTACTGCTTTTGGTTTCAGCTTGTTCTAAAGGCAAATAAAAGGTTGCACAGGAATTCAAACTGGTTAAAATGCTGTGACTTAACGTGCAACCATTCCCAACCAACGAATAAAGTAACAGATGACAAGTCTGACTACTCAACAGGCAGAGCAGGGCAGACTGGAAGCTGAACAGGGAGTAAAAAAGTATGGGAGTAGTCCTGCACCTGATAAAGGTTGCAAAAGTAGACCATCACCTCATGCCACTAATCCTGCCCGATTCTGAAGGTAACACGCTTTCTCCATCATCCCCCTTAATCCATTATTTGCTGCATTTCCCTACCTTTGTCCCTGGTTAGAACCAGGCTCTTCGGCGCTGCTGCTGGCTGCCGACTTGAACTTGAGGAATAATCGAGGGGAAGGTAAAGGCTTATCCACAGGAGACTTGGGAGGCAGGCTCATACGACGGTTTCCTATGCTTCCTGCAGAATAGGAGTTGTCCCCTTTCACCATGGACATAGAAGAGCTGCGTGGTTTGATATCTGGAAAGGGTAAGCATTAGTTGTGGCTGACAACATAATAGTGAATGATAACATAATAGTGAATTCTGCTGTGACAGTCAGGAGTCTAAACTGGACCATGATCTCATTCATCTTACCTGACCCTTAGAAGGAATCACGCTGCTTTAACTATTCCAATTTTTACATTGGGGAAAAAAACAAAACAAAACAAAAAAAGAGTACCAGAAGATTCTTTCACAACAGCGTTTAATTTCTGCACAAAAACAGACAGGTTGGGTCACAACACTTCCATACCCTCTCATAATTACGGAAATGCTTCCACAGTACACATGAACCATAAAACACAAGCACGTGCCCAGTCATTCCCATTTCTTCCGGTCTTCCATCCCTGTGCATAGCCAAACCACCTAGACAGCAATAAACTACATGGTAACGCTGCTTTACCTTCAACATCCAGCCCCCGATCCTCATCCTTGATGGAGGCAAGACTCTCAGGTGAGGTGGGAGACCGCACCTCATCCCCACTGGACGTTTCACTGTTGGAGGAGACGATTTCACGGTTCAGCAGTTTTTTCACACTGACATCATTGGCTACGTCCACCGGGGTCTGTCCTTTAACGTTAGCCTGCAGGGGGTTGGCCCCATGCCTCAGCAAGATGGCAACCAGCTGCAACATGCACACACTGCACTGTCCAGCATCAATGATTTAAAAAAAAAAAAAGAAAAGCAAAGCTAACAAACACATGTATTAGTTTCCCTTGACCAACATGCCAAGCCTCAGTTTATACATGTGATGTCAGGAAACTCAGCTTTGTCTTGCATAAGGCACAAACAGCATCTGCTGCTTTTTTTTAGTCCTATGTTCTTCTCTCTGAAATTCAATACGTAATAAGCTCACTCCTCATCATCTTTCATCACAGACTGACACATTTTTCATCTCCATTAAATAACAAAACTTAGTAAAACACACACAAGAAAGGAATTAATAATGTTTTTCCTCCTACAGAAATTCAAAACTTCAGAGAATTTAAGTGTGTTGTAATGTTTTACAGTGAGAAGGATTGCCCGACTACCTTTCGGTGACTATTGATTGCTGCATCATGCAGGGGCGACTCATCTCCAAGCCCCAACACGTTCACATTGGCACCAGCCTTCAACAGTTGCTTGGCAACGTCCACGTTGCCCAGGTTGCACGCTTCATGCAGAGGGGTCCAGCCTGTCACCAACGTGAAAGGATGTTACGAACATCACACACGACCATAGCAACACATGACATCAATGAAATATGTCACACATTACCATCACACATAAAATGATCATCCCTCAAGGTAAAAAAAAAATCTAGTGAAGCCCTTTTCTTATCAGGATTCTAAATCAGTTCTGATAATATAAATAACTTAGTGAAAAGTTAACATTTCTGAACACAAAGTAATACTGTACTGTACTCCGTAACACCCCTACCCCCGGCCCCCCCCCCTCTTTCCCATGGGAGCCCATATTACAACGCAATATCCACCTTCCCTGGGTGTTAAGCAATTTAACTTCCTGGGTGTTAAGCAATTTAACTCTAAACTGTTTCACAAATATATATCTAACATTTAAGGCAATAGCATCCTCCCAGCCAATTCATTTAACTGGATAAGACACCGCTATTAACAGATTTGTTCAAGCACTGTTGCGCTCTGCCCCTAGAAGTAAGTTTTCCTGCATTCTGTCGGCTCCTTATGACTGATCAGCACCTCTGGGCCAGGATTTCATGATGCACTGAAAGAGGAACTGAAGCCTGACAGTTCTGTATGAACAGATGGGGCATACTGACCACCTGCTCTTGACAAGTTATCAAGCTCCAAGTCTGCTCCCACTTCAACAGGATTCTTAGCCCAGGTACCCATCAGTTGTGGTCAGATAAATCTGCCAGCCTCATGGGCTCAAATCCACTTGATGCTGATAGATATGCCCCTAAAATTTTGCTATGGATGAAAACATTAGAAAAAGGAAGCAGTGACCTTGAAATTTCTCAAAAAGGGCATGAGGAAGATGGGGCGGAGGGGAAGAAGGTGGTTATTCAGGCAAGCACATATGACACTTAAAACTTATATGACAGAAGTACTGAAGACAAGCACAGTGACTGACAATATGTGAAATGGATAAAAATATTGACAGCCTACCTGGTTTAGTAAATACATATCTGTAATACTTAAGGCTCTTGAAATCAGAAAGGTTTCTCATTTTCACTCTGAGCCAAGACATATACACTAAAAAACAACAACAAAACAGCCTTGATAACCAACTGCATCAAACCACAAAAACCAACTACGATGAAACATGAGTAAACAGCTTTTCTTTGCCAACCATTTCATTCAGAGATCTGCGTTTTCTACATCATTAATGGTGTGGAACGGAGAATGATTTCTCGTGGAACGGAGAATGATTTCTCCTCTCTTTCCCTACATGATAGGTCTTGATCAGAAAATGGCAAGTCCCCCGACTGTCCAGTAAGGTTTGCAGTCACTGACTCTGACCTGCGTAATCAGTGACGTTGACAGATGCTCCCGCTTTGATGAGCCTCCTGGCGTGCTTGATGTCACCCCGTTTAGCAGCAAGATGCAGCTGAGTCTCTCCACGCTCGTTACGCTTGTTGACCTTCTTGTCTGCAGGAGTTCGCTTCGTGGAGGTCACTGAGGGAGGCGGTGATGATGGTTTGGGTGAGGAATCTGTAATATCACATGTCCATAACTGAACAGATTTGTGACGTTCCTGATGGGTGAGAATGATGCTGATAGACAAAGGCCAAACAGGCCTGTGGGTGTGTCACAGTATCATGTTATCCACAAACATTGATCTCACAGAGTGAACATGCTGATTACAGTTCTGACACCAGAACAGTAGTTTGTTTCAAAAGGTGTCACCCCCCCCTCCAAACACATAATAATCTTCTGGAAATAATTAATCACTTGAAAAAGTGTTTAACTTTTATCAAGCTAACTTTGAAGAACTTCTCAAGGTCTTGCTTTCTAAATCTTAATAAAGCTGAAATAATAAATCAACAAAAGTTATAAAAAAAAAAAAAAAAAAAACCATCGTCAGACTGAACATAATAGAAATGCACTCACAATTAACTTTTTCAAAAGGGGGAAAAAAAATTATTCTACCACAAATGTCTCTGAGGAATCATTTCTATTATTCTGTTACAACTGTTCATGAAAAGCAGTCTCTCCTGATCTCCTCTCCCCCACCGCACCACTTGAAGCTCTCCAAACAATATTCTTTCTCTCACCTTTTCTCCTCTCATCTGATGCATTTTTGCTCATTTCCAAATATCTTTCTGCCGTTTTTTTTTTTTTACTTTATCTTAGGAACAGTTAACTTCCTTTCCTTACTTTTATCTTCTTACTTTGCAAACAATGATGAAAACTTGGGGATTAATATATGTGTGTGTGTGTGTGTGTGTGTGTGTGTGTGTGTGTGTGTGTGTGTGTGTGTGTGTGTGTGCGTGCGTGTGCGCACGCGTGTAAGCAAGAGAAAGTGAAAATGAGAGAGAGAGAAGGAGACAAGAGGAGGAGGGGTGGAGGGTGGGGTAGGAACAGGGATCTTTCTTACATGTTCTTATACTTGGAGCTACTTTTTTTATTCTTTCAATTCTCTACAAACAGTATTATTCACACCTTTAACAAAAATATAATGCAACTCTGTTTTTTTTTTAAAACTCAAATGTAATTCTGACGCACTAACTCTTCCCTCCATTCCCAAAATGGTGCATGTACTTCTATTTCTGGCATGCAATGAAGCCGACACATACTTTCCGCTTTCTTCTCTAGCTATTTTCATTGTTTTGTTTGCAGCAAAGCTGTTATGTGATTGCCTGCATTCTATGGGGAATCAAGAGTGATCCTCATCCACTTCTTTTTCACTTTGCTTGTCTTGTTTCTTCCCTGATTACGAGTCCGGTGCTCTGCCACTGAGCTATTCCGGCCCCCTGTGAAATGATTCCACAGCCACAAGGGAGCTGTTTGTGGTCGAGTTCTGTAAAATTCTAAACATTCCTTGTTTCTTTCTCCTTTCCTCATTTAAAACTCCCAAGATTCACCATGGGTGAGATTCGTTTTGTACATGTGCTCTACTTTTGTGTCATCCATCCCACTGGCACACAATGGCTTGTTCTTTCCCTGACAGGTGGAATGGGATTTAACGTGCATTCAAGATTTATGAGGCATGCGCTCATGCACAGGATCTCCATTTCAAGTCCAGTCCAAAAGACCACGAGGGTCTGGACTCTGCACAGATGATAACGCTGAAGAGAAAAACTGTTGCAAGCTGGTTGAAATCGTTTACAGGAGTTGTACCAAGCCTGACCTCTTGCCTACATAGCCAACCAGGAGGACCCCCCCCCCCCCCCCCCCCAGACAGTTTATGAATAAACACACACAGCCGCAACAACCAACACAAAATGGCACCATGTGACGATATCATGGTCTCCTGGGGGAGAGCACCCTGAGAGTTACAGAGAAGTCTGCTGTGACTATGGAGTTATTCAACTTCCATCAACGTCTCCCACTGCCATTTATCTTGTTAAAAACTTCGGTCTGCCTTTACGCAGTCTGTTGGAAATGTTACCCTCATTGCGTAAGTGTGATCCTCCACTATGACACCAGTCTTAACTTGATTTTGATATACTTAACATCTGCAGATTATGGCTATTTGAAGGTGGTAACTGTACTGACAGCCATCTTTGAGAAAATCTTCCTGAAGTTATAGCAATCCCTCACACTTTTCCTTAGCTGGCTAATCCTCCGGTTTTACTAAATCAGCAAATATGTTTTAAAGCAAATGAATACTGGGGTATGGAGGCCACAGAATTTCAGATTCTTTTTTTTTCAAAAAGACAATCAGTGGAGATGATGTAATGGACTTCCTTCTTGTCAGAGACAACATGACAGGGCTTTATTTTGTGCTCGTTTCCATAATATATCCCAGTATCAACCAGGCTCAATGAATACAGACTCCTGCAGTTTTGGACAGGAAATTTTGGCACCATTCCCAGATGTGTATTCATGAAGTGCATGAACTATAACTGTGTCGTTCCAATTTTTCCATCTGGGTAGGAGCCAGCTGGGGCCGAAAATCCCACAAATAAATCCATCTGATGGGAATCGAACCCACAATTCCCCAGCCTGCAACTCCTCAATGGTCACCTAGTATACAACCACGACTTGTAAGTGGTTTTGTTTTTTTCCCTTTTTATGCATTTTACATGGGTGTGGAGTGGGGTCCAGTGGTAATCACCTGGGAGGTGAGAAGATCCTTAGTCTGCTGTTCGAGTCTTTTACAAGAGAACTTTTCTCTCTCCCTCTCTCCATTAGACCATGAAGTAGATGTCTGAGTGAGTGCCAGTTCCAAAGAAGAGACAGCTAGCCCAGGTCCTGTGACTAGCGAGCATTTAATTGCATGAAATCATGGCTATAAAGAGGAAGTCCCTGACAAAACGCTGACCTGAAGTGAAATCCACTTTGACCAGTACCCATTAACATATGCCAACAGGTAAAAAGAAAAGAATGTTTCTATGTATTCATGGCTATTTTCAAGCTGAGCTGTAGCTTTACTTACCATTTACACCCTCGTCTCTCTCTGTATTAAAACTGTCAACCTATTCCCCACAATTCTCTGACGTATCTCTTGAAATGGCTGATCATTTTCTTCGTCATGATACACTCTACAAACCAGCCATCAACTGACCTCCTTGGGATGTCTCATCCGTCATACGCATGAGCAAGGCCATCTGCTGCCTCTCGGACAGCGGCACTCCGTGGCTACGCACATTGCCAGAGCCCCCTCGTGGGGAAGAGCTGTTGCCAGGATCGGGGGAGGAGGCGTCGAAACCCAGGCGCTTTCTTTTGGCTGTCACTTTCTTGTCTGCTGGGACAGAGCATCAGATGGGGGTTAAAGGCACGTGTATTGCACGCAGTATTGCTGTCACATTTTCAGTGCCTTAAAGTTACACACAAACACAGAGAATAATAACCATACACAAAGTTATAAAATAGACCCATCAACAAACAGTCTGATGACTACAAAAGAACATGTCGGGAAAAAAAAATTATCAGAAAAAATCTTGCAGATCATTTCTAAAAACATTTAAGAAAAAGATAACAAAAACAAGCAACAAAGTTTCCTGGCAATAACCCCCCCCCCCCCTCCCCCCCCCCCAAATCAACAAAAAAAGACCCTCTGCTCTCCCCTTCAACCACACTCCGGTGGCCTGAAATAACTTTTTTTGTTTTGAAAATCAGAAAAAATCTTGCACATTGTTTTAAAAAGATAAAGATACAGATCACAAAACACAAAGTTTCCTGGCATTAAAGAAAAAACCACCACCACCACAAGAAAAACCCTCCCCTCTACCCTTCAACTACACTTCAGTGGCCTGAGAGTACAGAAACCAACACAAATCAACACACACAAAAATGATGATTTGCAAGTGAAAAGCACATCAATCTGTTTTCACCAATAAAGCATGACAAGCAAAAGACATCAAACACTACTGCAAACAAAGCAGTTACATATGCAGCTGCAATCACTACCCTCAAAAACTTGCACATATGAGAGGAATACATGAATAATTCAAACATATTTCTCCAAGTAAATAACGATGTCAGGAATTACCCTGAACACATATGTAATGTAAAGCAGGGAACAGGACCAAAAAAACTAATCTCTGTACTTAGAGCTGTCAGACACTGCACAAGCCAAGCTTGGCAAGAGTGACTGCTTTCATACCTGATTTTGTGTGGCATGGTAATTTTGCTTGGCACCTGGTGAGATACTTCTACCTGGCAAACCCTCCTGTTGCATATTACTCAGACTGTTTATTTGGTGTTGTATGCTGTGCACACAAAACAAAGTGTATTCACTTTAATCTGTTTATTTGCTACTGGCAAAAATCTTAGTGTGTGTGTGTGTGTGTGTGTGTGTGTGTGTGTGTGTGTGTGTGTGTGTACATGTGTGTGTACATGCAGGTACACATTTAGCGTCGCGACTCCCGGCTGGGAGGTCGTGGGTTTCGAATCCCATCAAAGTCATGTGGTTTTTTTCTGCCCCGACCGGCTCCTACCCAGAGTTGAGTTTGCTGCGGACTCAGTTGGGAAGACTGGGACCACACAGTCGAGTTTCATCCACTTAATGGATGCGTTTCTGAGAGTGTTGCTCAAATTTCCTGACCAACACTGCAGGTGTCTGTATCTCTCGGGCTGGTTGACGCCGGGATATATTATGAAGGGAAGCGTAGAGTACAGCCCTGTCATGTAGTCTCAGACCGAAATGGAAATCCGTAGCATCATCATAATCATCCTCATTCTCATCGATCAGCATAAAAAAAAAGTCTCAAATTCTGTGGCCCTTCATGCCCTGCTCTCATGGTGACCTCAGTTTCGATGTCCTTCTCCACGTCTGTGGCCTTGGTTTGGTTCCGTCGGGGTCACCGGTATCGGCGAGTCCATGGGGCTGTCGTTGGACGGACGTGGTGGCCCTCCGGGGGGAGAGCTCGCTCACGCCGGCTCCGCGACTAAGCAATTATTGTCGTCAGTAGGGGGCTTAGTAAGTGGTGTCCCTGCGTATGTTAGATCAGAACAGGCGCCACTGAACACCACTGAAGTGACTCGGCAGCAGTGCAGTGTCTCCTCCGGTGGGTTGCCTCTTGACGACTTGACATTGACTGCTGCCTGTGGATTGCCGGTGCCGGGGCTGCGGCGGGGCCGACCGGGCCGTGGCTGTGGACAGGGTGTCGGAATGAGCGCGTGCTGTAAGGTTCCCCTTCAATTCTGGCACTGCAAAGAAGATAACTTCCCACGATACACCTATGACACATCATAGCAAAGCAATTATTCAAATTCTACCATATCCACAGAAGCTCTGAACAAAGTATACACACTCTCTTGGCATTACCTGCAGACCTACACCCAAACCATGTCAAGTATAATCAGCAATACTGTGGAGCTGAAGACCCACAGCACAACACAGACACCTGCTAGACACTTTCCTGTGACAACGTCATTGAGGCCAGACCACCAGGACAAAGGAAGGTGAATGCACCTCTCTACATGATTAGCTGACCTGACATCCACCAGCTTAGAGGTGCTGTCAGGCAGTAATAAGATTACCTCGCTAGGCCCACAGACCACCTGAGCCATGTCTCAACCAACCCTGGCCCTGCACTGTTGGACTATCAGGGAATGCACCCCCCCACTCCTTCCCCTTCCACCCCTTTTCCATCACCCCCACTGGCTCACTTGGGACCCCACTGACCTTCATCATCCACAGGATCAGGGGTCGCGCAGTTTACGCTTGATGGCTCTGCCCTCTGTTTGTGGCGTTCCAACTACAACGGGTTTCTCCTGCAACACACACACATGATTGCGCAATCAGCAATTAATCACGACAGAGTTGTTTGGAAGTGCATGTTTGTGTTCATGAGTATGGAAATGTAAGCTGGAGAAGACTCGGAGAAGAAATTGTGGCAAAAGGAGGAACAGCTTGTGCTTCAACTGTTTACCAAAGCAGGGTGATAGAGGTAATAGAGGTGAGGGGAATCTTCAAGCAGAAATTTCGTTTGAAAAGTAAATGAACAAACTTCAATGAATCTGATGAAGTATTCAAACTACTTTATTGTCTAGAACCAAATAGTTTGTCTTGTTGTTAATCACCTACAACAGAAAACCTTAACACCAAATAAAAAGAGGTTATCAATATATATGGGGATGGACGTAGGGTGGGGAGTAGGGGAGAGAGAGAGAGAGAGAGAGAGAGAGAGAGAGAGAGAGAGAGAGAGAGAGAGAGAGAGAGAGAGAGAGAGTGAGAGAGAGAGAATTTCAGGTCAGTGAAAAACATTAGTTTGACAACAGTCTGCTCACACACACAGTGATCATAATCCTAACTTCAGAGAAACTACTGGTAGTTTCTGTTCTGCAGATGTCACGGCACACATTTACTGATCATCATCATACCAGGCAAAACACAGACAGTACAGATGATACTTGTCATGAAAAAAACACATAAAACACACATTCACAAGATCATCAAGTTCATCACAAAAAGAGACACTTGTTCCCAAACAAAATGTCAAAGGGAATCAGAACTAAGAACTTGCACGCTAACACTACTAACAGGTTTCAGCTCTTGTCATTTGCTTCTTTCTTAAGCATACTATTAGCAGTCCTCTACATGCTTTTCTTGTAGCAGCTGTATTGGAAACAATAAAATGATGAAAATGGGACGAGCGGTGACTGAAAGATAGGTGTGTGTATGATTGTCATATATATATATATATATATATATATATATATATATATATATATATATGCCAGTGTACATGTTCGTGTATGTGTGTGTGCATGCCTGAATGCATTAATGGGTGTGCACATGTGAGAATGAGTTTGCATTACACAATTTGGAGTTCACTTTTTGTGTGTCATGTTAATGTGTGAATCAGGTCTTTACAGGAACAGATTGTAAATGTAACAGTATCACTGATAAATCTAGCTTAAAATACTGTGTCACACAATACTGACACTCACTTATCATGTTGTGTCACCTTGATCACTAGATGAGAGAGAGAGAGAGAGAGAGAGAGAGAGAGAGAGAGAGAGCGAGAGAGAGAGAGAGAGAGAGAGAGAGAGAGAAAGTATATAACCAGCGCCTTCAACTGATCAAGCTACCACTAAGCAACACACGCTGGTTTCTGTGTGGTCCAGCAGAGAGAGAGAGAGAGAGAGAGAGAGAGAGAGAGAGAGAGAGAGAGAGAGAGAGAGAGAGAGAGAGAGAGAGAGAGAGAGAGAGAGAGAGAGAGAGAGAGAGAGAGAGAGAGAGAGAGAGAGGAGAGAGAGAGAGAGGAGAGAGAGAGAGAGAGAGAGAGAGAGAGAGAGAGAGAGAGAGAGAGTATATAACCAGCACCTTCAACTGATCTAGCTACCACTAAGCAACACACTGGTTTCTGTGTGGTCAGACAGAGAGAGAGAGAGAGAGAGAGAGAGAGAGAGAGAGAGAGAGAGAGAGAGAGAGAGAGAGTAAACCAGCACCTTCAACTGATCTATCTATGACTAAGCAACACATTGGTTTCTGTGTGGTCCAACAGACTGTCAGGTCAGTCTACATCAATTGGTCGATAAACATTCTATTTTTGTCCCTGCTGTCACACTGGGGGAGTCTTCCTGATGTAGTGTAGCAATTCTGAAGGATGA